>JAKGSA010000105.1:451979-558858 GCA_033558755.1 Philaethria dido
TTAAATTACAAAACGTTTAAAGCTCTATTCAGCAAAGTTGTTTGAGCCGCCGCTTGTTTTGAGAGGCGCATGTCTAATCCCGTGTTTTAGTTGAGATTAGCTCCAGGGTGGGCTGGAGCTGCATCTAAAATAACACAGCTTTCAATGTAACCCAAATTTTATTGTCGATGTTACGTTTGAGGGATATTTGTACGCTTACTTTAGTAGTTATTGTACTTATTGTTTATAATTTATCTATTTTTTTTTTATTTTCTTTAGCTTCACGCTGTATCCCGCATATAGCAGTGTAGGCAGAGGGAACCTGAGAACCTAGTGTTAAGACAATCCATTCCCCACTTTCCGCCGAATTGCGGCATTGCGTGCTGAGTGGCGGAACTCAAAGCCGCGCTTTGCCTTGTTACCAAACCCAGAAAATGAAAATACTAAACCGTATTAACCGTGGGAATCGAACCCACATACTATCGCCTTTACAGTCACAAGCTTGTACCTCTGCGCCACGACAGGCAATAAAAATTATTTCGATACATTACAAAAAGGAGCAGTTTCCCTCTTTATCCCGCATTGCAGCGTAACTGTGTCCATATAACACGGCTCCCACCGGCTTGCTTAACTTTTCAAAATACAAGTACGAGACCCAAAAAAATAAGGTCGCCAGGAAAATGTAGAGCTCCAATTGTAATAAAGTTTTAAAAAAAACAAAGTCAAACAAGGTGTGAGAGCTAAACAAAAAATTTCCGCCCAAATTCGAAACATTAAATATTAAATGGCAGAAATCAACGTCACATTTTGTCATACTAGAACGAGAATCGAACCCACGACCTATCGCGTTTACAGTCAAGCGCTATATCTTGACTAAATTTACAACTAGTTCAAATATAATACAACCCCAAAATATAGAAGGCTCGTAAAACCATACAAGAGAGGAGCAACTGCATATGTCTAATAAACATCACTCTAGTATTATTGTAACAAATAACAATATTATCTATCAATATTAGCCGACTCTGTCCGCTTTGACGGTCGCCTTTTGTACTCCTCTTTATTTAAAACTTATTTAAACATATATATTATTTATTCCAAAATAACCTCTAACACACGGAGAGAAAGATCACTAAAAATGTACTTTTAAAATTGTCCAAACTTTTGTTACGTTTAAAGCGAATTTCTTTTGAACTCGATTATGTTATTTAAATTTAAACTTTATGTTTTAGTTATTTAAGTCGTTTTTTAACTGTGGTATGTAAATAGTATATAGAGTTCACAGGACATGTGGGAATATGAGATTCACATTTGATCAAAATCTCGATTGGTTTCAAATTACCTAAGTAATATTATTGTTAGAGAAGATAATGTAATTATATTATATTTTTTTATTTAGTTAGCAAAGAGTTATTTGTTGCTAGGCGAGGGCATTATTGCATGTAACTAGTAGACGCGTATAATATTCGTTACCTTAGCTTATATTATTAAATAAAGTATTATTCTGTCCAAGAATACTATAATGATGTCAATGTGTGGAATTAAATGCACACCCGGAAGGCTTATCATAGTTGTATATTCCTTGTAAAATTTTATTTGAATGAGCAACAGTTGAGTTTCTTGCCGGCTCTTCTCAGCAGAACTGCCTTCCAAACCGGTGGTAGCTTCCGTTAGGACTGCCACGACTGACACCTTGTAAATTAACGATTCGAAAGTGCTTGTAACAGCCTATTTTATATAATAAAGAATATTTTGATTCTGATTTTGATATTGATTTTGATTTTAGGAACGAGAATGTCACATTAATTTTAGTAATTTAACGGATTTCTTACACATTATTATATAAAATATTGTTTTTTAAGTTTCTTTTTCATATGAACTTTAACTATGTCTTCCTCCGTCCGCATAGTTTTCGTG
Source organism: Philaethria dido (assembly GCA_033558755.1). Lineage (NCBI taxonomy): Eukaryota > Metazoa > Arthropoda > Insecta > Lepidoptera > Nymphalidae > Philaethria > Philaethria dido. Next base: position 453,876 of record JAKGSA010000105.1, read on the forward strand.
AAATGAGTTTCCATACTTATTATTTATTCATTATTATGTATGGAACAGAATTGTTGCAAGAGAACGGAGTGTCTTAACACTAGGTTCTCAGGTTCCGTCTGCCTACCCTGCTATATGCGGGATAATGCGTGAAGAAAAAAAAATGTAAGCACATTGTGGTTAGTTTTTAACTCTTAAGTAAGAAAATTAATGTAATCTTGGCATAGCAGAACTGTACTTAGCAAAGCACAAAGGTTGTGCGTTCCAATATGGCCCGCAGGTATATATTTTTTAGATATATATATAATGATTGTTTAAATATTTTCTAAATAAATATTTAACACTAAATATCTTGAATTTGAGCGGAAAGCGGTAAACGGAGTGTCTCTCTGAACATTAAAGGAGATGAAGCATGAAGCTGCTTTTTTTTAACAAATATTTTTAAAAATCATAAAGAACTTTTTTAAGTACAACATTAAACACAAAAGTTAATCCTCAAAAAAACGTAATCGCAATAAAATCTAATACATCATCTAACTAAACCTAAAAGTACACTCAAAAAGGTGAACACCGCCGCTCCTAACAAAAGCACTAATGACGGTGCATATCGACAATTTGCTACGTACGATTGAACCGCGTCAATACGATTTGCGCCCCACGTCGCTTGTAACGGCTTCGAATCCCGTACAAGGCAAAAAGGGACTTAATAGCTTACTCTAAAGTGGATATTTGTTAGTGTTTTCTAGAAATATTTGGCGAAATGAAGACATGATCATATTGAGAGCCATAAAATATTATAATTTATCATTGAGACGTGTTTATTGCAATGGTTGCGGTAAACGTCGGCGTAACCGATGTCAATAATGAATGCATCTGCGTTACAGTGTGCAATTTCCTTTGTGCTGCGGATTTTGGCGAAATGTGCGGAAAATAGGTAGAGTTTAGGCTTGTTTTTGTAGTTTTTTATTATTATTTTTTTATGATACAAAGTGTATGTGTGTAGTTCTTAGATTAATTATGCCGTTTGAATTATATATGTATTTTATAAAATGATGTGTTAAATATCGTTGACGCACGTACACTTCATGCAAATGTATGTGTTTTTCAAATACATGGCAGTGTAAGCAATATTTACTTTATTAATTTAACATATTTCTGATACATTATTATAAAAAATATTTATCTGTATTTCTTCTCCATGTCCACCATATGTAAGCCAATTTTCATACTCCCCCATCCACACAGTTTTTATGAAAAGGGATCCACACTTTTTCTTTCGATTATTGTAAACAAATGAATACAAGATTATATTCCGTTCGAGCGGAGTGTCTGGACACTAGGCTCTCTCTAACTACCCTGCTATGCGAGATATGCCATAAAGATGTTATTTTTTTTTAAGTTTATATAGGGAACACTATATATGTTCACAGTTACACAGTTGACAAAACTAACGGTTATTCCCCGATTTCTATATAAAAATTTATAATACTTTACACAAACAGAATAAAAACTCTTTACAATTCAAACGATTAAACGCCACATCCATCAGTTGCAAATATGTTGATCAAACTTACATTTAATCCACCTATTGTGTGAAATGCGATGCTGGTTAGCTAAAAGGTCATCGTAGCGTAGTGGGACAACGACTGTAAACGCATTTGGTTGTGTATTCAAACCCCACTGAGGGAATTAAAAATATATAAATTACTTTCATTTTCACATAAAGCGCGGCGTTGAGTTCCGCCACTCAACGAGCAAACTCGATTACTTAGTAGAAACTACAGAAGAACGCCTGTCTTGGCGCAGAGGCACAAGCGTGCGACTGTAATTGCAACAGGTGGTGGGTTCGATTCTCACTCCAGGAAATGTAAAAGTTTAGTATTCTCATTTCCTGGGTTTGGTAACAAGGCAAAACGCGGCGTTGAGTTCCGTCACTCAGCACGCAATGCCTCAATTCAGCGGAAAGTGGGGAACGGAGTGTCTTAACACTAGGTTCTCCGGTTCCCTCTGCCTGCCCTGCTTCATGCGGGATACAGCGTGAAGCTAAAAATAAACTAAAGAACAAAATTACCTCTAACTACCTTATACGGAAAAAGTCACTCTGTTTTTTGTATTAACTAGCACAGTACCGCATATTCATCACTTACATAAAAGCCACACCAAAGCGTGCCAAATCTTTTAAACGGCGTGGTTTATACTTGCATAGAGGCATTCAAACCGCTACCATGATGGTTTTATTACCCACCCATTCTGGACATCATGAGTCTCTTTCAAAACCGAACGACGTTATATGGCATCGTAAAACAATAAATTAGATGATTGTATTAGTACCCTATGAGACTAGTTAGCTACGGTCATATAAAATATTAAGGATTTTATTAAATCTATACACAAAATAAAGGACCATTAGTGCTTCTTTTTAAAGTGGTGAAGTGAGGCAGTTAAGGGACAGCGGGAGGTGTTTTTTAATAGAAATTGTGGTAAATAACTAACTCATTATTGGATGGAAAGTCGATTCGTTATGGTCTGGTTGTGGTTTTGGATAATGTGAAACACATGCTTGGAATTTGCAATTGTTGACATTTTAAATTGTTTCAAATTATTTTTCAAAAGAGCTTTTTGGATAGATATTTTAAATTTTGGATTTGTATGTATGTTCAGGAGCTTTATTAAATAACTAACTCTTTGTGAAATTATATGGATTCACAGATAGAAAGTGTGTGTCAATTCACACACGGTAAAAGCGAAACTTCTTTTTCGAAATTACTTTACAAGGGAATGAAATCAATGAGTATTAAAAGTATTAGGATAGTTGTAAATTTATTTATTATTGTATTTTTTTACCAAACTTAAAAATTATTTCGCACTTTACTGTAAAATATGATATAAGATATAGAACTTGACATAAGTACTATGGAATGTAATTTCTATGTTATTCTCTCGCCTAATCCTATAGATACATTGTTTTGTTGGTATCTTTATCGTGTCGCATCGTCGTTACATGGAGTCTCAATTTACAATTATTCAGAAAAATATTACTGCAAAAATATATGTATATATTATATCAAATAATATATACATATATTTATATACATATATCCTATTATAGCAAATGCTTTAAAAATGCTAAAATAATTAAACTATTGTCAAATGTAAGTATTTAAAGATAAAAATGACTGTCAAAAGAATAAAATCGGCATGTTTTCCCAAAATCGCCATCTCAAAAACCGTCTGTCATCGTATTTTGCCAAACAACCGGTAGCAAAGAACAATGAGTACTAATATTTATCCCGAGGGATCGAAAATTATCACCAACTCTGGCATAAAGAAACTCCCTTAGGGACTTATTACTAAGCGTTTTAATATACATCAAAGTACGTAACGGCTCTCTTAATATATTGTAACTATTAAAATAGAAGTTGCTGCAAACTGCCTTTTCCTTTGCCTGTGTAGATTTCATGGTTAGAAAGGGCTAACAAAAATTTGAAGCGAGAAGTCAAGCACAGAAAGGTAATTCTTTTTTCATAATAAGATATTAAAAAAGCCTTGAATTAATAAAATAAATATTACACACATAAGCATGTATTTGATATACACTTAGTATAAAGTAAAATATACGTTGCTTAGGAAACGCATTTTACACGTCAACTGGGCTGCTAGTATATACAAAATGAAATAACGGCTCCCAAATATAATCAACCAGGTAGACACAGGGAACCTATAGACTGACATGTATCCTATTCTCATTTTAATACTGTTTTTTGAGATTAAAAAAGATATAAATGAAATATTTTACGCGAAATACAATCCCCAACAATATAAATTAACTATTCCTAGGGAACAAACGACAAACGCGTCAACTGTTGCTAGCTATATAAAATGAAATTATATTTGCCATACATACATACATACATCAAAAGCTGTAATCACATCAATAAATGGTAACAGAAAGCTCTAATTCAATATTTACATAAATACAAACGTCAGAATACCTTCACGTTTGTAACTTATAATGAAAGAAATTTCAATCCGAGCCGTACACAATGTAAAAAGCCGAAAGCATTTTACATAATCTGCTTACGTCCGAAGATTTATTTAACGTAAATCAAAAGTCAACAGTCGGCCGGCCAGCTTGCACAAAACCACGGTATCGCTAACTAACACTCTAATGCCTTTGTCGTCAACACACATCTACTAAACACGTCAACAGACAAACAGACGCTAAACGGCCTAACTGCGAAATCATATTTATGACTCTATGGCTGTGGGACAAGGTTCGATATCCATTGAGTGTATGATGCGTCGGCGCTCTTTATATGGACGCCTAAATAGAGATGTCGAAGCCACACGGGGTAGCAAAGCGGCCGCCGCAAAAAACGAACAATACCCCAGAGTTATGGATACAAAGCGACATCAGGAAATAAATTATTTCATCTGCTCAGTCCTTTCACTATAATATTGGCAAATGTTTCCATTCGAGACGAGCCACGCCCCGTGAGAGCTTTGAAAGACTACTTTTCGACTCTATCTCCACACCTCATACGATTAAAGTCGGTAATAGTAGATGGTGGGCGAGGGACGGTGGGTCGCGGCGCGGCACAAAGTCGACGGATAGTCATCGTTTCTTTTACAATTTTTTCATTTAAACCAACATATATTTTGACTGTGATGTTTTTATTATTTTTGTCCGTGATTCGCTTTAGGATCAATAGCTAAGTATCGGCGGGGTTTTTTCTAAAAGACCTCTATGCATATCGAATGGGCAGTACATTCACGCGCTCTACATGCGAGAATATTCTGAGAAACGCCGACAAAGACGCTAGCTAATTATCTAATGGGGTACAATGTTGACTTTGTCCAGTATTTTGGCTTCCGTTCATCGGCTGCTATTAATCAGCCATAAGAAGCCTTAGACATAACCATAATATTACATTGTATTGTGAAACTACTGTTCTACTTATTGAACTAACTAGATAATGTCGATTTTAAGAAAGTAATGCTAGAACAAAAAAATATTGTGAATATTGTTAACTTTATTTAATAAAATCGAATGTCCACACTAACTTAATAACAAACATATAATTTTACATGGAGCTTACTTCAGAAGTATAATTTATGAAGAAAAAAACAATTATACGACGACGCTGTCATCCGCATTGTCTATACAAATTTAATATATAAATTATAGAAATAATTAAAATTCATATCGCAATACAATAAAATAAATATATTCGTAATGCATGTATTTTCCTGTAGTATTGTTATACTAACTCCACATGGAGTCGTAATTCCAGACAATAATTTACATTGCGCGGAATTCTAGGAAATAAAAAAATTGTGTAATAAATTTAAAAATGATTAAACTTAAATATCATTTTATTTTCTTCGACGCCACATTTATAATTTCTATTTAGTATTTTCTCTATATACCTTATGAAACAAAAGATATTTAATCAATATCGCGTGTATACGTACCTATACGCATTACTTTTGTTTCTTGTTAGGTACAGTTTTGCGAAAGTCTATTCCACATCCCAAACATTCCAAAATTAACATATATTAAATGGTCAACCGTTTAGGTTAGGCACAGTCGACAAAAACGCGACTAGTAAATCAAAATTTTTCAAACACATATAAACAATTCTCAACAAAAATTGAATCTCCAACTATCGTATGTTAGTTAGGTGTATCTTAATAACGCCTATCGACGTTTACATACATACATATATGCACTCAAAGTTAAAATTTCCTATTCCGATACTATTTTAACAGCAAAATGAAAACCATTACTTTTAACAGCTTCACGCCTTTTCCCGCATAGCAGAGTAGTCAAAGGTAACCTTGCAAGAAGACACTTCGTTCTCTAGTTTATACCCAAATTTAAGACATTAAGTAGCGAAACTGAACGCCGCGCATTGTTTATCTAGAGTAAAGAAAAAAAATCTATTATAACTTAGCAAAACACTAAACTAAACCCTTTGTAGTTCCAAACGCAGCTTGCTAACAGAAATCAATCTTCCTCCAACTGCTGGGTTCTGCGAAGACAACAATATAGCGCCGGAAACCAAACGGTAGTGTTGCATAAAAGTTGTTCGAGTTATTAGCCGAGTCGCGGGGGGTGACATAAATCTTGCGGACAAAGACACTGTGTGTAATTGGAATCGAGTTTTAGCTGAGTGTTTCAATGTTGATCAGTTTTTATTTTTGGGATATACCTGGCTCGTTGGTTGTTATTAAAATTATTATTATAAAAAAAAAACGTTTATTTATTTTCAAATATTTAAAGTTGATTTTTCAAAATAATGAACGAGATTAATATTAGTGATTCACATCAGTTATATATACTAACATTGAGATCTCTAAGACAATCTTTACCGCAAAGCTAGGTATAAATAAAGAGAACTTAGTATAAGACACTCCGTTCTGCACTTCTATCCAAATTCGAGATATTATGTGTTGAGTGGCAAAATTTATAACCGCCCTAAAACCATGTTCGTTGGAAATATAATATATTTTATAGTATTATTTTATAGACGTACATACTTGCCGAAACCAAAAAGGTTTGCATCATACATGTAAACTATAACTAAAACACAATTTTACAAAATCTCCGAGTAACTTACAGCAATCTATTAAGAACTTCATAAGAGAAATTGCCAGCGGTCAAAAAAATGGTACCTCTAAATCAGCATTTTCAACGGTAGCTTGAATGGAGGTGAGCATTTTTCATAGTCGTTACAAAAGACTGAACATCCAATTGTCTACAATTTGACTTGTTATTGTCCGTGCTGTTATCTTTTTGTGTTCTGGAGTTCTTTATATTCACATTTCATATAAATATTACTTACAAATTTGCATATATTGAGTAATCTTGAAAGAAAAACAGAATTAAATATATTGTTTATCGTACTTACATGCATACATACATAGATTCACGCTGTATCCTGCACATAGCAGGGTAGGCAGAGGGGGACCTAATGTTAAGACACTCCTTTCCCCACTTTCCGCCGAATTAAGGCACTGCGTGCTGAGTGGCGGAACTCAACGCCGCGCTTTGCTTTCTTTATTGTAATTAAAAAAATACATGAGAAAAAAAAGTATAGAATGCAAAGTCATATTTATCTGTACAAGAAATCTCTTCCAGTCAACTTGTGCAAGTGGATGAGTGTCGAACAGCAAGTTTGTTAATTTGTGCAATGATAAAAGTAAAATAAGAGATAACGAAAGTAACAAAATGTATTAGTACAACACAATATTACAATTTTTTTTAAATTAAAATTACCCAAAAACTACATTATCGCTCTTCTAGAAACAGCATCAGATTCAGGCTATGAAAATATAGTATAACATTTTCATCAAATTCGGACATATGTGTAGATTTTCAAGAAACAGGAAAAGATGATAAAAGCGCATTAAAAATAATGGAATTAAATTGTGGAGGACAATATGTTTTCATATAGCGTAAAAAAATATGCCATAAAAACATAACAATCGATGACATATATTATAAATACATATATTCACAAAATTTACAAAGAAAAACAGAATTAAGCATTAAATAAAGGATGAAACAACGAAACTATTTTACGATAAATGAATTAAAATACCTCAAGTCAAATCTATAAAAATAAATAAAAAATACCTCATTTTCATAATTTATAAAAACACTTTAAAAGGCATATTTAGTTAATTCGTACAACCATTAATAAAGTTATATATACATATTCAATACACATAAAATATTTAACATAGAAGCTACCGTGGCGTAATAGTATAGCGTGAAATGTAAACACTTGATTTGGGTTCGATTCCCACTCGGGGAAATGATTACTTTTATATTATTATTTCTCCACTATGGTAAATAGAAAGAATGACCGTTTAAGATTTTTGTTAAGAAGCTGCGTTTCGAACTACAGAGGGTTAAGTTTAGGTTAGGTTCTTTATTATGTTGGTTTTTATTTTTGCGCTGTAAAAAAAATCAAAAATCAACGGAGTATTTTGACACTAGGTTCTCTCTGATTTCTTTGCTAGGCGAGTTACATATAAATACGTGAAGCAATAATTTTGGATCCCTTTTTACGAATATTACGCGGACGAGGGAGCATAAATGATGCATAAAAGTATATTAATAAAATAAATGTTACACACATTACCATGGTTTGACATCCATGTTTATACAAAGTGACATATACATTACTATAGAGAACGCGTTATTAACGCGTCAACCGGAACACTAGTAAAAATAAATAAGTAAATAAATAATATGTACATATTCAAGACACATAAAATATTTATCCACACAACGTCACTAAAGCAGTGTTAATTAAAAATGTTAATGATGAAAATAATTTATTCGAAGGCGTGTCAAACGATTACAAGTTCGCACTATCATGTATCATTCTGTAATGAGTCGCCGCGTGGGGTCAACTCTTTATTTAGAGAGCGGGATTTATATGTTACTAACATGAAACCTGGATGCGAAATCATTATTATTATATATGGGTACGTATGTGAAATGCAGATAGGATCTAGGGATAACTGTGATCTTTACTTTTTACTTAGAGACGATATGAATCTTTGAAAAACTTAGCTTTAATTTGGTTAATCAGATTGAAATATTTCACCCAATTTTATATTTATAAATACAGAATTAAATTTTTGAAGTTAGCGATTGATGTTGATTGATTGAACGTATGTTAACAGTACAGACTATAGTAGTGATAAGAAATTTCATTCACTTCATTCCATTCCTTATTGAGTGGCGGAACTCATCGACACTGTTTAGCTTACTAAAGCAGGAAAAAGAAAATAATTTAAATATAATATAACATTCCCTTGAATGGAAATTGAACCCAGACCCACATTTACAGTCCCACAGCGCCACAATGGCTTCGACAGATAACAGAACTTCTTTATTAAACAAATCGGTTCAAACGTATAAACATTCCAACTACTATAGTCTTCATTTTCATTGTGAGCCAAGTTTTGGTTAAGAATTTTCAGCTTTTGAATGATTCATGACATAAGTTTGGCTGTCGTTGTCTAACGGCCGCGCTACTTAGCCACGTCATTTGTTACTTTCATTTTTATGTGCGAGTATGTGAAAACAAGCGAGGCTATTTGAATGTTTAAGTGGACATTGAGATGTGTGGGCTGCGCTTCTTCAACGAACTACTTCGGTAGTTATTCTGTTTGGAAATGTTCATTATGAATTTTGTAATGGAGGTAATTTTTGTTTGTTTTTTCATATGTAATGTGTTACGGTTATATGTGGAGTATTAGATTTTAACTCACTGGTCGGTTCGTCAATGTATTTTTTTATGTACCTATAAGCTATATTAATAAAAATTTTCATCAAGAACCGTTTTTTGAGGAAAAAGAAGAAATGCGTAAAAGGGTGATAAACATTCATTCCCTCAAGCTCACGCAATTATAATAAAGCAATTTCGTACTCCCTCTCGCATAGCAGAGTAGTCAGAGAGAGCCTAGTGTCAAGACACTCCGTAATTTTCATAATTTAGTAGGAAACAAGATTCTCTGAACGTAACCGTGACCAAAACATATAACAAAAATTCGTCAACACACAAGTACCGTGTCAACAATCTCAACTATTACAAGTCTTTCATCCACACCGTACGAGACTAACCGTATTAGAGGAATTATTCAAATCAGTAGCAGCGTACACTTATTTTGAATTCCTTTTAACAAAGGAGGAACAAAGGTCCGTTGGAGCAACAGTAAATCTTGTGGCGACGCGACTACACCGCGAGCTGACGACGCGACGCGATGTGGAGGTGTCAAAATTATTCTATTAGTACGCTTGTCATGCAGCCCGCTTTGTTTGTTGGTTTATTGTTTGCTTCGTACATTTTTGCATGAGGCAATGTTTTTTTAGATTAACCTATCCCGTATAGCAAGGTAGAGAGAATCTTGTGTTGAGACACTCTTTTATCCAATCCTTTTATAATCACGATATTCAACAATAACAAGCAATGCCTTAAATTCAGGCGGCAAGAGGAGAAAGCTTAACACTAGTTCTCTGACAACTCTGCTCGACGAGAAAAATCGTGATGCTGCTTTTTCTATCACGTAAAAAGTTTGAAGTTTGAACCTTTTGATTTGAACACCTGTCGTGGCACAGAGGCACAAGCGTGCGACTGTAAATGTGACAGGTTGTGGGTTCGATTTCCACTCCTGGAAATGGATTTTTTCATTTCCTGGGTAGCTAACAAGGCAAAATGCGATGTTGAGTTCCGCCACTCAGCACGCAATGCCTCAATTCGGCGGAAAGTGGGGAACGGAGTGTCTGAACACTAGGTTCCCTCTGCCTACCCTGCTATATGCGGGCTATAGCGTGAAGCTATTAACGTATGTATGCAAAAAGTTTGAAAACAGCTTAGGATTTACCTATACATGTTGTTGGTGCTTTTTTATGAATTAATTTGTTCCCGAAGCAATTCGATTATACTAAGGTAGTAAGGAATATATCGCCTAAAATGTAAATGTAACATTTCTCAAATTTCAAATTAAATAATAAGAAATTAAAAAAGCAAAAAAATAAAATTTAACTCATTATTTATTTATTGTTTATTATTATAAAAACTTTATAGAAAAGAGCTAATGCAACCAAAAAGAAATCACGGGACACTATCATTTCTATAGCTTATTCACCTTACAATGTGATATTATTGAAGTTGTGATATTAATTAACTAGCACTCTTGGAAGCCATTAACTACTAAATGGAAAGGACGGAAAAAAGCAGACTCACGCTTATTCCTGCACATCAGAAAGAAGTTTGACACACGTCACAGTGTGTTAGACACTCCGCTCTCCACTTTCCATCTGAATTCGAGACATGGCATATAGTGGTGGAAATCAACGCCGCGTCTTGTCTGTGGAGCTTGAAATAAGAAGTGTAATTTAATCTCTTATAAAATATGTTAACAATGCAAAAATGTCTTTACTATTTTTGATGTAAAATTTCCATAAAACATCGTAAATAACTTTTTAAAAAACACATTTCATTGTTGTTATTAGCTCATACTGCGTCTAGTTGTTAATTATCTAACATTTCAACAAGACGCTCTATTTAACTATCATCTTACCTCTTACCACTCAGAACCAAAGTCCAAAGTCGCTTACAAATGATTTTGTTTACATCATTTCGGCTGCCGTCTTGGAATTGAGATTTAAAACTGGTCATATTTTACAAAACACAATACACTAGAAGTTATTGTTATGAACGTGACAAGATGTTAAGGTAAGAACAAAAGATTTTTTATTTATTTATGAAGTGAGGCCACTGACATTTATTATAGCACATGAAAATGTGTTGTCCTGTAATGAATGTTAGAATATAAATAATCTACTAAGCTATTATTCAGTTATCGTCATTTACATATAGTGTTGAAATTATTTGTAGGTTAGGTACAAATATTTCTTTTGACAGTTATTTTTTTTTTATTTGGTTTGGACGAGAGAGACGAAGATTGTGATTCTTTCAGTATTGACTTTTATTTTTCTTAAATCATATATTAAGGAGGCCACTTTATTATTAGAAATATTTTAATATTTACTTACTGAATAAAATTTTACCATTACTTTAATTATCATTTATTATCAAATAATAAATAAAGAAAATAAAAAACAACTTGGTATTCGTTTAAATACTTTTTCAATAAACATAAATATCGAAATAATATTTATCTCCAAATCATATTTGATAAATACATTAAAAAAAATTAAAAGTAACGGTCCCGTTTTCAATATTTTGAATGCATCACTTAAACTTAGATATTGGAAGCTAAATCGATCATAGCGGTGCCGATGTTTATCATGACGTATCGCGTCGCTGACGACCGACTAAATGAATTTTATTTTTATTACTACTATACCAAAATAGTAATTGAGTAATATTTGTTAAACGTTATTTGTGTTAAGGATTATTTATTCTTAGTAGACGCCTGTCGTGGCGCAGAAGCACAAGCGTGCGACTGTAAACGCGACTGGCTATGGGTTCGATTCCCACTTCAAGAAAGGAAAAAGTATTTTCATTTCCTGGGTCCAATAACAAGGCAAAGCGCGGCGTTAAATTCCGACACTCAGCACGCAACGCCTCAAAATCCAGCGGAAAATGGGGAATGGAAAAAATTAGAGTGTTTTAACACTACGTTCTCAGGTTTTCTCTGCCTCCCCTGCTATGCTAAACAACGCGATGATAATGGGCAACAAATCTCATTTACCCAATCCGGCTTAAACGAGAGTTGTGCCAAACATCTGATTCTTATTTGTTTGTTCTCTGTTTTCATTATATTTTTTGTATTATTATATATACCTTATACATCTAGAACGAGTGTAAAGGCTTATACGTAATCGAATACTACAAATATATCGACACCTCCCACGTTAAATATCGTAACTGTAATTACAAATTTTACTGTAAAACTGGGCAAAGAATTACACAACTATTTTGAATGATGATTTCATTCAATTGCTATGACATACATAATTATTAGTAATTAATACAATAATTTGCGCATTCGTATTTGCTATTTATTTCTATATACTTATTACTTGGTTTCTACTACAAATATAATTTATTTAATTATTAAATAAGCTGCGTATAAGTTATTCTAATGACACTCACGTAAAATAAAAATAAAAAAGCCTTTATTATTTCTTGCTTACACAACAAAATATAATATTTAAATCTACTTAAAAAACTATTATTATTAAATACAGTTACTATTTATATTTAGGTCTACTTTACTCTATAATAAAAACAATAATAGTGCTAAATACCTAGTGTTAACAATGTGTAGAATTATTTATATATATTTCTTTTCTTTTCTTTTTTTGTAACACTCACGTATAATAGAAAAACATAATCACATAATCACGTATAATAGAAAAATATATAACTTAAATATATTAGGAACCGCTGTATATTGTCATTTGTGACTTTCATTACGCTGCGCTTTGTCTTGACAGAGTGTCTACACTCTGGCACAATGTACAGCGTTGAGTTACGCTATTCAACACATAACGTCTCGAACTTGGGCGAAGAGTGAACAATAGTGCCTAGGCACTAGGTTCTCTCTGGCTACCTACTGTTGTAGAAAAATCATGAATCGTGAATGACCGTTGACTCGTTAACAACGCGTTGTCTATCAATGTATTATATAAACACTTTATATAAACATGCATATCAAATCATGGTAGTGTATGTAATATTTATTTTATTAATTTAAAATACTTTTTATGCATTATTTAAAAAAAAATTTAGCATTCTGCACTCCTTCTCTATACAAACCATAAATGTGCCAAATTTCATGCACCTCCGTCTATGTAATTTTCGTAGAAAGGAATCCAAAGTTTTTGCTTCACGTATTTATATATAAATATTAGTAAGTTTACCACTAGCCCTTATGTCTTGACCTAAATATGTTTTAATTTAAAACAATCATAATTAGCTTTATTATTGTTAAGTACAAGCGATGTTGCGATAACGGGAGGAAGTGTTTTTTGGGACTTACCTAACACAAATATTCCGGCGTGATGGATCGCCCTCTGCTAACCAGCTGACGTGGTATTTAATGTTAATTTCGTTTCAGAATGCAAGCTATTTGTATTGTAATGAATGTAATAAATAGAATGAAACGGAATGTATACAAAAATTGTATAAAATATAGTAAGTTACGAAATCCAGCAAGTGAAAATACTAAAATTTTACATTTCCTGGAGTGGGAATCGAACCCACAACCTGTCGCGCTTACAGTTGAACGCTTGTGCCTCTCCACTACGACAGTTACAGACGTTAGGCGGTATTTTTTTTATTTACACGATAAATAATTCGTCTGATGTATTACCATTTAAAATAAGTTAATATCCGACGAGTAGATCGGGTCATTTGTATAGTGGTACATTTTTGTGTATTTTAATTGAGACGTATTTTTTCTTATTTTTTTTTATTTATCATAAAAGTTATAGAAGAACCAATTTTGATAATTTTGTTTTTTAAACAGCTGGAGTTTCCGATGCAGTACTATTTAGTTAAGACCCGACTAGTAGTTTTTGATTCCTAGAATTTTTTTTTTTTGATTATCGAGTGTTTTGTTTGTTTTTGTGAAATTTTAATTATTTTAATTTAAAACAAAATATATTTGCTTAAATCGTTGACGTCATAAATTGTAATTTTTATCACTATTACATACGTTGGAAACAGAGTGGCTAACGTTCAACGAAGCCAAAAAACATTAATAATAATTAAATTCACACATACCTTGCATAAATAAATTACCACATTTATCTTTTATGCCGACTGCCGTTTTGTTCGAACAGCGGTCAACCCAGCACGTTGCGTCCTCGATACAGAGAGTAGATTATATGGCACCTGAGGACAACAAGCAGCATCCTCCAAGATACCTCATATCGCCAGATGATAATAAAAAGTCTGCGCTAAATTTACTTTACACCGAATTTACGTTATATTCGCGAATACGTTACACTGAATCTACGCGACAATAGCGAATATGTTACACTGAATTTACGTGACATTGGGACCATAAATAAAATTGGGAGGGTAAATAAAACAGTCATTCGATTTTATGAATTAATTATATTTCACCGAAAAGAAAGACTACTCGAAGAGACTGCTTTTCGACTCGTAAGTTCTAACACGTAAAGAACACAGTATGAGTGGCGGCAACCATTTAATAGTAAAAGTCAAAAGACATACTAATTATAAAAGATGATTTTATGTACAATAATCAATTGAAAATCTATAAAACAACTTGATAATTTAACAAATCAGTTGACCAACTATAAAATCATTTGATATTCCAACAGTTATTAATTTAATATATTTCTACTGTAGTATTAGGAAAAATATTGGCTTTCCGCACTTCTTTTTCATATAAACTTTAATTAATCCAAATTTCGTACTCTTCCATGCCAACATTTTCTTTATTTATCAATGTATAGATAATCAACAGATATATAATCAACAGATATATAAACATAATACATAAAACTTGTTTTTTAGCTTCACGCTGTATCCCGCATATAACAGGGTAGTCAGAAGAAATCTGAGAACCTAGTGTTAAGACACTCCGTTCCCCACTTTCTGCCGAATTGAAGCATTGCGTGCTGAACTCAACGCCGCACTTTGCCTTGTTGCCAAACTCAGGAAATGAAAATACTAAACTTTTACATTTCTGGAGAGGGAGTCGAACCCACAACCTGTCGCGTTTACAATCGCACGCTTGTGACTCTGCGCCACAATAGAACGCAAGCTTATTTTTTTCATTACAATAAATTTAAAACCAAGAAGCGAAACCTACACCACTATTACAAATTTCACCCGCCACAACCATATCGAATACCCTTCCAATTTGTCTATTCCGTTCGCAGGTTCAGATTCTTTATCTATTTAAAAATTGGACACACATTCATCGTGCACGTGAGTGACATCATATCTTATATTTATTATTATTGTGATCTAAAAAATTCCTATCACAATAAGAGGTCCGTCGCCCTGTCACTTCCGCGTCGGTGAGCACTACGGCCCACGGTACCACAAAAAAACCCTGATAAACGTATGGCGATGGTATGACGAGGGTAGTCAGATATTTTAATCAATCTACATCGTGTGATAATATTTTTATTATAGAAATTAGCTTAGTGTTACTGTGAATGGGTTTAGTTAGCAATAACGTAGTCCAAAGGCGCTGTAATTGGAAAGGTCTATTGGTTGTGAATTCGGATCCCACTCAGGGGCATACATTGAAAATATTTTTAGTGGGCATGGTAGCACTGTAGATTGTTTAATCGTTAACGTGATTGGTCGTGGTTGTGATCTCCTCTCGGAGAAATCGTTATATTAAATCTTCCGATTATCAACAAAATACAACGTTGAGTTTTCCCACTCAACTCACAGTGTCTCAAATACGGCCAATGAGTGAAAAACTATTTTATTTACAATTAGCTTCACGCTATCATGTTAAGTGGTGACCTGCAATGTCGCACTATGTCTTACCAGGCCGGGGAAGTGATAATAATTTAAACATAATCATAACCTCGAGTGGAATCGAACCCAGAACCACCACGATTACAGTCAGATTACTGATAAGATAATATTAAAATCGTAAACGTATTTAACGTTATATATATATATATATATATATATATATATATATATATATATATATATATATATATATAAATAGGTGAAGTAAAAACTTTGGATCCCTTTTTAGAGCCTTCGAGCATGACACTTGGCACACTTATAGTTTATACAGAGAAGGAATACAGAATGCAAATATTTTTTTTAAATAATGCTTAAAAAGTATATTAAATTAATAAAATAAATGTTACACTACCATGATTTGACGTCTATGTTTATATGAAGTGACATATACGTCACTACGCAATGCGTTATTAACGCATTTACGGGGACACTAGTATGTTTTAAAACAAGATACTAAAAAAGTCTAGTTGGATTAACAACCCTATATAATTATTTATTATTTTCAAATACACAAAAACTAAGATAACGCATACCAAATAAACTTCCCTGAAAGCAATACTTGAGTCATAAAGTAAAAAGCTCGTTTGAACCAGCAATGGATCAAACGGTGCGTAAACAGATAGCACTTCCTTTAACAATTTCATTACTCCTGCGTCTAAACACACGTTTCCGTTAACTCCTAGGCGGCCCTGAAGAGCTTTGCAGCTATGGAAATGTACTGTATCGTCGGCTCGGAGTGTAAATTTGCTAAATTTATAAAATTAAATCTATATATAAATATGTGAAACAAAAACTTAAAAAGGGGTATACCCTTTTTACGAAAATTACGAGGACCGAGGAGCATGGAATTTGCCACACTTATTGTTTATATAGAGGAGGAGTGCAGAATGCTAACATTTTTTTAATAATGCATAAAAAGTATATTAAATTAACAAAATAAATGTTACACACACTACCATGGTTTGACATCCATGTTTATATAAAGTGACATATACATACTTTGCTAAAGATAACGCGTTGTTAACGCGTCAACGGGGGCACTTGTATAAGTGAATGATAAGAAAAAGGCAAAAGACACTAAAACACAATAGTTATATATTTTATAAGAAGGCTCTTAGGTTTATATTTATATATTCACCGTGAACTTCAAGGAAATAGATTTGACAGTATTACTCATACTCATCACGCTTTTTAGACTTGACATGACATGCAAATAAATACACAATCAATCACATCAAGTTACAGAAAAACAGCAACTTTTCATTTTTAAATTGTCAACACACGAGTAAAACTGTCATTCATGTCTTCAAAGGATGGCAATGAAACTCTATAACCCTAATAGAAAAACCTTTTATGAAATATATTTATAATTATTAAGAATATTTTTTATTCTTCGTGATAATTTACTGAACATGGAGTTAGTTTACATTCTAAGACGATATTTGTTTTCTTATAACAGTGGAACAGCGCTTGAGTGTAATGTGTACTTCAGTACTGCAAACGCATATTCATACATGCAATGTTCATAGGTTTAATTTCCTCTAGGAGAATTGATATTTAGGTCCAAAAAAACCTAGTTAAAACACTGTTATCCACTTCTGGCCCAAGTATGAGACAAAATGATGAATGGTGAAACTTATCACTTAATTATATTATACTAGTGTCCCCATTGCCGCGTTAATAACGCGTCCTAGCAACGTATGTACACAACATATATGTCACTTTTTATAAACATTGATGTCAAACCGTGTGTGTAACAATTATTTTATTAATTTTATTAATTTTATTTATTTTTTATGTATTATTTTAAAAAGATATTATCATTTTTTACTCCCTCGCTATATAAACTATCAGTGTTTAAAGCTCCTCCGTCCGCTTAATTTTGACAAAAACGGGTACAGCATTTTCGCTTTACGTATTTATATGTAGATGTTATAGTATATATCGTGCGGTTTGTCGTACCGTAGCGAAGGAAACCTCAAACAGGCCACCATTGCATTTAGTCAGCAATTGTCCTAGTACACCACGAAGGCCTCTACATTGAATATATATTCATACATTTATATAAAACGGAATAAATCCAGCATGTTTACATATTGAAATAACATTTCGATGTTGTGGTATGATTTTTCCAGTGCACATTAGTCGTAAATCCGTCAATACAAGCGAATATGTAAACGGTGATGAATGTTTCCTACCACCACGCCATCAAAGGGACCGCTCCGGACGCACATCGCGTTACTCATTTAATCAAATATTGATTTATCATGGATCAAAGTTGTTTTCTTTAATATTCCTAGCTTTCTTTTAACTACTGTAGACTTAACCGATTTACAAACGGGCGTTACGCTACGTCGTTATGGCGTAATTGGGTCGTGTCGTTTGGTTAGTGGTGGTTAGGATTAATTTAGTATATACAGAAAAAAAAATGTTCTTCACTTTTTCTTACGTAGCAAGTGACGGAACTTAACGCCGCATTTCATCTTAATAAATAAAGGAAATTAATATATTCAAAATGTAATATTAGCTGAGTAGAAATAAAATCCCTAACATAACAATCATTGTACTAATACTATTGTTTCCAAAATATGTTGTATCTCTTTACATCTAAATTCAGTCAAAGTTAATAAAGTTTTAATGTGCAATAGTGTATGTTGTCACATTTTCCATAATACATGAAAAGCAAATCAATCTTGGGCTTAACTTGGGGAGAGCGATTGCGCCTGACGGGAACATCCGGCGACTTTAGATAAGCTATCAGTTCATTAATGTAAGCGACACTTAGCTAGGTTCGTACCTGGTACTGGTACCCCTTTGATCTGAACGAACGAACAAACCCTTCAATATTTCTTTTTACAGTGTAAATTTTATACTGATATAAAAAATGTTTATAACTGCTGTATAAAAATAGATTTTGTTTTATTTCATGCATCTAAGGTATTTAGTTAAATAAGCTGGCAATTGGCCTATTTAAGTTGAGTTACAGAGATCAATCAGGAAAAAGAGATTCTTGAAGAACACCCATCGCCTTTATTCGGCTTGCGCCACCTGCGCCTTCAACAACTTCATCAACAACCATTTCATTTGTAAAACGTAAACAAGCGTTTTTTCCCATTTCCGTAGGAACTTAAGGAAATACTCCTTAGTGGTCCCCTACACTCGGTATCGATTATGCTCGTGTTTCTCTTAATGTATGATTAAAGACTTTTATTTACGTAGATCAATAGTTTGTTTTGTTATTGAATTGACCGGTACCGTAAAAAAATGACTTAAGCCTAAAATTCCATTAAATCAGATTATTAAGTTACTATAAGATAAACTGGAAGCGAAATACTACTAACATAATAGGTTATAATAGCTAATGTTTAGGCAAGTCAATAGATAAATGCTAATTACTCTTTGACTTAAAAACTACTGAACGGATCTAGATGAAGCTTTACAGTAACATAGCGTATACTTCAAAATAACACAAACGCACATTATATTGAGAAAATTAAAGATAATATTTAATTTGGCCTTAATATCTAATAAGTATCTAGTTTATGAAGAATAATAATAAGCTCAATATGGGTACCTCGAAGAGTCATTAAATATTTTGTAAGGTTTACATTTCCCATGCACACTTATAGGGATTCCATAAAGTGAAGCCACAGTTATTACATTATCATAATCGCAAAAAAACTGTAAAAAAACAAAATTATAAACAAAACCGTAAGGTTTCACCACTAAGTATACAAACTTGGGGAAAATGGAAACCGAAACCAAGCAACCAGTGTACACGTTACGCGTAAAATATGAGTTTTCTGCAGTAAACAAAGAGAGCCAGCCTAGTGTCAAGACACCGTATTGTTCGTCCGAAATTATGTGTGTTGAGTGCCGGTACTCAACGCCGTGCGTTATTTTATGAGTGAGATTTAGGTGTATTTGTGTTTACTTCTTCGTTGCTAGAATTAAAAGAATAAAAGAACATTACGCTAGTAATCAATGTAATCAGTATTTGAAGTTCTAATCTAAGTATCAAAAAAATAGTAAGCATTTCTATTATTTTCATTTCCCTGCTGTAATGAAACAAAGTGCATTGTTAAGTTTCGCCACTCAACACGCAATGTCTTTCAGGCGGAGAGTGGAGATAAGAGTATTTAGACACTAGGTTCCATGCCTACTTTGTTCAGGGGGCATGAGCTTGAAGCCACTTTCTTTTTACAAATTGAAAAACGTCTGTTATGATTACTCAATCTAGTAAATTTTGGAAGCATCTTGGTGAATTATAAAGTTGTGCGTTGAGCTCGCAGTGTATAAGTTCGGGGCCACCGCAAATATGAAAATAAACAAACACTACCTAAATATCCCAATAGCACTTCAAAGTGGAGTACGCCGACATGTCGCAATTTACAACAGTCAAGCGTTATATACTAAATTAGGTATATTTCTTAGAATTTTTAAAAGAGAGTCCATACAAACTCTTCTTCTAAGCTCTCCCTCCGTTTTTCACTTTCATTCGTCTATTTGAAATATGTTACGTGTTGGTTAGATAACACAACGTCATTTCAAACCAGATCGGAGGGAAGAGTGATATTTAAATATGAATACCCCCGTAGTGGTTTTGTTTGGTGGTAGGAGGTTCGTCCTCCGTCTGGCTCGCGACCACTGTCATGTCAAAGACGAACCGCCAAATATCTTATGATGTGTTCCGGTTTGATGGCATGTAAGCCAGGTTTTCCCCTTTCCCACCCATCCTTTCCCTAAAATGTGGTGGTTCCGATTGTGGACTACTACATTGTCCTCCCCATCCGTCTGTATCCTCTAGGTTGGCAACGCATCTACAACGTCTCTGGTGTTGTAGATGTTCATGGGCGAAGGTAACCACTTACCATCAGGTGGTCCTTCTGCTCGTTTGCCATCCGTTATCCATAAAAAAAAAAAAAAAAAAAGTGGAATTTGAACACAATACTTTTGCATTCGGTTAAACTGTTCAGAAATACAGACTTAATATGTAACTCATTTATATAAATACAAAAAAATAAGAAAACTTATGTATTTCTACAAGTTTAAAATTAATAGCCATTTATTCCTGAAAATCTGTGGAAAGTTGATATAGAAGTGCTTCACTGATTTCTTCTTTCTCAGCTATCTTTACATTGGGGATGCATAAAGAAAATAATTATAAAGTTTAAAAAAAAGTAGATTCTTATTTTTTCCGTATAGCAGGGTAGAGAGAACCTAGTGTAAAGACATTTTATTCTCCACTCTCCGCCTGACTTCGAGATGAAGCGTGGCGTTGAGTTTCGCCACTCAATACACTATGTATTGAGTGGCGGAACTCAACGCCACGCTTTGTCTTTAAAAAAATTAAAACGCTTAACATTTAAACCAAACGTGACTGTAAAACCCACAGCTTCATGTTTACATACAATATCGTTCATTGGGCCACACCGAACAAATGTAGTAACAACCAACATTGGACACCAATATTTGGACCATTGCATATTGGAAGCCATAGTTCTAGCGAAATGAAAATTCAGTTAAAACCACTGTCTTAGAAAAAAATCATATATTAAATAATTATAATTAATAAACTAAGGCTATTACCTTTAGGTATATAGGAGTAGCAGTATCCCAAGGTTACGTTTATGTGAACTACGGAAGCTATAATCGTTTTCGAAAAATCCTCTCTTGGGACATTACACTCCCCAAAGGAGCCCACATACCAAAACTCAGTATTCTATTGTCAGCAGTTTCGCCTGTAGATTGACCAGCCAGTACCACAAATGTTTTATATATAGTTTTATATATAAGCTAAAAGAATTAGAAGAAAGAAGTGTTCACACCGTTCTTCATTAACCATATAAATAAAGTAACGCTAGTTAAGGCCATCATGGGTAAATAAAACAGTGTCTAATAATACTCGTACACGCATTGGTTGTGCCTCTCAACACACATTATTTTCATTAAAGGCGAAAAGTAAGGAACAGAGTGTCTCAACACTATGTTATCTCAATTCTCCATATTCGAAGCTTACATATTCTTCATAGACTTTCAACAATATTGGTATATTGGCCAATTGGCAGTTAGAACAAGCTGAGTGGATTTGTTTAATAGAAAACACAGACGCGCAAAGCACGTAAACAGCGGCCGCATCAAAGGGACCGATACATGCGCACGCGCTGAATCTTGGTGCTTTACTATTTTCAGTTTCAGGAATTAATATTTTTGTTCCCTATGGACTAGAGAAAATGTTATGTTATTTTGTTCGACACTATGCTATTTAGAAACATAGCTTATTTTCAAATAGCATAACCATTCCTATTATACTATAAATATTGTCATTTGTGGCACTTGTAATATCCAAGCAATGTCATAGGTGCCAATCATACGGTAAATGAAAAACCATGCTGTCTACATAGCAGAATCAGATGAAAAAGAGGCTGCTTCGTCAGGCTTCGGCGGCCTGAAACGCGAAAATAATTGTCAGTGGAACATTAATTAATATGTTACTAAATTACTTATACGTGCAGTTATTGGACCCCTTTACACAAAAATCATGTACTGAGGAGTTTGAAACTTAGCATAGGTACATATAAATATATGAATAACAAGTATAGTAAATATAGATATAATACCATGATTATTATAAGAACGCAATAAAAATACATAAAAATAATAAAATAAATATTAAACATACACTTTTATATGAAGTGACATTGACGTTGCTAAGGCAACACGCACACGCGTCAACGGGTCTACTAGTTATCATTAACGGGCGTAGTTTCCGACCAAACAACGAATCCATTGAAGAGCCGCTTTCTTATTACATTTTCAAATATTTAACTCAAAATGTCTGTCATAGAGGGCTTATAAATTAATTACCATACATTTTATATCGAGAACTTATACGAAAACTTAATTAACGATCAAAACGATTCGTCTTCGCTCCACAGCACATCGGATTGATCAAAACGTCTTTGATCTTTGGATCACGCGCTTCTCACTTATATTACTGTGTGTTCCTCAAGTTATATGTACGTAACATATATCAAATATATCAATATAAACTTTAAAAAGTATAAAATAAAGTTTAAAATCGTTTGAATAGAACAATCTTTTGCGTCTTTCTTTAACAATCAAATTATAAAATTGTCCATAGCAAAACGGCGTAATTGATAACGTTGACACAAATCAATATAAACTCTATAACTTACGCATTAAGTGTAAAATTTGTATGACAGTTTTTAATATTTTACAACGTTTCACATGTGTGTTTGTCCGTGTGACCTGTCAAAACGGTGAGTGGTAGCAGGCGCGAGGCGTAAACATTTACGCGGTCAGCGCGCTAGCGGCACTGTGACCGACCCGGGAATCGAATGAGTCAATTCTGTTATGTTATATGATATTTAGATGTGCGCTACTCAGATAAATTTGATAGACTGAAGTTACGTACATGTTATCTGTAATCGAAAACTACTTGGGCGATATAAAATATTTAAATGAGATGAGAAAAGCTTCCTGCTTCGTGCTTTCTTCCCACACTCTAACTATCGAAATCAGCATATTCACGGAATTCAACGCAGCACTAGTTATAAAAAAACAGGTTTGCGTTTTTCCCTACATAGAAGGATAGCTAGAGAGAACTTAGAGTCAAGACACTCCGTTCTTCAGTTTCCACCCGAAAATGAAGCATTGCGTATTGAGTGGCGAAACTCAGCGCCGCGCCATTTCTTACTAGAGCAAGTAAGAGGAAATGAAAATAATTTTAATATAATCAATTCTCTGAGTAGAAATCGAACCTACAACCATTGCGGTTACCTTCAAATACTTCATGACGACAACATCACTTTTAATTAGAACTTTTTACTAAAATGTGATTTATTAGCGCTTTTGCTCGCGGTTTCGCCCAAGTAACGTGTTATAAAAACTATAAACAACTAATATAAACTGTACTATTGTAAAATTTAACTTAAATACGGATTTATACGGGCAAGTGGTCTTTCTATTAAAGAGTAACAAAGTCAAATAATACACATCTATGTAATAATCCCCGCTCTAATAAGACAAAGCACGGCCTTAAGTTTCACTACTCAACACGCAATATCTCAAATTTGAGTGGAAAGAGAATAATGGAGTGTCTTGACAATACTTTCTCTCTCTTTCTTTTTTCTTATGTAGAATAAAGTGTGAAGCTGAAAAAAAATATAATAAAAAATCTATAAATATAATTTAACGCCTGTCGTGGTGCAGAGGCACAAGCATGCTGTAAGCGCGACAGGTTGTGGGTTCGATTCTCACTACAGGAATTTTTCATATCCTTGGTTTGGTAACAAGGCAAAGCGCGGCGTTGAGTTCCGCCCCTCAGCACGCAGTGCCTCAATCTGGCGGAAAGTGGGGAACGGATTTGTTAAAAGAGAACGGAGTGTTTTAAAACTAGGTTCTCAGATTCCCTCTGCCTACCCTGCTATATGCGGGATACAGCGTGAAGTTAAAAAAAAAGTAAATAAATATAGTTAATCAAGCATACACTTATACGAACAAGTATTGCGAAACAACAAGCCACTACACGTCTATCTTACATAGACAGTAGACTAATGAGTAATGTTTTTCGTTGTAATTTAATAGTTACAATGCAATTACTTGCTCTTAAGCGTTACGTAAGCTTGGCCGGTGGTCTTCCGGTGTCGCCTTGCTGACATCCTGCTTAATGCAATTAGAGCGATTGGCCGAGACCACTCGAATATGCTTGATACTGCTTTTATATTTGTGATTAATTTTCTTTGTTTTAGGTGTCCGCATTTTCCGCACGTACTCTGCAAGGTAGGCAAAGAAAGTTTTGTATTAAGACATTCAATTTCCATCTAAAATCGAAATCATCGCGTGGTGAATAACGAAACTCAACGCCGCGTCTTATTTTAACTTAACTTCACGCTTTATATGATGCGCAAATATTTAAAAATTTTAATATGGGTTTGAACCTACAATCACCCTCATTTACAGCCAAACATTGTCCCAATGCGCCACGACGGCTAATAATACAGTAATATAAATATAAAGCAAAGAAATACTAAGTTATTGAAGTGAATACACAATTACTGTAATTACATCAGAAAGACGTAAACTGAGTACAAACATCCCGCATGTTTAGAATCACTCAATAATATTAGAAACTATTACAAAACTGGATTTGAACCCGCGTCCATTTGTCCCAATTCCATACAATTCGAGCTTTTCGTCTATTATTATAGATTTTATCGTTTAAAGGCGCGTTTATGATGAACAATTTTGTTTGTGATATATTTGATAAGAGTGTGTATTAAATTTAAATATAGGCAATTGATTATTATTATCACTTCCACGCTCTGGTAAGAGAAAGCCCTTCGTTAAGTTCCGCAAATCACCACACAATATCCTAAATTCGAACGGAAAGTGTAAACGAAATATTTTGACACTATGTTCTCCCTGCTATTCAGTAAAGAGTGAAGCTGTTTATTTCAAATGTTTGTGAGATTTATCAGTATAAGGTGAAGCAAAATAATATCTTTGGAGCACATCACGTAGTACATACACCTGACGAGCAATGTCCCAAAAATAAAAAAACGCACGCTTCTTCCAGCATACCTCTATTATCAGAGAAAGCATTGTGTTAAGTCACTCCTTTCCCCCTTTCTAATTATTTCCCATAACGCGAGACATTCTCGATTAAAAAAACAAACTTAATTTATATTAATACAAAATTCACAATATGAACACGGCTTTACAATAATGTAATGGTCTAATAACGTAGTCTTAGTTTCCAGATTCCCGTAAAGCAGGAATGCGGGAGGGCGGCGGTGGCGGCGGTGGCGGAGGGCAAGAGGGCGAGGACCAACTATAAATACAAATTATTCTATTACACATCATAAACGCCCGCACCCCATACCGGCTTGTAGGTCATTTGTATGATTCATATTTTAGCTATAACGTAACAAATTAATAACATATTTCATGTTTTCCTAAAATAATAACTCTTGTAGAAATACTTGAATTAAAACATTATTTCAATGTATACAAGAAGCGTTTAAATCAGTTAAAAGTTTACAAATGTATTATAGTCTCACTCTAAATGTGATTAGTTGTGGGTTCGATTCCTACACGATATTATGATTATAGTTAAATTAATGTAAGTTCTGCTCTCTGGTAAGACAATACGCGGCGTTAAGTTGCGCTACTCAACATGCAATGTCTCGATTTCGGACGGAAAGTGAACAAATGAGTGTCATAATACCTCTATAATTCTGTTACAAAGTGGAGAATTTGTTTATCAATTTATTATATTACTCTAATTTCAACTGATGTCATTGTTTCAATCGTGAATGTTTATATTTTTTCTATTTAACCTTACAGAGTCGCATGACTCTGTGCACTTATGATAGCCTCAAATTCTATGAAGATTTTTTACATCGGTTAGATTTTTGTCTAACCTATGTGGAAACCAGCATGTAGGTAGCGTAAAGAATTATTTCGTGCACTCAAATATATAACAACGTGTCCTACGTACACAATGATGATCTCCTGTAAAGTTGTGCTTTTGCACTTGTGCCAATATACCTGTACAAAAATTTCTACGAAACTAAATTTGTATAAAATTGATAATTTGTTTTACCAAATATTGACAATATTAGTGCAATAAAATCTTTTGTGGGAGCCATACGGGTGTATTGGCCGTCGGGCCGTCCGTCGCACAATGCTGCTTTGTGCGCCAATTGACTGCTCCTTTCATAGTAATTGTATTAACAACATACATTCAAGTACATATACTCGGCCCTGAGAAACTTCAAAATTGATTTAGATACTCTTGTGATTTAATTGAAACTTCTAGGATCAATTTAAAATTAATATCAATTATGCTTCAAGACGATAATGGCGTAGTGGGCTACAGTCTGGCTATAAACGTAATGGTTGGTTGGATCCCCATTCGATTTATTTAATTATTTTCATTTTCACGTTTCGACAAGATAAACGCGGCGTTAAGTTCCGCTACACTAGTGAAAAACGAGGATCAAAGGGTGATAAAACTAGGTTACTCTAATAATGCAATAAAATAAATTTCGTTTCATACTATAAATTTTTTAATGAAATAAATCTAAAGAGCAACTTTAAATGACGTTAAGTTTAAATGTTGATTTATAACGAACATAATGTTTATTATATTGATTGTTATTAATTGACGTCCCATAGATCAGTCGTCAAGACACCGGGGGCGCTGGCGGTGACCCGGGATCAAGACGCTCGTCCTTGTTGACGTATAAATTATAAGATAAAGCGAATTTATACATTTTTTTTTTAAAGAGAATAGAGTGTCTTAACACGTCGGTTCTCAGATTCCCTCTGCCTTCCCTGCTATATGCGGGATACAGCGTGAAGTTAAAAAAAATATATTTTTTTGTTCTTTACATATCATACTAATATTATAAATGCAAAAGATTTTTAGAAGCAATGGATGTTCGTTACTCTTTCATGCAAAAGCTACTTAACGGATCTAGATGAAACTTTACAATAGTATAGCTTATAACTCAGAATAATATATAGCCTACAATTTTAAAATGTTTTGTGTAATTTGACCATAATATAACGATGAATATCTAAGTATATTGTAAAATTTGGAAGAAAAATTATTGACATCGATTTGGCGCAGTGACGAAGTTGTCCGCATGCAACTAATACTCATTGGTCTCACCCAAAACAATTTTTACAAACAAGTGAATTATATAAAATTATTAAATTTATTGACTTGTATTTTTTATCCGGAAGTTATTCACTTATGTTTTGTTCCACAAGGCAAACGCTAAAGGGTTATATCAAATAAGGCGAACTAAAGTAATCCGTTCCAGTGATGTCCAAACGAGAACTGGGCATGAGAGTTCTATTTCTCTACCAAAATGGTCTAAACTGTATTTTAC
This sequence comes from Philaethria dido, assembly GCA_033558755.1. Taxonomy (NCBI): domain Eukaryota; kingdom Metazoa; phylum Arthropoda; class Insecta; order Lepidoptera; family Nymphalidae; genus Philaethria; species Philaethria dido. Next base: position 481,810 of record JAKGSA010000105.1, read on the forward strand.
TTTTCTTTCCACATGTTATTTATAAAAAAATCTTCTTATAAAAAAACTTCACGCTGTAACCCGCAGATAGCAGGGTAGACAGAGGGAACCTGAGAACCTAGCGTTAAGACACTCCGTTCTCTTATAACAATTATGTTCCCCACTTTCCGCCGAATTGAGGCATTGCGTGCTGAGTGGCGGAACTCAACGCGTTTTGCCTTAGTACCAAACCCAGGAATTGAAAATACTAACATTTCCTGGAGTGGGAATCGAACCCACAACCTGTCGTGTTTACAGTCGCACGCTTGTGCCTCTGCGCCACGACAGGCGTTAATAATTATTTTGTATAATAATAACATTGCATTAACAAATGTAAACGGGAAATGGGTGATTGTAGTTATTTCTATTAACAAGTTAGTTTGTCGCGACACAGTGTAGAGTATACCACTGTATACACTACAGCTAAATAGTTAGCGAGTCGTAGACAAGTTATAATAATTGCATAGCATGCGGGCGCTGGTCAGACCAGAGACGCTCAACTGTTTTAGAATAAAATTAATTTGTATGTCAATCGCAAAATATTATTTGTGCTAAAAAGTTATGATGTATTTTTGCTTGGAATAGAAATAAAAACTATAACACCAGAGAAGAATAAACTGCTAAATCGAAAATGCACTATTCTAGGCAGCCATTTCTTCGTTGTAATTTAAATGTATAGAATGTTATTTAAATACTTAGTTTAACATGAAAATGGTTGATTTCTTTGAAATTTTTAAATTTAATCATTTTTTAATCTATATTTATTAACGCCTGTCGTGGTGCAGAGGCACAAGCATGCGACTGCAAACGCGACAAGTTGTGGGTTCGATTCCCACTCCAAGGAATGTAAAGTTTAGTATTTTCATTTCTTGGGTTTGGTGACAAGGCGAAGCGCGGCGTTGATTTCTGCCGCTCAGCACGCAATGCCTCAACTCGGCGGAAAGTAGGGAACGGAATTGTTGAAAGAGAATGGAGTGTCTTAACATTAGGTTCTCTGGTATCCTCTGCCTACCCTGCTATATGCGGGATACAGCGTGAAGTTAAAAAAAAATAACCTATTTTAAAAGAAATCCTGATGTTTGATCATAAATATATTAAAAAATGTATATATATATTTTGGTACGGTATGCAAATTTAGTGTAAATTCACTTATATTTATTAAACTATAACAGTACAACTAATCCTTTGTTAAAAAAAAAACTGTAAAAACTTTAACACCGTCAGGTTGACAACCGCTGACAAAAAGTACAGCATCAGAGGGTGCGATGGTGCGAACTAATCGCTCTGAGTGCTTTAAAATCACCCAATTATTAGCCGACAACTGCATGACTGGCCGACGCATATATATTAACTGACCGACACAAATGAAGGGGTGAATGCCCGGATTCATTAGATATTGAAATTAAAAAGTAAACACTATTTAGTTAATATTCGTTTGAGACAGGAAATACAGTGTAACGATAATGCGTCACGATAAACAAACCAATCCATAATGTATAGTATTAAGTCAATGAGATATTGAGATATTGACAATAATTTTTTTTTTCAAATAAAAGACGGAAGTTGAATCATATGTGATAAAATATATCTTAAATATGTTATAATTATGTGTAATATTTTGCATCTATATAAAGAATATTTTTTAATTTGGTAAAAAAATATAAAAATTCTAACCTCTAAAAATACTAATCCTAATATTTCTGATAATTACTTTTCTGAAGTGTTATACTTCATTTTATTATGCCATGTGTATATCTGCCCTCTTTTTTTGTCACTTTTTAAAAAATTGTATCTGTATATACTTAGGTAAGATACCAAGCAAATTAAAACAAGTACAAAACCGCAAATGTCTAGATTACAATTGATCAATTTAATTCTATTATCTCAATAGATATGTACGTAATATAAACATGATTGATAGCTCTATTATAAAATACTTATTAATATTTTTTATATCAACTATACAAAAATAAAAGAAATTACAATGAACACTGCGGTTGTCACGAATTCAAATGTGTTTGAGTTTAAATAACATTATTAAAAATATGTGACAATAGATAATTCAATTCTGAGTTACTACTGGCCTAACGCCTGTCGTGGCGCAGACTTACAAGTTGTGGATTCGATTCCCATTCCAGGAAATGGAATTTTTCATTTCCTGGGTTTGGTAACAAGGCAAAGCGCGGCGTTGAGTTCCGCCACTCAGCACGCCACGCCTCAACTGAGCGGAAAATGGGGACAGAGTGTCTTAACACTAGATCCTCAGGTTCCCTCTGCCTACCCTGCCATATGCGGGATACAGCGTGAAGCTATGTATGTATGCATGGTACTACTGGCAAGTAGTAAATATATAGTTGAACTTTAAAATTATATAATTGTATATTTTATATTTGAAGCGCGGTATTAAGTTCCGCCACTCAGGAACGGAGTGTTTTAACACTAGGTTCTCATGTTCCCTCTGCTTACCCTACTATACGTGGGACCCAGCAAGCTAAAAAAATAAATTTAAAAAAATATCATATTTAAGACCATCATGGCGTAGTGGGACAGTGTTTAACAGTAAGCCAATTGTACTTATTTCCATTTCCCCGCGCCGGTAAGAATTGAGTTCCGTCATTAAATTTCGGTCGGCAAACGCAGAAGAGTGTCTTAACACTAGGTTCTTTCTGACTGCCATATAAACATATTTTAGGATGAGTTTCATTTATTTATTTTTTTACACCTATATAAAACTAACTTGAATATTTTCAATAAAAATATGAGAAATAGAAGATTGAATAATAACTATACAAAATTCGATAGATTAATTGCTATGCCTCACTTTGTCTTAACCGAACAGAGAAAATCACTAATTTAAATATCATTCTTTCGATTGGGAATCGAAGCCACGACCTATAAATATATAGTAAGACTATATCCCACTGCGACAAGATGGCTTCAAATTAAACTAACAAAAAAACATATGCATAACCAAATAATCCCAAATATATGTTAGTTTAAAACGCAAAATACCAGCACTGACCTTAATATTACGAATTGAAGTCTTGAATAGTAAATTGCTTGCCCCTTATTGTGGTAACAATCGGTCCGGCTAGAGGACCAATTAGGGGAGTTAACCTCGTCGCAGGGGTCACAATATAATTTAATAACGCCGATGATGAGATGCTACCCACACTAGGAAGTTTTACTTACTTTGAATTGAACAGATAACTGCTACAGTGTACTCGTAGTGTTACTAAAGAAAGAGGTAGCCGATTCAAATTTAAAATATTTTTATTCAAATAGACTTTTACAAGCATTTTCGAATATTACCGCCGGTTACCACCAGCTTTTGATGCGTCTCTTATGAAAATCCGGCATGAAACTCAACAGTTGTTCAAGTCACCAGGTGTTGAAAGTAACAATTTTGTTATTTATTTAATATAATTGAACTTTGAAATTTAACATATAATTACAACATCAGACGCTGCTTCTCGTCTACAATGGTCTCAATATAATTTGTTTCAAATTAAAGATATTATCGTGGAATAATTGACTTAACTGTAGTAGGTACAAATCTCACTTGGGGTACTTTTTTTTTTTTTTTTTTATTTCTATAAAATTATACAGGTCTTTAATCTCTGGAGATTATGCCAGACCCATCGTATCACAAAATAACTTATGTCCTATTTACATAGCTTCTTGATTGCATCAAATACTAATTTAGCTTCTATTGTAACAGGATTAGCAAGAATGCTATGAAACACGCCGACATCTTTTAGATTCAAATTAAAGTTTTTAACTAAAGAATCTCGCAAGGCTTCGCTTCGTGCACATTCCACAAAAATATGATGCACGTCTTCTAGGACACCACAAGTACTACAATTGGTTTTTACTTGGGGTACAAATTACTTGGGGTACTTAAAATATTTAAAGCTGCCTGGTGAAACTAAGCAATCAGTATACCTACTATGCAAAAAATATATAAAAACGTTTAGTCTGAATTTAATTTCAGCTTCAATTTCAGCTGTATACCCCGTATATAAACTATTAACATTTTCTTTTTTTTTAACTTTACGCTGTATCCCACATACAGCAGGGTAGTCAGAGGGAACCTGAAAACCTAGTGTTAAGACACTCTGTTCTCTTGCAACAATTCCGTTCCCCACTTTCCGCCAAATTGAGGCATTACGTGTTAAGTGGCAGAACTCAACGCCACGCTTTGCCTTGTTACCAAACCCAGGAAATGAAAATACTAACATTTCCTCTAGTGGGAATCGAACCCACAACCTGTCGCGTTTACAGTCGCACGCTTGTACCTCTGCGCCACGACAGGCGTTAAACAATTAACTAACATATTATAACATATTTTAGTAACCTGACTTGCCAGAGTTTACCATATTACAACATTTTCTACATACTTAAGCAACAAACAAGCGTACACACGCGCCAATCGCCATTACCTGAACACATTATAAATAGAAAATATCCTATTACCAACAATTGTTCTCTTTGTTTACTTAAAAAATACCCAAAATAAGTAATTCGATACCAAGCAATACAATAATTACAGCAAACAATGTGTTATCTTACGCATCTCGGAGTCAGTCTTGCGGAAGTTAGAGACTTTGTAAAAGGGAAATCGAGATGATAGTGAAAATATACGAGTATTACTCATGCCCTATTAAAGTATTACTTTCAATGTTGGGTGGCTTTCTTTTATTTGACAATAAATATTTTTGTTAAGAAAAAAATATTTGGGAATAGATATGTGAGAAGAATGTCTTAACACTAGGTTTCCTCTGCCTACCCTGCTATATGCGGGATACAGCGTGAAGCTATGTATGTATGTATGTATGCGTGTAATCATAAAAAATATTTTTTTAGTTTGATCATAGTGCAATGCAAAGGTCTGACTGTAAACAATCGTAAGGTCTATCCCCACTAGAAAAATGACTATTTTTAATTTATTTTTATTTCTCGTAAGAATGTCATCGTAAGAATGTCATCTCGAAAATGTACGAAAAGTGGAGAGCAGAGTGTGTATACGAGATTGTGTGTTAGCCTTTACTGTTATATATGGAAGACTCGCCTATGTAAAAAAATAAACTCTTAGCATTCCATCTTCTCTATCTAGAGTACATAGAAAAGATAGAGGCAAGAATAAGGTATGAATTTAAAACAACATTATATAACTTACTAGCTGTACCCGGCCCGCGTTGATACGCCAACAATTAAAATAAATTAAAAAAAGATTTTGAGTTCATCGATGACGTGCAGACTAACATTCATTTTTATATATAAAGAAGATTACCTTTTTTACGAATGAATTATATGGTGTCAATGAAATGCTTTATTTTAACAGTTGTTTAGTCGGATACAATTGGAGTTACGAAATTATAATAAAGTTTATTTTACCTACTCTACTTAAAACAAAAACACCTTAATATAAAAAAAAAAAAAATAAATTAAGTTTAGTTTATTGTTAATAAGTTTATAATACTCCTTACGTAAACATTTGCTAAGACAAGACTCGCATCCATGACCTTTGACATGGCAATAAGAGTCACAAGCCCTGAGAAGAATGTCCAAGTATAATTTATATTAAATTTAAAGTACAGTATAAAAGGCCATAACTTAAGCAACTTAAAGTGCACAACAAAAGGAGATATTAACCAATAGATAATATTATTACAAATTATTTAGAAGAAAGTCAACTGATCGATAAACGGCGGCGGTAACCCCTTTGATCTCGATGGCTCACCTTTGATGTGCCGACTCTCGTTAGTTACACTGAACACGCGTTCCGATGAAACGTGGCTTTCAGGAAAAAACATAAATAGGTCAGTTAGCAATGGTCTTTTGCCTGGATGATTGTTATAGGTCTTATATAATATTTTCTGATAATCTCTACGCTATTAATAAAATGCTAGAAGCGTAAGTAACGTGTTGCCTTAGCAACGTGTATGTCACTTACATAGGGGTCAAACACATAGTGTATGTAATTATTAATTTAATATATTTCACGTACATTTTTTTCTAAATATAAGATTTGTCTACTTATCCCTAAAATTTTAAGTATTCTAAAATTTCATAGACTTCTGTCCGCAGACTTTTTCGTCAAAAAAGGAGTCAATATTTTTTCTTCTCGTATTAATTAAATATATAGATTATCGTACATTATGCATTGACGACATTTCAACGCGGTTAAGATTCGTCTTGAAAAAAAAATGTGATAATTTGAACGCAGCAAGATTCGAACTCGCGTCTCTTCGAATCCTTTTAAGTGCTCCGACCTATCGAGCTTAGTTAAAATTTTTACGCGTTTACTAGAACTTATTTTTATTGTTGAAATATCTCCAAATTCTTTGGAAATCATTTACTGTGTAAGTCTTTCGTAGCTGGATAGAACGTATTGCTCAGTGGTCAGAGCGCTTTCCAAGAGCCGTTGGTTTGAGTCCTGGTACATTCAAATATTTATACAATTTCCAAAATGTTTTTCTTATCCCAAGTGATATTTACTTCAACAGTACATCTAACTATTTCCAAAAACACAAATTCACCTGAAATTAACAGTATATAAACAAGACCTCCCAATTCGCATGTACAATCAATAGTATTCTCAGAAGCTAAAATGTTATGAAACATCTGAAGGCGGCGAAGAGTTCATAAAGCCGGGATATGTTTAGTAAACACCGCGTGCTCTCCCTAACTACGAGTACATTACTATCATTAATGAATAGCTAAATGGATGACTGTATAACAATCATATTTTACGCTATTTCTACTTACTCTGCAAGCTCTATTCTGTATAGCAGAATAATAAAAGAACCTAGTGTCTAGACACTCACGCCACTTTCCGCCCGAATCCGAAATATTGCGTGTCGAGTTGCAGAACTCAACGCCGTGCTTTAAGCTAGAGTATTTTTAGTAGAGATTTTATTAACAAACTACAATTTTCAATTGACCATTCATTTCTTTGAATTTTATAATCGATTCACAAATAAAGAAGGAAATTACAAAACTAATCTTTGTAATAATAAAATATAAATAATACACAAATATTATAAAGGCTCACAAAATAAGATCACAGCACCAAGACATAATCTATAATAACCATCAAAACGTAAATACGACAATTCTGTGTCCTCAAAATTTGAAAAATGCCTACAATTAACAAAACTTTCATAGAAATTTCTTTTCAAATGTAAGAAAAACATCCCTTTGAAAGGGTAAAGCAATGTGAGCAAATACGCGTATGTTATGAATAAACTAAATGTGTACAAACACAAAGACAGTATGGCATTATGTATAAATATTTCGAAAAGTGACCATTTTGTAAGTTATAATCTCTTTTTTGCTAGATTTACGTCCGAAAGGATTAATTGTCGTGATTTCATTCATATATTTAATCGTATTGTAGTCATAAATCCATGTATACAATATATTATGACAGTTTAGCATTTTGTAACGTTTTCTTTGCTGAATGAATGTTGTTATTTGCAAATTATTTTTAAAATATAATGGAGTGACTGAAGATAAATATAGTTTTTAATATTTTTAATCAGTTCTTTTAATTAAAAAAATAAATAAAAAAATAATAAATCCTTTACAAACGTGAAAATAATTTGCAAAAAATAATTTAATGTGATAACTTTTGTATCAAAAATAAATATAAGAAAGGGAATTCAATTACTTTTTAACTCAACTGAAAACACAATTTATTATTGTATTTTATGATATTATAATATAAGATAATATTAAAGACATTTCACCTCGAAAATTTTAAAAATACTGTTATATCCATACTAGTTACTACAGATATAAAAGCAATAAAACTGTATGTAATATGTACGTATATATATACATACATATATATCTAACTAAAGCCTTTATGGCCCTATGGAAAATACATACAGTGATCGCGGATTCAAACCCAACTTCAATTCCTTCTAAATTACCACACAAGAATTAACAAACAAACAATGAACATATACTATTCTATTCTTGGAAAACATCCAAATATGCACCAAACAGATACAAAAACACTAACAAAATCCATATTTAAAGTAATCGATGTGCCGCATTTAAGGGATTACGCGTCGGGAAGTCGCCTGAAGCGTCTCGTAAAACAAAGTGAAACGGGTTAATACCTATAATCCTCTAACATATGTATTTGTCGTTAGGTTTTGACGTAGATTTACAATTATTTATAAGAAATCGAAAAGCTTGTCTCGCCGCGGTGAGATGCGGATTAACGTTGTTTATAGCTGTCTAATAGCGCCCCTATATGAGTGTGAACGTGATTTTTTAATATACTGTAGTTTGAGTATACTATGGCACGGTTGTTATGTTTGAATGCTGTGGTAGTGGGTTCAAAAATTTTTGATTCAAAATTTTTGAATTCAATACAAATCAAAACCTGGTTACATTCGACCACTCAACACACAATATGTATTTATGAGAGAGTAGAAAACTAATTACATATCTCCAGGTATTTTCTAAATCTCTTACAAAATTAAAACGAAATGGATGAACTTAACAAAATACGAAACCAATCATTTGCTTCATAAACAGTAATTAGTAAATAGATACTGAGTGTCTTAATTGCTAATATTAATAACATAGTTTTTATTCACGAAAATCACCTAAATGATACAAAAATTTAAATTCTCCACAACATTTCAACGAAATACAAAAAATTCGACTTTCCCAACAAAAACTGATAGCTATTAGAATTAAAAACGTCTCAATCTACGTAATTTACAGCGAGGTGCGCCCGCGCAGCTTTTCACAATATTTCTAGAACGCAAGATGTTTTCTGTCGAATGAGAAATGGCCGGGTTTACGCGGCTTATACCAGTTTCAAGTTACGTTGTTTTTGTTGGCACGATACCATTTAATTTTTGTCTCTTAGATCTGCCAAGTGACTTGTATCAATATTGGCTGAACACTGAACAGCCACATACATTTGTTAAATTATAATATAAAGCACCTGTTGATGTTGACAAGAGTTATGAGCGTTAGAGGGATTTATATCTAGTGCTTACAGTTACAGGTTTGTAATTCGGATTTTTTTTTAATACTAGACTCATATCATAGCCAAATTATACAAGATTTGTTAACCTTACGCTGTATCCCGCAAAATAGGCAGAGGGAACCTGAGATTCTAGTGTTAAGACACACCATTCTATTAAGATTTCCGTTCCCCTCTTAGAGATAAGCTATATTGCTGTAAATTTTCACCTAGATCCGTTCGGTAGCTATTGCATATCTCAATTTCACCAACATTCTCACAAGCTTTCGTATTTCTAATATTAGTAAGATTTAAATTTATTTTACTTTTTTGTTCCCTATATCGTAAGGCAGAGAGAGCTTCTAATAGAATTAGAATCTAAATTTGAATCTTTTTCCCAAATGTGAACAATATCTAATCTAGAACCATAGCCTAGCGTCATTTTATTTTCAAATGTGTAGTTTGACATATGCTGAGAGGCCCCCATGACATCTACACCTTTATCATATTTTTTAGGAGACCGCGCTAGCCGTAGCATGAGGCGATTGTTAAGGATAGAGTCGCAATTTCTTTACTAAGTTATTGATTTAAAAAAAGAAGTTGCATACTTTTAATTTATAACAAGTGACGAACACCAGTACAACACCCAGTAGTAAGCAAATTTAAAGTTATTCCCACTTGGAATTCAAACCCAACAACTTTGTGTATATGAACAAATCATATTAAGTTTAATCATAGTAAACGCCTGTCGTGGCGCAGAGGCACAAGCGTGCGACTGTAAACGCGACAGGTTGTGGGTTCGATTCCCACTCCAGGAAATGTTAGTCTTTTCATTTCCTGGATTTGGTAACAATGCAAAGTGTGGCGTTGAGTTCCGCCACTCAGCACGCAACCACACGTCTCAATTCGGCGGAAAGTAGGGAACAGAATTGTTGTAAGAAAACGGAGTGTCTTAACACTAGGTTCTCAGGTTTCCTCTGCCTACCTTATATGCGGGATACAGCGTGAAGTTAAAAAAAATATATTACATTTATAACCACTACACCATAAGGAACATTAAAAAAAAAAATTTCTAAAATATTTAATTTAAATGTAAATCCTTATTCCACAGACAAATAAATATTTCACCTCTAGATTTTCAATTACTTAATCAAAGATTTCAACTTTCAATATTTTTATTTATTGCTGTTTGTTAATGAATATCTGGTAGATATTAAAATATAATCACCAATATCTAGCAGCTATTATGTTTGGCATGTTTATAATCTTTCGCGAGTCCATCAAAAGGACGATTTGAATAATCGCTGTTCAATAATACCGCTAACCATATATCTTACTTGTTTCAAATACAATATATTGTAAAATATACGAAATACTGATAAGGTTGGTACACACACACGTTATTTCAATATAGGTAATAGTGTTTTAGATTCATGCTATGTTAATGGAGCGTCAATAATGGATTATATATACATACATTTGTCCTAAGTGTGTGATTAACACTTTAAAATGTATTAATGTATTAAAATTTTATATTTCTATAATAATAAAAATAATAGTCTATGAATTCATGATAAAATCCAGCCAGCCAAAAATCAGCCCAGTGACAAAATCCTCCGTATTCACCTTCGTATCACTTTACAAACATTATTTGCTTAATAATAGAATCATTGAGAGAGATAGAGAGAGATTAACCACTCAAAATATATATATTTTATCGATTTTAGCGAAGTTTTGTCTATTATTTTATTTAAACTTCTCTTTTGTAGCTTCATAGTCTGTCCCGCATACAAAGAAGTCAAAAAGGTACTCAACACTTAATTTATCTTACAAGAGCATAAAAATGGAAGCAATTTAGATTTACATAACCATTCCCCCGAGTGAGAATCGAACCCCCACACCTAATTGTGATTACTAGTCTCATCGTGGCGTAGTTCTACTGTGCCATGATGGCCTTCTACAAAATATTCTTAAAGTTGATAAACACTTATGTTTCAAATCATTTAATTATGACAGAAAAAAATGTGTTTCTATTTATAATATAAAAAACTAAAATAAAAACATGTTTAGAAATCGTAGCGAGACTCAAACCTGCGCCTCTTGGAAACTGTTCAAGCGCTCTGATAACTAAACCATAAGTTTCTATCCATACAGTTTTATATACTTTTCTAGTCATAAGGTTATGAATAACATTTTAAAATTATTAAAAATAATTATATAACAAACTTACTTGTGATACTTAAGGCCGTCGTGGCGCAGTGGGAATCTGTCCGACTCTAAGCACGAGTGATTGTGGGTTTAATTCTTACTCGAGGAAATGGGAACTATATTTAAATTATTTTACATCAAATCAAATCGAGATCATTGTGAATGATACACAATGATCTCGAATTCAGGCCTCCGAAAGTTTAGAACAGAGTGACACTTGACACTAGATTCCCTATGACTACTATGCGGGGAAAAAAAGAAAAAGCTGCTAACAAAAATAAACATAAAATAATTATTGTTATACTATCAAAGTTTAGTGTGCATGTATCCTAAAATCCACAATCACAAAATGAAGTCATATACAATTCGTCACACGTAGATGTGTTAGTAATTAATAATCAAGAGTCCTACATTGATTGAGCCGTCGCGAAATTGTTTTGATTGGATCCGTCGATTATGGGCCATCGGAAGCTTCTCATAATTAAACATATTTGTTGTTTTTTTAGGTTATTCTTGTAAAAAATATCTTATTTAAATAAATATTCTTTTGCCTCACTCGTATTTCGCATACTGCAGTGTTGATAGAAACAAACTAGTGTTAGGACACTTCGTTCTCCTTTTTTTCCACATGATATTAAGTGGTTACCTGCGCCCATGGACATCTACAACACCAGAGATGTTGTAGATGCGTTGCCGACCTACAGGATATAGATGGAAGGGGAGGACAATGTAGTAGTCCGCTATCAGATACACCACATTCTGGGAAAAGGGGAAGGGGAATTTTTACAGTAATATATCGTATACACCAGAATAACATATAGGCTACATATTTATTTAGATTTTGTGTGACTTAGCCATAATGTAACGATAGACATCTAAAATATTATAAAATGATAAATTAATAATACTATACTGAATAATTACAAATGTTTCAAAATATAATACAACTCACATATATATACATAGATTCCAAGAAAATTCCTTATATAAGTTTAATATAAACTTATCTGAAATCCCTTGTTTTGGAATCCACGAACCCTTCTAGCCAATTAATCTACACGACCTTATCGCACCACAATGAAATTTTTATATAATTGTTACAAGTTTCGTTGCTAGTAAAATACTAAATAGCTTAATAAAACAAGATTCTAAAATAAAAGTGGCCATCGTGACGCAGAGGCATAAGCGTGCGACTGTGAATGCAACGTATGGGTATGGGACTGATTGGTATGGGTTTGATTCCCACTCCAGAAAATGTAAAGGTTTAGTATTTTCATTTCTTGGGTTTGGTAACAAGGCAAAGCGCGGTGTTGAGTTCCGCCACTCAGCAAGCAATGCCTCAATACAACGGAAAGTGGGAACGGAGTGTCTTGAAACTTGATTATCTCTGACTAAACTGCTATGCGGGATAAAGCGTGAAGCTGTAAAAACAAGATTCTCAAATAAGATTCCAAGTGGCCATTTAAAACTCAATCAAGTATAAGTCGATTGATTGAGCCATCGCAAAATTGTTTTGATTAAATTGCCGTTAATCGTCCATCGGAAGCAGTTTCGTTGTGATTAACTATTTCTTTAACGAAAACCGGGTCAAATGTGAACTTTCTGAGCTTACAAATGGCCACTTTTATGCAAACAAAAAATATATAGCATATTAATTAAATCTCGATATGATTTAGTAAACGTATTTAGAAAAGTATAAAAATTATAACGTAGCAGGATTTGAAGCCGCACCTTTTGGATGCCGTCGAAGCCATATTCGCTTGTGGTGTCTTATTATTGTAGCCTGCTGGCCGCGCTGTAGAAAGATTTTTACAAATTTCCTCTAAATAGACATTATCATTTTTAATATTCAAATTGTTTTTATTTCTTCGCTATGGTAAGTCAAAACGCAGCGTCCAGTTCCGCCACTTAACTCTAATTCGCGGCAAAAGTAGGGAGCGGAGTGTCTTAATACTAGTTTCTCTATGACTAACCCTGCGCGAAAAGTTGTAAAAAATAAAAATAAAAGGATATTAGTAGAGTATGCGGTATTGTAAAGATTTTTATCTGACTTGTAGACAATTGTGACGATAGCGCATCGCCGGAAGCTGTTGCAGCTGCGGTGGACTGGCTGCGTCGTGGTGGTGTATCATAAGTAACAATTGAGGTACTTTATATTGAATGCTTTTGGATTTGGATTAAATAGCAATAATATTAAAATTTGATAGATATAACTATTTAATTGAAGTTTTATTTAAAAGAAATTTCAAGTCTATCGGAAAGGAATGTATGTATTACTTATTTTAAATAGAATTTAGGCGACCGGAATGTATATACAGAGCAAACTGAGGAAGTTATTTTTTTACCTACTTATTTATTGCAGGTATGTAAGTATACACTGATTACCACTTTACTTATTACTTCTTACTGAGAAGTATGAAAATAATTGAAAAATATCATACATTTGATATCACACTGCGCCACGATAAAAAAACTTTGAGATACAAAATCAAAGACTACCTTCGATTCTCCTCTCTTTCTCTCTCTCTGTACTTCCTTCTATCAGTCTTATCTAAAACAGAGAGACATATTTTTATACCTTATTCGTATACCAGTTAACTCCTTCTAAATAAACATTACGAAAGACACTTAAAACATATACAGAAGACACAATACATTTAAGATGTCTGGTTTTTAAACTGTGATAAACGCAGGTTATGATATTGAAGTTGTTATTTTTACAAACTAGACCAGTCATCATGGCTATTGTGGCGCAGTGGAACATCTGACTTTTAATCTAGTACGTGTGATTCGGGAAGAAAGCGGAGAACGGAGTGTTTTGACACTAGGATCTTTTAACCTAGCCTACTATGCTAGAAAAAGCGTGAAACTACACTGAGAACAGCCCCAGTACAGAAACTGCCTCAAATATAAAAAAATATATATCGTCACTTTTTTTTAACTTCACGCTGTATCCCGCATCTAGCAGAGTAGGCAGACGGAACCTGAAAACCTAGCGTTAAGACACTCCTTTCCCCACTTTCCATCGAGTTGAGGCACTGCGTGGAGTGTGGCGGAACTCAACGCCGCGCTTTGCCTTGTTACCAAATTCGGGAAATGAAAATATTAAACTTTTATATTTCCTGGAGCGGGAATCGAACCCACAACCTGTCGCGTATAAAGTCTTACGCTTGTGTTTCTGCACCACGACAGGCGTCAATAAAACATCACGAAAAGTAAAATTAATTGGTAATACGAATTAAGGTTTTGCATTTATTTGTTTCAAACAGCTTTAAGTTAAAACAATTTCAAATAAAACCTCTCAATATACCCATAGCCAGCATATGCAGTTAAAAGCAGTAGAAAAGAAACTATAAAATGTTCTCACACTTGTTCTCTCTTATCATTATTTCTTAGAAATCTTTAAATCTCCACTTCGTATTAGATATCTTAATAAAGTACAATTTTACTAACAAGCAATTAGTTATGATTTACGACACATAAAATACAATTCGGACGTTATAATTGATTTCCCGTGAAATTATATATTTTGAATGTTAATTGAAACTGCTTATTTTAATAAGAAAAATATATTAATACGTCTCTACTATCTGAATATTGTGTTTTTAATATTTCTTTCAACGAGTCCTAAATTCGACACACATCCTAAGAGAAATTGATGAAATTGTAAAAACCATCATGGCACCGTAATTAACACTATGATTATAAGATATGGTTGTGCGTTCAATTTCCAATCAAGGGATTGATAGACAAAACTTTATAATATAAGTTCCAGCTAAAATATGATATCTCCAAAATATATGAAAATAGAGACCGGCGTCACTAAATAAAAAACTCTAACCTATAAAGAACCCATGAAAAGAAAAAAATAGGCTTCCATCTCCTTTCTAGTTTAAAGATGTTTGTCTTATAATATATATTTTTTTACCTTCACGCTGTATCCCGCATATAGCAGAGAACGCAAAGGGAACCTGAGAACTTAGCATTAAGACACTCCGTTCTCTTTTAACAATTCTGTTCCCCACTTTCTGCCGAATTGAGGCATTGCAAGCTGAGAGGCGGAACTCAACGCCGCGCTTTGCTAAGAAGGCAAACCCAGGAAATGAAAATACTAAACTTTACATTTCCTGGAGTGGGGATCGAACCCACAACCTGTCGCGTTTTCAGTCGCACCCTTGTGCCTCTGCGCCACTACAGGCGTTTAAAGTTTGTGGTCTTACAATATTTACATAATTTTTGTACTTGTATAAAAACTCTTTAGTATTTTTAGTGCTCTATTTCAAAATATGAAACATTTAAGACCTTTCAACTATTGCAGTTATTAAAGAAAAAAAATGATTAATATTGAAAAAACAAATCAAAAGTAAAATTATTTTTAATTATTGTTATCATCATCTGGTAGTTTTCGAAATTTCATAAATAAAACCTGCTGACAAAATACAGTGGAATTTCTTCTGTGATCTGCCGTAAATTTTTATCGAACCTATAAATAAAATAAGGATAAGTTTCAAAAGCATTGAGCCATAAGGTCAATTCACTATATTTAGTGACATCTATTGATATCAACTTCTAACTTTGTTACATAAGAAATAGAGTTATTTTTAACCGACTTTGGAAGAGATGAGGTTCACAATTCTACTTGTTCGAATTTGATTAAAATTATATGTAAGTTAATGCTTCTGAAGTGTTCCTATTTAAATTTTGTTAAAATCTGACTAGTAGTTTTTGAGTTATTCGTAATTTTTTTATGTATTAGTTCTATTTAAGCAAATAATTAATAAATCGTTGTTGTGATGATATACATACTTGAGTGAACTATTTTATCTAAATATATATTAATATGTGAAAGAATAATTTTCATTTTTTTTTAACAAAATTTAACGCACACAGTAGAGTACAAATGAAAATTAGTACAGAAAAATATTTATCATGAAATGCTTTAGACATTCATTGAATTAATTAAATAAATCAATAATTCACGTTGCGAAGATAATAAATAACGCATAATTATCACATAAACTAAATATTCCCTCAATTGGGATTAGAAGCTGCTAGTTAGTATAATGGGAAAGCTTCCAACTGCACCATTGCGTCGTCGTAGACGTATTTTATATCAATTTAAATATTAATAAATTTTTAATAAAAGTCGAAATATCAGTCTATAAAGATGAATCGTTTCAAAAAGATGTCAGGTAGTTCCACTACTGCCTTATTAAAAAAAACAAGGAGGTAAAACAAAACTCAGTCTTACATATATTTTTCCAAATTACTTTTATTGCAGTATACTTATAATTTAGCCTCTTAACATTATATTTAATTCGTTAAATAGATTCTTACTTAAATAAATAAATAGCGGTACCACTTTTTACAGAAACAGACGATTATAATACACACTCGCGTCCGTCTATCACAGTCTGACACTTCCACAGTTCTACATCACTGGTCGACAGTGCGGTATCCGGAGGACACCGGCAGACAGCACGATCAACTGTGCTTCACCATGGAATCGGGGTCAGGGTCGGGTGGGCTCACCGGCGGTGATAAGCCATGGATTCTTCGATACAGCTGGTGATAAGGATTGGGTGGCGGCGGCGGAAGCCTTAGCAGTGGACTAGGTATAGCATACCTCCCATATACTGATAATAAAGGAGGATACAATCCCACTAACGAAGCATAGGGATTTCCGAACATGGGGTGCAATATAGCACCACGTTTGAATGCTGCAAGGCGAGACCGTGATGCCGCCGTGGACCGCCGTCTCAGTTTCCCCGTAGTGCCGCCAATAAACACATCATCGGAAGACGGGTCCAGCATCCAGTAGTTGCCTTTTCCGGGATCGTCGTAATGTCTCGGCACTTTTACAAAGCACTTGTTCAAACTTAAATTATGCCGTATCGAGTTCTGCCAACCTTGCTTATTTTCTTTGTAATAGGGAAAATTTTTCATAATGTACTCGTAAATGCCGTTAAGTGTCAATCTTTTTTCGGGGCTGCTCCTTATCGCCATCATTATGAGAGCGTTGTAACTGTAGGCAGGTTTCTCATTTTTCTTTTCGTCGGGTGTCTGCGAAGAGCCAGGCGGTGGGGTCTCGGTGCCGGTGACGTCGAGCTCGGTGTCGGAGGGCGAGGGTGAGCGGGAGGACGCCTCTGGAAGCAGATCTCGTATTGCAAAACTCGGAGGACTCATAGCTGTGCGGCATCGCGAGCCGCTCGCTGCGAACTGTGGTGCCTGCGCGACTGGTGGCCAGGCCCCGCCTCCGTCTCCGCCCAGACATCGAACCCCTCCTATTCGATACGTGTCAATCTACACAATTACATCTGCATCCGCGTACACCTTTATTTTCTTGTTTATAAAAGCTATTTTAGTATAATCCGATTCTTTTGGAGTTTGTAAAGTTTTTTAACACGTAAGTGTCAAGCATAGGGTTGGGTTAGGGTTACATTAGAGCATAACTCGATTTATCATGGCCTGTAAATATTGTTTTTGAATGTTACACGCGTTGTTTAGGAGTTTATTTAGTATGACTGGTTTAATGGCGGCTCTTTATGGGTGGTGAATGAACATTAATCGTGTATCCCAACACTGCATACGTCATAAATTGTAACTTAAATTTGTCATCTTGCCCTAATAAATTATTCAATTATTTAATATAACAATAAAAAATCGCTTACTTTCATAATCATTGTCATTAATTATTTTTAATGGTATAGATATTTTAATAGATTTATGTATCTACCTATATTCAATTTTGTTATTGTTTGATTTCATTTAATGACTTTAATTTTTATGATAAATTCATATTATTACTATTTAACAGGGAGAACATAAATGTAATAATAACAATAAAAAACATTTTAAAAATTATCTTAGTTTTTTTTTATGAATTAATCCACGGGCTCACACTTGCCTGTGCCTTTTGTTTCTTTTTTTTTTATTTGTAACATTTGCAGCATACTTAAATAGAACTACTTAATTGTATCTTAAAACTATGGTGATGAATATTATTAATAGAATTATCTTAGTTTGTAACAAATGACATTTGCCATTAATATTGTTTTTCTCCTAACATTATTTTAAATATACGTATATAAAGTGGGTAAATAGATTAAGAAAACAACTGAATGTAGCTTTATAGAAAAATTAAATAATTATTTTTATTAATGATGAATTCTTAATAAGTTTTTAAAAAAATACAAACGATATGTGTCTTTATTTAGTTGGAGCTAAGAACCTTTCAAGACACTCTGTTCTTCGTATGAAATTGATTTGATACTGCGTATTGAGTGACAGAATTGAACGCTTAACCACAGCCAACGTACTTACAGTAGGAAGCTATCCCACTGAGCCGCGATGGCTAAAGCTTCAAAAACCTAAACTTTTGTTTAAATCAGATATCAATCTCTTTGAATATAGATATTAGACGTTTGGAATATAATAATACATACCTACTTATTTTACATGCAAGCAATGTATATTTCAAAACTTGACCGCTAACATATTAATTTAAACGGACAAAACGTATAATATAATTTTTTATTCTTTTTTTTTAACTTCACGCTGTATCCCGCATATAGCAGGGTATGCAGAGGGAACCAGAGAACCTAGTGTTAAGACACTCCATTCTCTTTTAACAAATCCGTTTCCCACTTTCCGCCGAATTGAGGCATTGCGTGTTGAGTGACAGAACTCAACGGCCCGCTTTGCCTTGTTACCAAACCCAAGAAAAGAAAATACTAATTTAATTAATTACTAACCACACTTCATTAATAATATAAATTATTTAAAAAAATACCATAATAAAAACTCAAACAAAACACTTTTCACAACATTTATTAAATGATATCATATACTACACATATAGATCTACTTCAGCTGTAAAACATCATCATATACTCGTCCATACGCCCCGCCCACTCCCCGACACGCCTTTCTACGTGCCTTCAGACCGTACCGTTGTTTTATACTGTTTGCACACAGTATAGACACGTAGGTATTATTTAGAGCTCTTATATCACTGCCTGTAGTACGTTTTATGTTATTTATATGAAAATCCCATCTATTTTGATAGCTGACGTAAATTGACGAACAAATGTTAGTTAGATTTTTGTGTTAAGCTCATTTTTCGGTATATTATGGCCGAATTATTATAAATTGTAGCATATGGGTTATTTTAGAATGTGTAACAGTAAATTATTATCTGGTTCTGTTCAGTAGTTTTAGTGTGAAAGAGTAACAAACATTCATTAATCTCCACAAACTTTTACATTTGTTATATTTATTTCAATAATTCAAACAATAAAGCCTACTAGATTTTATTTTTTGATA
Organism: Philaethria dido; assembly: GCA_033558755.1. NCBI lineage: Eukaryota > Metazoa > Arthropoda > Insecta > Lepidoptera > Nymphalidae > Philaethria > Philaethria dido. Next base: position 501,356 of record JAKGSA010000105.1, read on the forward strand.
ATTATAGTTGATTACACATGCATATTTACCTATAATTAAATAGGTTTATGGATAACGGATGGCAAACGAGCAGAAGGACCACCTGATGGTAAGTGGTTACCTTCGCCCATGAACATCTACACCACCAGAGATGTTGTAGATGCGTTGCCAACCTAGAGGATAGAGACGGAAGGGGAGGATAATGTAGTAGTCCGCTATCGGAACCACCACATTTTTGGGAAAGAATGGGTGGGAAAGGGGAAAACCTCGCTTACATGCCATCGAACCGGAACACATCACAAGATATTTGGCGGTTCGTCTTTGACATGATAGTGGTCGCGAGCCAGACGGAGGACGAACCTCCTACCATTTTTTTTTTTTTTATCCATAAAAAAATAATAATAAATAAATAGGTATTGATTGGCCTTGATATCAGCACAAGATTTCGATTTTTTATGAAAACACCTAAAATATACAAAGCTTACATCTATACTACTACTGTTTTGTTATTTATTTTGTTGAATTATTAATTATATATTTACTTATTTAGCTAATTTAATTAAGGTCATTTTAATTCAAGATAGTCAATAGTGATAAATATTAAAATCTTATCTTCTTGTCGGCTATTAGAATAAAGAAATTTATGAAAATTGTATCTTTCGTAAATAATAATTAATAAAACAAAGAAGCTACTATTTACGGCTATAGTTATCAGACATAATTTATACTATATTAACCCCTGTCGTGGTGCAGAAGCAAAAGCGTACGACTGTAAACGCGACTGGTTGTGGGTTCGATTCCCACTCCAAGAAATGGAATTTTTCATTTCCTGGATTTGGTAACAAGGCAAAACGCAGCGTTGAGTTCCGCCACTCAGCGCGCAATGCCGCAATTCGGCGGAACGTGGGGAACAGAGTACCTTAACACTAGATTCCCTCTGCCTACCCCGCTAAATGCGTGATAAAGCGTGAAGCTATTTATATATGTATAATATATACTATATAGACATATACATTTATTTCCTTTAACCTTCATAAAAAACCGTATTTCGAATAAATATCTTAGAAAATATTTTAAAAGATCCGAACAAACCCTGGAACTAAGCTATAACATAAAATGAAACGTACAAACAGACAAAAGTGCTGCGTTAGTAGAACACAATGGTAGTGTAGCGCGTCGCGTCGGCACCACGCGGGTCGCCGCGCGCGTGTTTTCACACGATTTTGCTAATAAACTACTGAATGTACTGACACCATATCTACATGGATATCAAGGAGTAAAATTTTTAAGATTTTTTTTTTATTGACACTCATTTAACCTAACATGGTGGTTAGAGAGAATCTAGTGTCAAAATACTCCGTTCGCCGCTTTCGTGATTGTAATATATTGCGTGACGGAAATCAAAGTCAAGTTTCGTTTAACCAGAGAGGAAAAATGAAAATAATTTCAATATTACCATTCTCACGAGTAGGAATCAAACTCATAATCTATCACACTTACAGTGAAACAGTGCCCCACTAAGCCATGATATTTTTTTTTTTTTTTTTTATGGATAACGGATGGCAAACGAGCAGAAGGACCACCTGATGGTAAGTGGTTACCTTCGCCCATGAACATCTACACCACCAGAGATGTTGTAGATGCGTTGCCAACCTAGAGGATAGAGACGGAAGGGGAGGATAATGTAGTAGTCCGCTATCGGAACCACCACATTTTTGGGAAAGAATGGGTGGGAAAGGGGAAAACCTGGCTTACATGCCATCGAACCGGAACACATCACAAGATATTTGGCGGTTCGTCTTTAACATGATAGTGGTCGCGAGCCAGACGGAGGACGAACCTCCTACCACCAAAACATTCTGTATGTTTTCCTGTAATTAGTGAAGTAAGCGGAGAACTCCTAGTATTAAGAAACTTTTTTCTTACTCTTCGCTCATTTAAGAGACATTACGTGTTCTGTAGCAGAATCTGAGTCTTTAATAAAAATCTTTTTTGAATAAAACTATTCTAACTAGATTATCCTGTATATTTGTCATGTGGAGAAACGTTTTTAAAAAACTTTTGCTTTTCGTTTTACAATGATCCAAGGTTAGTAAACCGACCTAAATTTATCTAAATCTAAGTCTAGATTGATCCGGTGAAATAATTTTATTTTAATGCTTAATGATAGTCAAAACCAAAAATGTTTTTGTAAAATTCAATGCTTATGTTAAATAAGCAATTTCAAGGTTTTGTACTGATTTCATTAAATTATTATTTAATATTAAGGTTGTATTTTAAATTTCCGTACTTCTTGAGCAAAAGTATGAGTATTCTCGTCATTTCATTAACAGTCTTACTAAAAACGCTATAGGTTGTGGGTGCGAATCCCACACTGGGAATAGGGAATAACTGTATTTATTTTAATTGAATTGAAATCCACCACTAAACACGCACTGTCTCAAATACCAGCAGAAAATGGAGAAGAGAGGGTGTTTTACCACTAGATTCTTTCCGTTCACTTTGCTATGCGGGAATATATTATAAAGAAAAAAATATTAATAAAAACCGTATATTGTCCTAGACTTTGTACAATTATGGTGACTCTACATAGAAGCACGTTCAGCCGCGGTCGACATTATGTTTAGGCGCTTCAGACAAATATTGTACTGACTACTACTATATACTCGAATCATTTTTAATATATTCTTTATTTTTGTTTTATAAAAAATAATTATCGTGTATGGGATATTGGTATTTTTATTAATCTATAAATAGTTAAAAATTTAACATCAGCATTTTTTTAGCTGCAAGCTTCATTCCTAATTAGTCAAAGGTGTGCTCAATTACATAATGTTCATCTAGAATCGTTCTGTAGTTTTTTCGTAAAAGAGTAACATACATTCACACAAACCTTCGCTTTTTAGATGTAGTACCAGAATTAGTATATAATATGTATGCTTTGTACCTACCTACCTACCTAGTTGCTGTACCCACAGCAAAACATATTGAATCTTTATTCATATTATAAAGCTAAGGAGAGCCAGAGAACTTAAAAATCTCACTCACTTCTTCATTTAACACCCAAATTCTTTTTCACATCACATAAGTAATAATCCAAAATAACTTGTTCAACTTATAATATCATTAATATATATGATTTAAAAAATTAAATAAAAAATAAATAGATATTCTGACCACCGAATATCAATGAAACATACATTTTTAACGACCGTTAAAACGCACTCGATGTCACGAAATCTCCTAAAATAAGTGAAAAAACTCGCCGCCCTCTATGTTGCAGTAAATACAAAGTAAATAAATAAATACTAAGGCGCGTGTTTTAACGTAGATTGAAGCAATTATCGTTCTATGGCGCGTTCGATACAGTTTCGGTTTTGCACTCGTCGTCGTCGTATACCCGGTTTTATATATGTATATGTAGGTATATAAATCGATTGTGTTTGTAACGCTAATATTTAATATATGAATAAATAAAATATTTTAAATATCTTAATAAATGTAGTTTATATAATAATTAATATTATAGGAATGTAAATACGTAAGGCAAAAACTTTGGATCCCTTTTTACGAAAATTACCCGGACGGAGGAGCATGAAACTTGGCACACTTATAGTTTACATGGAGATAGAGTGCAGAATGCTAACATTTTTTTTAAAAAATGCGTAAAAAGTATATTAAAATAATAAAATAAATGTTACACACGCTTTCATGGTTTGACATCCATGTTTATACAAAGTGGTATATAGGTACTTTGATAAAGGCGTTTCTAACGCGTCGACGGGGACACTAGTTATTATGAATAACTCAAAAACTACTAGTCAGACCTTAACTGAATTTAATTGGGACATCATAAGCACTAACTATCATATAAGAAAAGAATAAAAATGCCTAATGCGTTTTTTTATGGATAACGGATGGCAAACGAATAGAAGGACCACCTGATGGTAAGTGGTTACCTCCGCACATGAACATCTACACCACCAATGTTGTAGATGCGTTGCCAACCTAGAGAACCTAGGATACAGATGGAAGGGGAGGATAATGTAGTAGTTCGCTGTCGGAACCACCACATTTTGGGGAAAGGTGAAAACCTGGCTTACATGCCATCGAACCGGAACACATCATAAGATATTTGGCTGTTCGTCTTTGACATGATAGTGGTCGCGAGCCAGGCAGAGGACGAACCTCCTACCACCAAACAAACATAACATTATTTACCAACTATCTGTTGGACATAGTGACTCTCCATTTTCAACTTTCGACCCGAATTCGAGGCGAATACTATACAAAAATAAAAAAAAAGAAAATACCTTTCATGAGGTCATAATGGCAAAGTGGGACATAATGTGTTGCGAATGATTACGGGTTCAATTCTCACTTTGGGAATTATAATATCTTATGTATTTTCATTTGCCTGCTCTTACACTAGGTTTCCTCTATCTACCCTGCCTGCGAGATAAAGCGCAAAGTTGAAAAAAAAAATCTTTATTTTTTATTTATTTATTTAATTATGACAATCACTCAGCACGCAATGCTTCAATTCGGCGGAAAGTGGGGAACGGAGTGTCTTAACACTAGGTTCCCTCTACCTACCCTGCTAAATGCGGAATATAGCGTGAAGCTATGTATGTATGTATGTATGTAACCAGCAGTTTCATAATTTGTTACATACAAAAAAGATACATTTATAACTTAGAGACTAAAATTATTGTAAAACTATTTTAAGGTTAACACCACATGCAAAAAAAAATATAAAATAGTTATATTCATGAACTGCCATAAGATATTTAATGCTTGTCGTGGCGCAGAGGCACAAGCGTGCGACTGTAAACGCTACAGGTTGTGGGTTCGATTCCCTCTCCAGGAAATGGAAAATTTAGTATTTTCATTTCATGGGTTTGGTAACAAGGCAAAGCGCAGCGTTGAGTTTCGCCACTCAACCCGCAATGTCTCAATTCGGTGAAAAGTGGGGAACGGAATTGTTGAAAGAGAACGGAGTGTCTTAAAACTAGGTTCTCTGGTTCCCTCTGCCTACCCTGCTGTATGCGGGATACAGCGTGAAGTTAAAAAAAAGATAATTCAGGCACTTTCCCTTAAATATATTTATCTTTCATGTGATGTAACTTGTATAATGACTTGCAGTTGTTTTGTAAGACTTGCTTGTATCGTAGACTAAACAGACTGTGTTAAACTAGTACGTACGAATACGTATTGGTTAGTAGACGTTTGATTTCTTTACTTCGAACTATTAATAGATGCAATCAAACGTAAATGATGAGATCATTCTTTACTGGGATTTTCTACGGTAAAAGAAAATCGGCTCTGATTTCTTTATTATGCTAGGTTATGCTTAAGACCATATGGAATTTGAGGCTGTATATACAGTGGGACAATATCTGACTATAAACATCACTGTAATCTAAGTTATTATTATTTCTCCGGTAACTCATAGCGTGGCGTTCCTTGCCGCCACTCAACACATAATATCGCGGAATCGGTCGTAAAGTAGAGAACGACACTCCGTTCTCTGTATAGAAATATATATGTAGTGTGCATTTGGGCGACGCTATCATGACTCAGTTGATATGTCATTAGCTGAACGCGATAGCTGTAGGTTCCAATAATGGTAGCGAATATGTCATATACTCGTATCCCTACCAAGCGTGAATATGTTGACGCGTTCGCTGTCAATCACTTCCACTGTGCCGCGATGGCCTCTAACTGAATATAAATAGAAAATTCATACAACTGCTAATAATCTGAGTCACACGATCTAAGGAAAACAATAAATAATACCCCATATGTTTAAGATAACAAGAGTATCCCCGAAGCCCGACACGATGCGACGAAGCCGTGAGACCAATCACTGCAAATAAACACTTCACCCCAAATTAAATCAACCCTTCTGACACTCCAGCTATAATTCAACTGTTTATCCTATTATTTAGTATTTTTTTTATCAAATAATTTAAATATAATCATTTTCCTCAACACTGATTGAACCTACGACTACCGGGTTCAAATATGCGTCTATGCTTCTGTGCCATGAAAGTGTCTTAATACACTTGAAGTTTTTGTTGGCTATTTACTTTTCTTGGTGTAGAAGTTTTTCAGAGTCAAATTAGGGACTTTGTGTGGTAAAAGGAAATTTCTAGAGAAAGCCTTTTAGTAGGCTTTTCTATCTACCTCTTCACCCTGTATGATGCAGGAGATGCGATCAGTTTATAACTTCGTAGAGATACAAAACGTCCTCTTATTTTAAGCAAATATGTAATATACTAATTAATATGACTTTCTGGGTATTTTGCTTGATGCACTTTTAATTTACAAAGTTCAACTTATATAAAAGTATGTATTACTTCAAAACACGTGTACTAAATTTCGACACTTGATGACATAAATATTATCCACCCAAAATATTAAAATGATCTCTTCTCTATTAGCTTGTGTGCCAAGATACATTACAAATATCAGAATTTGTACTCCATATTCAGTAATAAGTTACTATTATGCTTATATTATGTATATTTAACTATAATATTTTATCCTTCTCATATTATTTTCACAGTTATTCTATTCAAACCCTCTTACACAAACTTTGTTTTACAAATAACATCCCCTGCCGCGTCTAGGCGTTGCGGACCCTCCTCTAGAGGGAGGACATGCGCCCGCGCATACACTCCGGTAACTTTCAATGAGTGTATGCATATGACTGCGTTGAAAAGTTTGTGCACTATTTTATAATTATCTTTAATATTCAAGCAAATGGAAACAAAAACAATTACATTTTAAATACAAAGCAAGCAAGGCATTTTATTATGTTTTAATATGTGTATTTTGTTATTGGAATATTTTCTCATCAGAACCTTTTCTTAGATAGCACAGTCACAGAAAACATAGACACATTACGAGAGAAATGAAAGTAATGCAAATATAATTATTTCTCCATGTGGAGATCACACACGCAGGTCACAACTTATTCTTGACTGTAAACGTCAGACTATCAGTTTCAGGTATGTCATAGTATCCACAAAGCTTAAAAAACATGTTCTTTTATATCTCTAATTCAGGCAAAAGGTGACGAATGAAGTGTCTTGACACTGTGTTCTCTGACATATACTATTCGTAAAACTGCTTAAAGCCCTATTTTAATATATCACCGATTTAACTTAAAAGACACCTTGAAACCTCTTTTTTACATGAAAATTCAAACATAACTTTCGTCTATATTTAATATAATTTTATTTATAAACTTACAAATATTTAACATACATTTTTAATAATATTTAATGTCATGATAGTCAGTTTGTCCACAAGTCCCCCACTGTCTAAGGCGTCGCAGGGCGGCCTCCAGCGTGCGCTCGCGGCGGGTCGCTCACACGCGGTTAGCTCTCTATACTAATAACGTAACGTACTTCATGCGAATTGTTTAGCACTATTGATGGCAAGTGACTTGAAACAAGCTTTTGTTTGGAAAAATCTGCGATCGTTTTTAGATGGGAATTGCGTTTATACGTTGTTTTGAACTTTTTAATTTAAAAAAGACGACATATGTTAACTGAGTATATTATTTTTTTTATTGGAGTATATTTATATTTTATATTTATATAATAAATATATAGTACTATAAGTAGATAACATAAAACATTCAAAATTTGTAAAATTAGCAATTTTACTTTACTTGGTGGGGTTGGGTTTCACTATCTAACACGCTATACTTTTAACATTGACGAAAAAAGATAAAAATATATAGTACTTACACTCCTTTTTGAGTACGTAATTAGGCTTCATAACAGAATGTTATCACAGCAGAGTTTTAAGACTTGCATCAGAACACAAAAGCCATATAATCCAAATGGCAATACCTATACGTTTTAAAATCTTAGATCATAACGAAAGACAAAACCGATTTTAAATAAAGTGGACTAAAAAGTAAAATTATAACGAAGAGCTCAAAAACATATCATATATTAAATTTAAATGGGTCCATATTAAAAGGACTGTCTATCATACAAAAGAAGGATCATCAAAATTCGTTTATCCAGTAATAGGTAATACGGTAACAAACAAAAAGTACAGTAAAATTGAAAACCTCCACCTTTTTTCAAGTCGATTAAAAATCCAAAAATGTTTCTATATTTAGAAAAGCTAGATCCTCTATCTATTTCTCTATATTTTTACATAACACATTTATACAAGTACATACATATACAACGCCACGTGCTACACCTAAACAAAAGCCACACCACCTTTAAAAGCTCGACAACCTTTGTATAGGTTAACTCGAAACTAAACAATACGGAAAAAGCTTTAAAAAATGATACAAAAATTCATTTTCCGAGAGCTCTCGACTCGGTCTCCAGTGACAATGGGCGAGCACCCGCTTCCGCATCCGCGCCCCTCGCGCCGAGATGCCTACAATATTAATCAATATTTCAACAACATTAGCAAGCACGCCTACTTAAGATGAGACAGCTACTCAGTTTGCTTAGTCGACCCGTTTTATAGCACTCCAACGAGTGAGATACTTAATACTGTCGAATCGTATTAAGATATCTGTACCGTTGAGAATTATATACTGTAATATAGTTAGATCTATAAGGTAGCTTACATTTTTTTTATTAAATGTTTATTTTTTCAGCTTCACGCTCTTTCCGAATAGCAGGATAGTGAAAGAGAACTTAGTTCTTGATCTTCCGCCTAAAAACCAACATTGTATAGAATATATTGAATTGATATATTGATAATATTGATTATGTACCTTGGCGGAATTTAATACTGTCTGAATCTAAGACCAAAGTGAAGAAATGAAACTAATTTAAATATAATGATACCTTCTAGTGGATATCGAACCAAAAACCATTTGCAGACACTTCGACCTCAATTTTTAAATCATATTTTTTTCTTTATTTTCGCAATTTAATTTCAATACTATTCATAAACAAGCTTACCACTATGACACAACACTCCGATCTCCATTCTTCGTAATTACCTAATAACAATAAATAAGTTTGCATCATTTTACATAATTCTAATTGGTTCCGCCATGTTATACATAGCAGAACCTAAAGTGGCTTTCTTATGGGGCCGTTCCTTTCATGGCCAAAATATTCCTGAGAAGGCCAAACCATACAAAATATTATCCCTTATAATTAAGCGATGACATCCTTGATATATCGGTAATGTCTTGGCAAATTTTCTACTAATGTTGGTCTGTATCTAGTTCAAGGCTTTGTGCCTTGCAAAACCAATTGTCATTTGACTTGACCGTTAATTTTTCGGCCTTACAAAGAACTATTGGCTTTCCTAGAAACCCGACCGATATTTATTCAAATATCCCCTTTTTGATAAAGGAAATTAAATAATTATTAAATAGGGAACGGATTTGTTAAAAGAGAACGGAGTGTCTTAACACTAGGTTCTCAGATTCCCTCTGCCTACCCTGCTATATGCGGGATACAGCTGATTTTGGCGGGCAGCGGGATTTCAGTAGCATAGCATTTAGCAAATTAAAAATTAACAATATTGTATGATTATCTGCTCAAAAATTTACGTTTTGACCGACGTCAAGAAAACGTAAGATCTCACTAACAATATCGTTCCGAGTAAACTTACCGCCGCGTATATGTCTTTGAATATAAATTATCTAATGTATATAGAAGAAATATGCAACTGCCTGACAATAACTATGATTTTTTAATAATTGTTCTTACAAGGAGCACGGCCTTCCATAGTCCACAGACCTTCAATGTTTTACCCACGTACAGGCTATATATATAAATTGAATATTTAATCTAAATATATAATCTATAATTTTTATAATGTATTGCAAAATAACGTTCTTATAAGAAATAGAATTTTAAAGTGTATTGCAAATTCCACATCACTTAATTATAGTACATTCAAACAATAGAAAATATTTAAAAGCATGGCGAAACTCATCAACGCTCAATTGAGCAACGTTTTAAAAAAACAATAAAATCTCAAAAGCTATTGTTTAGTTAATAAATATGACCCCTTCACGGCATTTACAAACGGCCTTTATAACTTAGTTCGACAGCGGTTAGAAGTGTTTAGTATTTATTTGTATATAAATATTAAATACACGTTATACAGCTAGATGAAAGTAAAAAATAATAATTAGATTTTTTCACAAATTTTTCATTAATACAAATATTTAATTTTTCTTTTTTTTTCAATAATAAAAAAAAATATATATTTTTTTTAAATATAAAAAAAATATAAATTATAATAAATTTTAAAAAATATTCAATTTTTCCAATAATAAAAAATATATATGTTTTTTAAATATTCAAAAAATATAAACTATAATAAATTTAAAATATTATATTCATTTTATCCAATAATAAAACATATTTAATTTCTTCTTTAACACCCACCCTTTCCTCAAAATGTGGTGGTTTCGACAGCGGATTACTACATTGTCCCCTCCCTTCCATCTGTATCCTCTAGGTCAGCAACGTATCTCCAACATCTCTAGTGTTGTAGACGTCCGTGGGCGAAGGTAACCACTTACCATCTGGTAGTCCTTCTGCTCGTTTGCCATCCGTTATCCATAAAAAAAGTCCTCATTTTTCCGGTCGGGTAAGACGCGGCGTTTTATTCCGCCACTCAACACGTTATTATTCAATTTTGGATCGAACGTGAAGAACGGAGAGAGAGATCTTGAAACTAAGTTTCCTCTGACTACATTTGTAAACGTAGAAATATCTTTTTCTCTACATGGATACATTACATACTGAGTGTCAAAATTCAATGTTTTACTTTATAAAACCAGACCAGGATAGGAAAATATTTAATAAGTATAAAAATCCTAAGGAATGAACCTTTAAATTTTATGGTACATGGGCTTGAGCAATAACTTCCATTTATGCCATGCACCTTTTTTATTGTTCCGACACGTGCAAACCATAGAAAAAATCACGACTATATCACTATAAAACTATGAAAATCGCACTAAATACAAAATAGGAAAATTTGTAAGGAGGAATAGATGAATGTTTAATGGATACTCTTTCACGCAAAAACTACTAAACGTATCTAGATTATACTTTACAGTAAAATAACCTTATATATACAATAATACATAAGTAATAACTTGTTCACTTATTAGTTATATCTACTTATATATATTATTATAATGTATCTCGTTACAGGTTCTCGGGTTCAAAGGAACCCGGTCCTTTGGAAGGCTTGCGTGGGGACACAGGTCCAACACGTAGAGGCCCCTTTGAGACAACAATATTTTTTAATCTGACGCATTGACCGGGATCCATCTCTGAGTAACCATAGGCAATTGCTCAGAGATGGTCACCGGTCAATGCGTAGGAGCTATGGAACATATGGAAAACTAAAATAGGGCTATGGAATGGAGTTTGGATGGACTAAGTACTGGGCTATTGATTGAGACTATCGGACGTCCGCCTTTTCAACAGTCTCAAATTGAAAGGTTAGCGGACGGTGACTCGCCTCCCACTAGATGGGCCCCCACAAAGCGGCGTAGTGCCTTGGGCGCAACATCGGTGTAGTTGGCTAAGGGTAATATAAAAAAATATATATTATTATATATTTTATTACATACAATTATAATTAAATTATTGTGACATACCTAAAGTTACATTTTCAATTCCCCTTCCACATTATATTGGCGGTACAAGTTATTAAAAATAATAGTTCTATAATATAATATAGTTATTAACATAACGTATGAAATAAAATCCATTATAACACTCAACAGTCAGTCATACGAACATTGGTAACACTGCGTTTTCAATAGGTTTTAAAAATATTAAATTTATTCGAGCACCTCTTGAGTTGCTGAAGAGGTTGCCGTTGCGCACCTGGACGTGCCTTGCTGCTCTTGTAAATTATTTATATACATATGAAATTAATTTGTATGTGTAATGCCAGAGGTTGCCGTGGTGCATTACGTGAACAGGTTTGGTTATGGGTTCGATTCCCCAGTTAGGGAAGCGATCATATTTAAGTTATTTTAATTTTAAAGTGTCTTGTATGTCTACCTGTTCTGGAAAAAGCTTGAAGATGTATTTTATATTGTGCGACAAAGGTGCTACTACCCAACACCATACTCGTATGTATGTAGCTTACAAGAAATACGAGTAATTTGTCAGGTTGAATGATATCTTGTGCCATCTACGCCTAAAAGCAGCAGACAAGAAAATAAACATTTTAATTATTATATAAAAAAAGAATTTCTTTTTCTGAAAGAATGTTATTCAGTTCCAAATATGCTAACAACACTATGTGAACCGTGCAAGGCAATTTTTCACTAATTTAGCTATACTAGTTAATTACTTATCATTATATTATGACCAAATTACACAAAAATATCTAAATTGTAACTTATGACCACGTAGTTTATAAGATCAGAACAACAATTTTGGTGATTTTGATGTATAAACTATATGACTACAAAATTTTAACTGGATCTGTTCAGTAGTTTTCGCTTAAAAGAGTATCAGATACCTGTTCTTTCTCACAAAGTTTCAGATTTATGATATTAGTAAAATATTACTTAGGTATTTGAACCCTAGAAGCATGTAATACTAATAAAGTAGAACTTAGTTCACTTAGTTAGACTACAATTTCAAAGTAAACAAGTTCTTCGAACTTACCAACGTACTGACTAGCAATACATTTAGTTCTAATTTGTACCAGAGAAAATGGGACGAGAGGTATAACTACAAAATCTCTCTATAATCTAAAACTATTATTAATTCATTTCGAGCTCGAATTTCTAAGGTTTTTTTAAAGTAGAGAGAGGAGTTCATATAAAAGGAGGCCCTTAAAGCCTGCACTTAGGTCGTAAGGCTCAGACACTTCCCCAAACTCCTCTCTCTGCAATGCGATGCAAAGATTGCTAAACAGTTTATCATATGTATGTATATCTCTTTAGTCGTTTTCGTCTGATCCAAATCACGTAAATTACTCCAGATTGAATATGGTTTTGTAAATAGAAATTTATAACTATTTCACTCAGTACTTGTATTGTAGTTTCAAAGAGTCCCGCTGTCATGCTACTACAAGATATATAGGAAAGCCATTAGCCACGTATTGTTCATTACAGCAGCTGGGAGAAAGCGTGCTGTTTGCGATGAAACTTTTTTGTTAGGCACGTTCGTATTTTGTTAGTTTAAGTCGTAAATTACATTTAATAATGACTACTGCAATTTACTTGCAATACAAACTGAATTTAGTAAACACCTTGTATCACACCTTTCTCAAAAAAAAAACAGACTAATTATGTGTTAAGTGGCGGAGTTCAACACCGCACTTTGTCTTTCTAAGCCAAGGAAGTGAAAATAAGTTAAATATAATTATTACCCGTGTGGCAATCGAACCCACAATCTGTCGCGTTTTCAGTCACAAACTTGTGCCTCTGCGCCACGACAGGTTTTTTCACAATTTTTAAATATTAATTTTAATTTACTACGAGCACGACCGCGTGTTACAACTAGTATATTCATAAAATAAAATTAAAATACATCCGATGAAGTCCACAACAAGTATTGAGACACGTAACGGAACTCGCAGTTTTTAATTGCATTCGTTTGCGAGTATCACGAACCTGCCTTTTGATACTCACGTGTTGTTTCACAATAAATAATAATATACATACTTTTATATTGTACTGATTATATGAAACTTGGGATGTATCTCACTGCAGATATAATTATTTAAGGGTCTTTTGGAAATCAACTTATCTTAGCTTCTATTATGAAAAATTAAATATTTTTGAAGCAGTCTTGCCGCCGAGGTTAGTGAATTCGATTGGTTGTAGGTTCGATTCCTTTCATAGCTATCTATCTATATAGTAACATATCTTCCACCACCTTATTATCTACTTTAGCTCTCTAAAGGAATATTGTCATATTTGACTGAAGATTGTCATATTTAGGCGAAAGCCCTATAAGAAATTTATTATCAAGTTATTATTTTTATTTATAATAGGTATCAAAATATAAATATAACGATCTCAATAAAAATAATCTTTACAATAGATGTACTTCAAATATATTTTCATTATAGTTTTAAACATAAAAACGGGTGCACGTCACAAATAAGCCCATAACTAATGCCAACCGAACACATGCCACCGAAAGGGTGGCACTATCACTCGATTTCTCCCAATTTACAAAACAATTTAACCTATTCAACCCCCACAAATTGTCCTAACGAGATTTTTACCAACTTTTTTTAATACATCTGTGCCTGAAAAAGAATACTTGTTCGTTTGTATTCCCACTCCAGGAAATGTAGTATTGTCATTTCCTGGGTTCAAATAACAATGCAAAGCGCAGCGTTGAGTTCCGCCACTCACCACCCAATGCCTCATGCAGCGGAAAGTGGGGAACGGAATTGTTGGAAGAGAACGGATTGTCTACACTAGGTTCTCAAGTTCCCTCTGCCTACCTTAGGCTGGCTATATGCAGAATACAGCGTGAACTTACTTTTTTAGCATGCCTGTAAACGTGATTTTATAGCAGTTTCACGCTTTTTACTATATATCAGGGTAGGTAGAGAGAACCTAGCAACAAGACACTCCGTTCTTTGCTTAGCAAGCCCTATGAGAATACTAATAGAAAGTTTACTTCAACAATGCAAAAGATATTCATACTTCGCACATGTATAGCCTCGTGTCATTTTGGTATTTTTTGTATTTTTTTGCCTCACCGCTAGCGATTCGATCCGATTTGTCCGCGGGGGGTCGGGATTGAGAACTAACGATAAATGTTTTTTTTAGTTTTGTCATTTGTACTATTGATGGGCCGACTGTGGCGGATTAAACGTTATGTGGACCATTTGAAATGGCAAAGCGGATTACTGAGTGCCCTGAATACTCAAATTCGACCCTTTACTTGGATAAGCTTGTGCCTTAAGTTTGTGTTATTTGGTTTGTATTTTTGTATTTAAATTTAAATATACTTTTGTGACGTACAGAATGGCTAATGTCTCGAGGGACAGTATTACAGGTTCAATTTCTATATTATTTTGTCCTTTACTTATAATTATAAAATATACAATAACTTTATTATGATAATACAACTGCAGTTCAGTTCTTTCAGCTAATTATAGTGCATCGAAGTGCCAATAATACAACTTCTGTAGTCAAAGGATTTTTTATGATAATTTACCTAATCACAGATTCATTACAGATGATTTAAAAATAATAATAATCAATTTTATTTTGATTTGAGTTTATGTAATATTTTATATGTACCTATATTATTATTCTCCACTTAAATTATTCCCACGCCGTATTCCCCCTTGGCCATAACTCGCACAGATCTCCAGAGACCTATATCTCAATACTAAATAAATCATCTGCCTACGTTCTTTGAGACGATTTAATTAAGTCCTTACATGGGACACGTGAGGCTCAATAGTGGATCGCCTTTATGACAACTGTCGCATTGTTGACAAGCAGTGGGAGGTTGACCGTGTTTCCGAACGCACCTGTCAAAATATACCATAAACAAACTTGTATTTTAACAATCTAAGGCTAAGACTCAAAATCGTTCAGCCCAATCGTTATATGAGCGTGGGTCTTGAATATCTCGCGACGACGTGTTAAGATCGTATTGTCGGTTTCCAACAATGGCTATAATTGATCGTCTCCACCATGCAGATGCCGCACCCTTTATTTGCGTCTCGTTACATAGATACCAAATTTATTTCATTGTTTACTATATGTAGGTTAAGTGTAAATCTTTTGACGGATGAAGTGGCGTCTGTTGCGCGTTTTTTTTGAAGTCACAGAATCTGACATTTCAATTTTGTTTTCTCGGAAGGCACTCCACAATATCAAATATAAATTAAAGGCGTTATACAAAACGAAGAATTGAAATAAGAAGTATACCCGCTGTTTTTGTAATTGAAGTTAATTAGCATACTTTTGTAAATAGTATAGGATTTATTATATGAAGTTATTAATATTAATATACGTGACATCATTGTTTTTAAATGGCTGGCATATACACAACTAGATATATCACGCGAATTCGTTTGTGTAGTCTAAGCCTAAAATCCCGTTTTTATAGAAGTTTCGAGAAATCCTCTCCTAGCGCTTCCTTACACAGCCTAAAAAGGCTACATGCCAAATTTCAACTTCCTATGGCCACTAACTTTAATTGTGCCTTGTCTGTCAGTCACTTAGTAACGCAAGTTTTACTTGTTGGTATAGATAGTATGGAAACGAAATGAAAGATTGTTTAGGTATATGTGAAATTATTGCACTATCTACTCATAGTACGTCCAAGTGCTTTAGTTCAATTAAAATTCAATGTAAACTATGTGTGTATGCTTACTATATCTAATTTAAATCACTAAATAAATACATGTATCAGAATTAGCCAACATATATCTTCAAATAAATAATAAGTATTTTACGATACAGTTAACTTCCTTAAAGCTTGGCACTGTTGGAAGGCGAATAATAGTAATCCATCATGTGGGTCCGTCATCTGTTTAACAATATTGTTATTAACAATAATATTTTTTTTAACAGGTAAGTTAGAAGCTTCAACAGAAGCTATTTTTTTATTTTATTGTTTCTTTAAATGCACTTGAGGAACTGAATGTTTAAATAATGTTCATTTGCCAGATCTGGATAGGCACAGACGACGTAGTGTTAAGAAAAGCCGATATCCATGTTCCACCCGAATTTGGAACAATATGTGGTAAGTGGCGGAACTCAACGACGCCAATTGTGTAGCCTGAACAGAGAAATGAAAATAATTAACAATTCTCCCAAATGGAAATCCCACCCACAACCTATCTTGTTTACAGGTAGACATTCAACTGCAACACGGCCTCTTGCGTTTTACATAAAACAATTAATAAAGTACAATTCACACATATCTGATTAAGATAATTGGTTAGTTATAATTTAATAAGTATTGTCAAAAAAGGTCCTTTACCCTTTTTTATCTCTGTTTATATATTTAATTAAAACGCTTATCAAAATAAAAGATACTGTCATGGCACAGTTGGACTATGTCTGAACTTAATGCTTGCAAAATAATCAATTTATAATGACTTAAAGATATTTCAACGGACGTTGCTTAAAGTTCAATATCAAATAATCCCAGACGGAAAGTGGAAATTAAAATATTATTTCAATAGGTTTACTCTGCCTAAACACTAAAAAAACTGCTTCACGCTATATTTAAAAATCAATGTTGTAGTGTTAAGTCACCAAGATCGCCGCTTTTTACCCAAATTCGAGACATTGTGTATTAAGTGGTGGAAGTCAACGCCGTACATTGTCTTACCAGAGTCTAGATACTGAAAATGCCTACTGATTAAATAACAAACCAAACAATAGAAATTTCTATATTCACAAACAAAACTACTACACTACATTCGAAACCAACTAGGTGTTGTTAATAAAATGTGTACATTAACAAAACAAGCTCACCCCTTAAAAAAATATACAAATGTGAAAACAAAGCTGTAATCCTGTACTGTGCTCTCATCATTATCAAAACATTAGCGCGCCTGTCCGCGGGGCGCCAATTATTTTCACAATCATTCCACTGACAACCCCATCGCGATTATTCGAACTGGCAACATTTTGTCCACAGTTTATACAGGGTAATGGTCAACAGATAAATTATTTACATTATTCATGACATATAACAAATTGCATTTTTTAAATATAACCTTTTTTCAAATATAACCTTAATTATGTGAATTAAGGTTTTTATGATTAATGATGTGAATTAAGGTTATTTTTAAATATAACCTTAATTCACATCAAAACATTTTTATTTCGATCTTTTTATTACGTTACGTAATTTTGAAAGCGGTTTTGAAGTTTTTACTTAAAAATAACATTATTATACTCAAAATAAATAATATATTTTCATATTATCAATTATAAATAAGTCTTCCTTAATGATTAAATTTTAAAGTTTATAAATATGTACAGCCTATATAGCAGAACAAGTCGCTCGGACGCGTGGCGGCACGCGGCAGCACCGAGATTCTATTTTTCTGCAAATAATAACAATGTATTTTGAAACTTGCAATTATGTTTTTTATTGTAATTTATTTAAAAAAATAACGAGCACGTCAAATAAATATTATCTATTCAAGCTCTACCACAAAAAAGATAGGACAACATGCAGCTTATGAGGAAATGTTAAAAGAAAAATGTGTTTTATGTCTTGCTCTTTTCACTTACTTTACTTTATTTATGATTTAATTAATTTATTTTAAGACCATGGTGTCGCAGTAGAACAGCGTGTAACTGTACATGCAATTGGTTGTGGGTTCGAGTCCCACTCGATGGTATGGTTATATTTAATTTATTCCCATTTCTCTCATTCTCTGACTGCACTACAATGCAGGATAGAGTGTGAAGCTGCATTATAGTACTTATTTTTTGTCATCAAAATATGTAAAGTCTATTAATAACCTACATCAATCGGTTACTCAAAATGTTAATCAAGTTATTTTATGTACACTACTTGTTTATTTAAAATTTTAAATTACGAATAATTAAAATATATCGATGATAGTATTGATGATACTATCATCGATATATTTTATGAATAATTAAAATATATCGATGATAGAGATGATGATATCATTAAAATTTGTTTAATGTGCACCCAATCGTAAAATAAACAAACAGCAAAACATTTATTGTAAAAAAATTACTTATTAATAACTATAGGTTAATTTTAACAATAATTTAAACAGAAAACCCTTACTTGAGCATCACATAGTCTTAGTTTTAAGCAATCTTTTATATAATATAAAGTTAAAGACATAAACAAAAATTATAAAGAAAAATGGTACGAAGCAAATACTTGTAGCGTAAATGTATATTTATTAAAAAAACATTTATGTTGTTAATCGAATGATTTCATAAAACATGTACCTATAATAATAGCATATGATTTTAGTATCTTTCGCACTCTTAAAGAAATAAAAAGCCGAATAAAAATTTGAAGGTAGCAAGATTTGAACTTGCGAACCTATTTAATACCGTCAAATGCCGAATGTTCAAATACGGACGAAAAACAGAGAACGTAGTGCCTTGACAATAGATTCTCTTTACCCACTCTGCTAAGCGAGATAAAGCGTGAAGCGTATAAGGCATCATACTACCTTATATTAAAATCATTATAAATAAAATAATTTAATATTATAATTTAATTTTATAAATATATAAAAAACACAAGGTCAAATAAAATGGAATCCATAATAAAATGAAAAACAATAATTGATTCAATATTCTCACAACTCCCTTACAATCGTCCTACCAATTAGTATGGAGTCAGTGGCGCAGACGCACACACACAATATCATATGTTTAACAAATACCCTTAATCTTCCCTCTGAACCTACTCATTGTGAACCAAATCGCCACTCCACTACATGTGACTCGATTTCTTATAATTGTGGGAATTTGCAATCGATGTGAGAAAACGATTTTTGTTAAATTCAATTGTGATTGTTGACTATTGTTCCGTGGCAATTATTTTACAAGTTACGCAAAATAATACGGCGTTTAAATTTAATAATCGTTAAGTGATTATTGGGATTAGTTAACGGTGTGTGACGTAATTTAGTTACGTGCGTAAGTGGAGATTTGTGGTTTTTTTTACGTACACGTAAAGTGCGAGAAATTATGTTATTATTATTTATGAATGTTAAAAGAAAAATAAATTTATATATAATATTAAATGATTATAATATTAAACGTTTTGTACATACATACATAGCTTCACACTGTACCCCGCATATAGTAGAGTAGGCAAACGGAACCTGAGAACCTAGTATTAAGACACTCCGTTCCCCACTTTCCGCCGAATTGAGGCATTGCGTGCTGCGTGGCGGAACTCAACGCCGAATGTTTTGTTGTATTATTAATAAAGTTGGTTACTAAAAAACATAAAATGTCGCTGCTTTCCGTTTTCGGTGGAATTTGGTAACATTCTCTCTTAGTGCTTCCCTACACTACCCTAGGGACATGCACGCTAAATTTCAACTTTCTACGTCCATTAATTTAGGCTGTGCGTTGTATATCCGTCGCTGAGTAACACAAGAGCTTTATACGAGTATATACTTAGGGACTATACTTTTCACGTGATAATTGTAAGATTTCATCAAACATGAGATGAATGAGATTTAAATTAAAATAAACAAATAGTCATTATTAATGATCATCGTGGCACAGTGCCGCCTACTGTTAAAATTTCAAATTGTGGCTTTATTTCCCACTCTGGGGAAAGTATTATATTTGAATTATTTTCAATTCCACGCTTTGGTATGAATAAACGCGGCGTTGAGCTCCGCCCTTCAACACGCAATGTCCTCACACTAATATATTTCTGCCAGCGATACTGTACGGGAAAAGACGTGAATCTATTTTAAATTATTTAAGCTCAAACTAAGATTTTATCTTAGGGATATTGTTTTTATCTTATAATAATTCTTCTTCTTCTTCTTACACACTTCTTTCTTCGTACAGTCTTGTCAAACTAGTCGAGACCATGACCTGGCTTATCATTAGAAAGTGAACGATTTTACTAATAGATATAAAAAAAATCTCGTAACACCTACTTATTTACACAATAGCGCCACTTACAGTATCTGCCCTCGCATCTCCAGTACAAAATCCTCGGTTACGTCGTTAATAAGCATTATGTTTCAAGTACTCGATTGCAAAGATAATGTTTAACTTTGCAAATTGAGATGTCTCTCTTATAACCTCTCAATCGTAGTCATGGTTACCGGTAACACTGTCTATTTAACGTACTGTCTGGATATTTTTTTTTAGTGAATATAGTTAAATCTTGCATATTTAATATAAATATATTTTTTTACTTTAGATATCACGTTTGTTTTTGTCTTTTCACAGACACCTTGTCCATGTTACAGGTATAATCTAGCTAGTGTTACATCACTTCAGTCTTAAACCTTTTTTAGCGTGTGTGCTGATCGCTAAGATCAAATATGGTACTCATTATTAATACATATATGATTTTAGGAGAAATTTCGAACTAAAATCAATAGACAACTGCTTAAATTATCTACTACCTACAGTAAATTTACTTAATAATCACGCAAAAAGAACTTACTATTTTTTTATGGTATTTTGTGGTCACTGACGCGTGGTCTGTACATTTTATTACAGTTTACTGTATTATTACAATTATTTTTCCTATATTACTTGACTAGGCTTAGACAGGAGGACTATAAGAACTATCCTAACTAACTATCCAATATAGAAACATTGCATTTTAAGTCACCGAACCCAACACCACAGTTTGTTTTAACAACTACTTTGCCAGGAGAACCTTACCTTTTATTAAACAGTATCAATATTTACTCGCTACTATATTACACATCGCGCCCGAGGCAGAGGCTGATCCTAAACACAAACAAGACCTAAACGCGGTTTTATTCCGCACCGCCTTGAGGCACGACCGCCGGCCTCCTTCCGAAACAATTAGTAAAAAATAGAGCATTGCTACTGTGACCATGTGTTTTGATATTTGCAAGTTTTTTTTCTTCTTTATAATGTTTCTATGTGTTTGTTTCAAGCTTAACTATAAATTGTTTAACTATAGAAAGTCAGTATTTCAGAAAAAAATATTTTATTTTCTTATGTTGTCAAATAAAGTAGTTGATTTTTTTTAAACATGCAATATCTCATACCGATCAATCGTTCGTGTTCTCCATACAACGTGACATTGGCGAAGTGATGTGTGCTGAAATGGCACGTTGGATAGAGAACTGAATTGAACTCCCTTTTGAACAGGATAGGTAGGGAGATTGTAATGTTAAAACACTACAACTTCGACCCGAATTCGAGGCTAAGTAATAAATAAACCTATAAAGTAAAAAATAAATACTTATATAAAAATATGCATCTAAACTGCATATCTTACTTGTTACAATCTAAGATAACAAAACATCCTGAATATACCTTCATATTAATTAGGCCAAGCAATATATTTTCAATCAATCAACATAACGAAAATGCAAAACAAAATCTAATTGTACATTTTATCTTATATCTTAAATATATGATTTACACTTTAAAATATTTAAATATCTACTTATTTCTAAATTCTACCAAAAATTGTGGACCCATGGTATAACCAGGAACATTGCGTAACACGATTTTAATAGAGCTTTAGAGTTTTTATTAGGGCGGCCCGGGGCGCGGCTGTGGGAATGATTTCTTTGTTTTTCCACTGAACACATTGATGCTCACTCACGCCAGTATCGGGAAAACTACACCCTACACCACATATGGCGAATTAAATCCATTGTTAGGAATATTTTGAGCAATATTTTTGTATTGTCAAGTACATTGCGTGTGAAATGGCCGGCTCTGTAAATGTGCAACGATCTCTGTTAATATGTCAAAGGTAGGTAGGCAAGTAAAGGCAAATGTTCACGCAAATTAATCACGCCGTGTTAACGCTAGTTTTGATAATATAGTTTATTGATTTGTGATTTTAATTGTTATGTTGTATTGTTGCATGAAATGGCTATATTATTGAATATTTTGATGTGACACGTTTTATTTCATGCTTTTCCTCCCATAGCAAGTTAGTCAAAAACTTGTGTCGGGACACTTCATTCTTCATTTCAGTCTAAAATGAGACGTTTCATGTTGTGCGACGTAACTCAACGCCTCGCTTTATCTAACGAACGCGGAAAACCTAAAATAATTTAAATTTATTCCCCGATGTGATCAAACTCACAATCATCGCGTTTACTATCCCACTGCGATATGATGTTCTTTTAATAATTTAAAATATATAGTTAAAATTATTATAAATTCTCTAATTATTTAAACAAAATAGTATTATTATTATAATTTTGTTTGATCTTCATTCATAGCTTCCATAATAGTTTTCAAGTGGTAAGTATAATAGAAAAAACACAACAACAGATCATCGGTATCTTACTAATATGCAAAAAATTGTGACAATATATAGATGTTTGTTATTCTTTTACGAATAAACTGCAGAATGAATCTAGCTTATTCATCAGAATAAAACATACGCTTCAATTCATAGAGATCTTGTGTGATTTGGACATAATTTAACAATAAATATCTAGTAAGCAGCCCAAAGCCTAACCTTTCATTTAAAATCTATTTAAAAACATCTAAAAATCGTTACCAGAACAATATGTGACAAAAAGTTATCAAAACTATATACAAAATCAAAAGAGTATTTCCGCACTCGTGTGCGGGTGCAGAATAAAGAAGCCACACCTGCCTTGATTGGCACTCAAGTCCGGTGATTTGACACGCGCCTCCGACGCACGGTGCACTCGGCACGCGCGGTAAGTCGTTACATCATTGAAAATTTTGTATCTCAAAACAATTGTTTTAACATATCCTTGTAACAGCTTCACGCTTTATCCTGCGTAGTAGTCAATTAGAATCTAGTGTCAACATTGCGTTTTAAACGGTAGAAAAACGGTCTTATCAACAAAGAAATGACAATGTTTTAAATATAACACCAACATCGAACCCACAACCTGTAACGTTTACAGGCCTCTGTCCCACTACGCCACGATAGCCCGTATCTCATATTTTCGTATTTTTCTTGAAAAGAATTTTTTGTGTTTGTTTGATGAAATGTATTGGAATTATTCTTTAAAATTAGACAGCATAAAATTTAAGTGTCTTAACACTAGGTTCCCTCTGCCTACCCTGCTATATGCGGGATACTGCGTGAAAGCTATTATATATGTATGTAAAAATTAATTCAATTACCTATTAATTTGAAAATAAAACAGCTTCGCGCTTTATCCCTGCATAGCAATTGAATCGGTGAATGCAGAAACAACGTAAGTCACAAAAATGTAAAAATTCGTAATCGACTTAAATTAGCTTAGAAAGAGAAGTTATACACTTTTTTCTCCCTCCTGCAAAATTAAAAAATCCCGACTTACGTTGTTTCTGCACTCACCGATTCAAATTAGTCAAAGAGAACATAGTGTCAAGACACTCCGTTCGCTGTTCTCCGAATTCGAGACATTGCTTGTTGTGTGGCTGAACTCTGGCTGAACTCTACGCCGCAGTTTGTGTTACCAGATCGAAGAATTGAAAGTAATTTAAACTATTCACTAAATCTATACAATAAATTACAACAATTTTAAAATATGTAGATAATTATAGAAAATAATTATATTAAAAAAGACACTTATCGTTATATTACAATTAAATAATACAAAATCTTTATAATTTATATTTTCTTCTTAGGATATATACTTTCTAAAAAAAAGAAGGAAAAAAATTTAACAGTGATTTCAATCTTTTTTTAGATCTATTTTGGCAAATTATTACCCATTCAGCCGCTTAAATCTATATCACTAGATGAGTGTGACAAGCTTCACATCAAACTTGGTACATTCAAACGTAAGCCTAATCATTCATAACAAAAAAAAAATAACATGTCTATTACAACAAATTCAAGACAAGTCTTGAATAATGGTAATGTAAGAGATAAATTGTTGGCATTATCTATAAAAAAGCTTAATTTTTTTGCTTATTATTTTTTTGCATATTTCAAATCAAATCTAGTTTAGTTTGATCAATTGTTAGGTTTTATAAATCTATTTTTTTTATCTGTTGCCTTTAACACTTTTTAATTTGTAATGTCGATGTCGCAAAGTTAATTTACTTTATTTTTTTTTTAACTTCACGCTGTATCCCGCATATAGCAGGGTAGGCAGAGGGAACCAGCGAACCTAGTGTTAAGACACTCCATTCTCTTTCAATAATTCCGTTCCCCACTTTCCGCCGAATTTTAATATTCAACATTGCGTGTTGAGTGGCGGAACTCAATGCCGCGCTTTGCCTTGTTACCAATCCCAAGAAATGAAAATACTAAATTTTACATTTCCTGAAGTGGGAATCGAACCCACAACCTGTCGCGTTTACAGTCGCACGCTTGTGCCTCTGCGCCACGACAGCCGTTAATTTACTTAAAACTAAATATTGCATTTATTACGTTAATGTTACGTTACGTTGGGTTATTTAAGGTTTTTAATTTTGTTAGCTTGACACTTTATCTATCGTAGCAGGTAAAAAAAACTAGTATCATAATTCAATGTTCTCCACTTTCCGCGCGAATTCAAGACACTGCGTGTTGATTAGCGGAACTCAACGCCGCGCTATGTCTTACCAAAGCGAGGAAATATAAATATAATCATATCCTCGAATGGGAGTCGAACCTACTAATCATATTTAATATTGTAATTAAAATTGAATATGTATTTAAAATAAAAACTAACATTGTTACTTTCGACACCATTGACGCCATCTATACATTGAAACTCATTTCTTACAACGCCCTCTGCTGCGGAAAAGCTAATACCAGATACTTAAAACTGTTTTATTTAAAATAATTAATTAAAAATATATTTCCTACGTAGAGTGCCTATTAATATATAATAATTATTATTAACTAACGATGTTTTCAATCTTAAAATAATAAAGAGTGTAGAAACTAAAATATTTTTTACAACGCCATCTTACGTGTAATAGTTAAACTTTTAAAAGCAAAAAATAAAATATGCACGCACGCCTATCATAAGATTTCTAATTCTCTGTTTATATTTAACAATTTATTTTACTTGAAACACTAACTATGACATTTTTACGTTTCATCTGCACAAATCATAATAAAAACACACTTTTAGTTTGAGTTAAAATAATAATCAAAGTGTATGAAATGAATAACAAACAAAACTTAAAGAAAAAAAAATACAAAAAACATCGAACTCGACATTGAAATCTATTACTTGAAACGTAATGCATTGAAATCAGACGATAAGTGAAGAACGGATGTTTTTTCTCCCAAGCGAAGTTACAAGAACATGAAAATGGAAAAACAACAGATTATTTAAATTATTTTTCATCATATTGCTTCTTTTAAATCATGCAAGAGAAGCAAAAAAAAAAGACAGCTCGCTCTACTCCCCAGCCTATGCTTATGTAAAAGCTATATTATTATAAAGTTTCATCTAAATCCATTAAGTACTTTTTGGATGAAAGAGTCTATCCATTAACAACAAACTTTCGCATTTATAATGTACTAGCTGTTACCCGCGGCTTTGCTTGCATGGTCAATGGCAGTCCATACTACATACTATAGTGTGGCTTTGAAATAGCTACATTTTCAATTTTTTTTACAAACAGTCACGTCTGCCAAAATTTATACTAAAAAATATCTTATATTCTTTTGAAAACCTCTAAGGATATGTGTACAAAGTTTCATGATAATCACTTGATTAGTTTTGTCGTGAAAGCGTAACAAACAAATTTACATTAACATTTATACCATTTAATATTAGTAGGAATGTAGGATATAAACTTATAAGAATCTGATGTGACGCAGTCTAAATGTACGCGGTTGTGTGTGGGTTCGATCCCCACTCGGGAAAAATGGTTAATTATAAAACATTTTGTTTACTTCGATTTGGCAAGACAAATCGCGTCGTTAAGTTCCTCCACTAAACACGCAATGTCTCGAATGCGAGAGGAAAGCGAACGGAGTATCTTGACACTAGGTACCTCTGACTACCCTGCTATGCGAGAAAAATCGTGAAACAGCTTTTTATATAAATATTCCTCCGAGTTACAATTGAGAATGAAACCATAACTTATGCAAACCACTTTCCTCCTGAATCACGATGGCTTAAGATTACAAAAATCTACATAGGTAATATCAAATATTTATACCAAACTCAATAAGCTGCCGCAATACTATATCATTCGGAATGTCACCCGTAAGTCTGCAAACAAGTAAGACGACGCCCCGTTACCGTAAACTAAGTAATTCCTTTCGCGACTCCTTGTCCAAAATTAGATGATCTCTTATAAAAATGTTCTTGACATGCGATTTCACTAATATATTTTAAATAACTGATATGATATTTTTTATGAGTGTCTTAATCTCTTCACGGAGTGTCTTAACACTAGGTTTTCTGTAGGTATGCTGCTTTACGAGTTTTAGGTATTTTAACTTTTTTTTATTTTACTCACATTAAACAAACGAAGATATTGTGTAGGGTGTCTAAGAGTTAAGTTTAAAAGCACGGGTTCGAACCCTGCTACATTCATTTTTTTTTTATTGTTTCTATACAAAAAAAATGTTTTAAATTGACACACTAGTCTAGGGAAAACATAAAAATTCATTCAGCTTTTCGCTCTTCTACAAATTATATTGAATGATTTAAAAACAACAGTAAAGACGATTGAGGATACTTATTAAATCTTGTTTGCATACTAAATAATAAAAAAATCTATATATTTATAATTCATACTTTATGAAAAAAAGAACAAATATCTAGTAAATATATTATATACAGAGTATACAAGAGTTCCAGTTATAGCAGTCTCCTTTACGGTCACATTACAGATAACGACCAGCGAAGGTCCTGCGAGGAGCCCGCAAATATTTGACGTCGGTAATTGTCATTCGAGAGGGCGTTTCAGTTTACGCCCTGATGACCCTTAGGGAAAAACAGATGTTGGTACGTAATCATATAAATAAAATCATTTTTGTAGTAAAAATGTTAATCAACTCTTTATAAAAAACTAATTTCCGCACGGCGTTGAGTTCCGCCACGTAGAACGCAGTGCCTCAATTCGAGGGAAAGTAGGGAATGGAAATCTTAAGACAACGGAGTGTCTTGCGATAGTTTCTCAGGTTCGCTGTGAAATTTCCCTGCTATGTGCCAGATACAGCTTGAAGCTAAAAAAAAATAAAAAATTATATAAAAAAGTATTACTAACAAAAAAAGTCTAGAAATGTTGATATACCTATCTGACTGTATCATCGATGCCTAATTGTGATTCTGAATTGTGAGTTTAAGTCTACTTGAGTTATTGTATTTATTAAAATACTAGATTATTACTATACTTAATTACAGTTATATTATGGTAAAATTATATAAAATCTAAGTAATTTGTAGATATATGGTGTTTTGATGTTTAAATAACATTACTGTAAAGTTATATTAAAATCTCTTCAGTAGTTTATGTGTGCAAGAATAACAAACATTTATTATTTTAGTAGGATATTTCTATTGTACGAAATAACTTTGAATATGCTGAAAGAGCAGGACAAAGTAACTGGCACTAAGTTTCAATGATTTCCTCATATGATCTCAGTGCTGTTATAGGCCATCGTGGCGCAATGGGTCCAGTTCAGTCTGTCTATGCTTGCTTATTCCCAGTTGGGGTATATACATTTAAAAAAATACCATTATTAATGAAGGAACATAATAAAGAAAAAATAGAACTATATGCAAAAAAATGATAAAGAACCCTTAATTGGAACTCGTGTATTATATCTTAAGTTATTTGTATTGTAGTACATTGTACTTATAATAGGTATACGTCAAAACCTTTAATATTAAAACTTTTTTAAATGCATAAGCCTATTAAACGTCAATTTCAAGAAAATCTCAATTTACTTGTCAAGTTACTTAAACCAATTATAATTTTTTGTCATAAAAATGAATGTACACAAGCTGTGGGAATACAAAGAGTACATAAACACAAATGGGGTGATGTTGACCAGCGAACTGATATCGCTGTTACAGAACTCTCTCACTCTCCTTCAAGTTGAGAACCATTTCTGCCACATTCAGTATTGGGGACAATTATACGGCGTTGATTCAGATTACCACATTGCTGTCGGTATAAACAACGACGCTGTTTTTGATAAAAAATATTTTTACACCACCGATTTTAAGTTCTGGAACCTTCTACCAAAAGCCAAGAAGAAGTATAAGCATTTATCATTATTAACAACTTTTCCATTTCGTGGGGATTCGTCATTAAAAATTAAGGTATTAGACGAAGCTTTGGAAATAAATAATCCTGAGAGATGCCACGAAATGAAAGAGGAAAGCAGAATAGCAGCAACGATTAGCAATATATGTGATGAAGCAGAAATATGTGCAAGGGGGCAGCTTTTGAAACAACCAGATGGTACAATAATTATTAATCCAAATTACTACGGGCTAGCTCTTCCGGAAGCCAAACTCCTTAAGTCTTACCTTCATATTCGTAAGCCTCAGCATCGTTGGAACACTAATTTGTTAACGAGGCAGGACTATAATTATAGTATGGATTTCTTAGATTCAATTGACCTTGATATTCCAAGTGGCTGTTGGAATCTATCCTTGGAGCAAAATGGAAGTGTCGTCTACTTGAAAAGCTTGTACTGGCCCGGCATGATGTATTTTCATAAAATTAAGACACCAGATGCAGGCTTTCTGTACGTAGGTAATGGACGAAAAAATTTGGATGTTCCTTTCCTACTTTAAAATACTCCTTTGATGATTTTTTGATTATATTAATGTAAAATCTATAATTTTAATTATAATGTAATGTAATCCTACACTTTTTATTTTTTTTTATTTTTTTTTAACTTCATGCTGCATGCATTTTTTATTAAAAATGGATAAGCAACTCAATGATATTGAAATTCAGTGAAAAATGTGAAACGGGAAATCAGATAATAATGAACTCCCTACTTTCCGCCTGTCCTATTAAATCCGCGAAGCTATACATTATATGAACATTGAACAATGAATTTCAGATAATAATAAATATAAATTAATTTAAATTATAAATTTCATTTGATAATTAAAACGAATTATGTTATTATCTGTTTTTCCTTTACTCCCTAATCCATTCCGTAACCGTTTGAACTTTTGTTTCATTCATTCATTTCATTCTTTTTTGATGTCGTCAAATGTCGCAAAAAATTGTTCGCGCTCATTTGTATTATAACCGGCTTTTTACTTCTTTGTTGTAATAAACGTATCCCTTTAAACTTGCATAAATTTGTGACAAAATTTGTAAAAATGGCTAATGATATTAAAAATACAAACGAAGATGTCGACATGGCCGAGTGCGAAGGAGAAAAAGTTGTAACAATGATGGACGTCTTAAAAGAACAAGAAGATTTTGAAGAAGACGCTAATGCTGTGTTAGGAGGGTCCGACGATAAAAATTGTACTTACTCCAAGGTAAAGATAATTATAAAATTACTAAATATTAGTATTTATTTAAATAAAAATAGTTTGCATACATTTAATGAAAGGTCAAAATTACTCTGAGTTTCACACTGGTATTATAAAATCATATCATAATATATTTTAATTTTATCTTCTATAACATATATTTATTCCTACAGGACTAATACCTGATCATACAATAAATAAAAGTGAATAAAATACTATGAACTATATGGACAAACAACATTTGTTAATATATTTATATAGACTTATTATGTTTATGATGATTATATATGTTTTTTTAATACAATTCAAAAACTTAAGTAACATATTTTGGTACTTATACACTTTTAAATGTTTAAAAAATTTACATTGCAGGGCTACATAAAAAGGCAGGCAATATATGCATGTTTGACATGCTGCGCTGATGCCAAAACAGATCCTGATAAGAGAGCTGGGGTGTGTCTTGCGTGTAGTCTAATGTGCCATGAAAACCATGATCTCATTGAATTGTACACAAAAAGGAATTTTAGATGTGACTGCGGCAATCCCAAGTTTAACTCGCATCCATGCACATTCACACCAAACAAAACTGAACTAAATGAAGATAATAATTACAATCAAAACTTCAGTGGTCTATATTGTACTTGTAAGAGACCATACCCTGACCCAGAGGCAACTGAGGAAGATGTCATGATACAGTGTATTATTTGCGAAGATTGGCTCCACTCCTCACACTTAGAGTCAAGTGTTCCTGCTAATGATCAATATTCTGAAATGGTTTGCAAACAATGTATGGATAAAAATGAGTTTTTACATGACTACAGTGAACTTGCGATCAATACCGAATGTACAATAGAAATAGTTCAAGTAAATGGTAACGATGGACACTCTCTAATATGTAATGGTGATACTAATAAAAATGAACTTACCAAAAATACAAATGAAAAAGAAAATACAGAGGTTGAAGACAGAACAGAATCTAAACCAGATGTTATTTCTTCAGAAGATGAGAATGCCACGCCCAAAGCAGATGTCACCGAAGAGACTGAAAAAACTGAGGATGAGAAGAAAGACGAAATAAATACAGCTGACAATGAAAATTTACAAAACAGTTCTTTAAATGAAAATAGTAATAAAGTTCAAGATACAATGGAAAATAATTCAAATGAAACTCCACCACCACAAGAAACTGATGCAAATGATGAGGCTAAAATAGATGAAGTAACAAAAATTACACCACAACCAGAAACTGCTGAAAATGATGAGGCAAAAGTAGGTGAACTAGCTATAAGTAGTGAAATATCTAAAGATAAAATAAATGAAGAAAATTCAAATATTGATGGTGCTCAAACCGATAGTAAAGAAAACAATGAAACTCATGAATCTAAAGCGGAAACAAGCATCCAAATTACAGCCACACCAGAAAACACAAATATTTCAGAGAATAATGAAAATGAAAGTGACCAAAACAAACCAGAACCAGTTTCAGAAGATTCGAAATCTGTAGAAAATTCCGTTGAAGAAGAAGCAAAAAAAGAAGAAGATGCAGAAAAAATGGAGGAAGATAGACTTTTGGCTGATCCTGCAGAAGAACCAGAACCTAAGTCAAGTATAACAAATGATAAAGAAACACATAGTACAGAAACTGATACCAAAGATGAGAATTCAGAAACTAATGAAAAAAGTGACGTATCTGAGAAAAATACAGAGGAAACTCAAAACATGCTAAATGAAGATAACACTGATAAGACTGTCGAAAAAATGGAAACTACGGAAAGTGGGAATCCTGAATCAGTTCCGGCTATTAGTGAAGTAAATGAAAATGTTCAAGAGGACAACTCAAATAAAGAAAAACCTTCAGAGAAACGAAAACTGTCTATAGAAGAATCAACAGATAATGTGGAAACTAAAAAACTTAAATTAGATACTCAAAATGAGTCTTGTTCTAGACCAAAAGGTGTTAAAAAGGTGCATACAGGTGCAACATTTTGGCCAACCAGTTTCCGCCAAAAGCTATGCACCTGTCAAGAATGTATATCAATGTATAAGGACCTATCTGTTCTATTCCTAATGGACCCGGAAGACACTGTGACAGCGTATGAAAACTTAGGTAAGGAAATAATAAATGGAAAACCTTTGACACAGTATGAAAAAGGCCTCCAAGCGCTTTCTTCTTTGGACAGAATACAGCAAATCAATGCTCTAACCGAGTACAACAATATGAGAGACAAACTTCTAGATTTTCTAAAAAGTTTTAAAGATAGAAAGGAAATAGTTAAAGAAGATGACATAAAGGCTTTCTTTGCCGGCATGAAACCCAAAAGAGAGCCTGATGGAGTCTATTTTTGCAGATAAATATAGGTTTTAATTTTGATAAGATATATTTTTGTAACTAATTCCAGTTTGACATAACTAAGATTCATTATTTTAATTCCTTAAAGTTTTACGAATAAATATAATATAGATGTAATAGTTTATTATTTCCTTATAAACACAAATTAGACCATTTAAATTGCAAATTATAATTACATTACTCATAATAAATATTAATATATTTTTGAGTTTTTGAAACAAAAGGAAACAAATATGCAAGGCTACATTTTATAATGAATGTGTAATTTAGTCAGAATATAATGATAAGTATCTAATCTTACGTATTTTCAGTAAAAACACATACTGTATAGAATCAATATTGACATCAGCTGGTTGATAAACAATAAAAACAAGCTATCCCATTATATAAAAAAATATTTGTAACAAGAAATGTATGAATTTCACTATATCCATATCCATACCCGCGCCTCTTGGAAACCGTCCAAGCGCTCTGACCGTTAACCGATGCGTTCTATATCCTGCTGACGAAATTCTTATAATATAAATCCAAGAGCCGCGGGTTCGAGTCCCGCTGTGTTCAAATTCTATACGTTTCCTAAAACTGTTTTTATATTAAACATTTTAGCATTTTACATTTACAATGCATTCAAGTAAACCTCATCAAGCTCTGTTCAGTAATTTGTTAGTTATATGGAAAGCAACAAACAAACATACACATACTGTTAAAATGAAACATCTTTTATTGATACTCAAAAAAAAATAGAAAAAAGTATATACACAAATAAAACTAGAATTGAGTAAGATAATTAACTTTAATATGTATGAAATGCGTCACACAATCACGCATAAAGAATATCATAGTGGCCAGGTCGGTACAACAGATGCACGAGAGCTTTGGAACCTTCTGGGAAGTCGTGGGCTATTACCTGTTGGAACAAGAAATACATTTTAGATTATTACTAATAATTTTTATATGAGCATCTGATAATACAAATATAAAAACTATATTGAATGGTTGAACTAAATGCTGTGCTTTATCTCTCCATAGCCAGGAAATAATAATTTTGAGATCAAATAGCTATTGCAGATATAGTCAAAACATTCTGGTAAGTCATACATACATAGCCTCACACTGTATCCCGCATATAGCAGGGTAGGCAGAGGGGACCTAGTATTAAGACACTCCGTTCCCCTCTTTCTGCGTAATTTAGGCATTGCATGATAATTAAGTCAAACAATTTAATACAATGTTTTTAATTTTATTCGAAGATTGTTGCTCAAATGCTCAATTTTACTGACATTAAATAATTTTCCTCCTGGTAACTAAAGTAAATGCCTCAAATTTGAGAAGAACCAGCACAAGCAATTCAGTTCAATTTTTGTATTAGTCAATAATTTATAATTATTTATTAGTGACAATGATATCATTGAACTAAAATTGTATATTTCAAACATGTTTTATAGTAGCTAATGGTTTTTAAAATATAAAAATCAATATTGACATAAATAAAGTGATATACCTGACTTCCTTCCCCACGGTCCATGTACTTAACTCTCACACCAACACTCAATGCATTACTCAAAGCTATAATATGGATATGGTCTGATTCCTTGTACATTGGCTCTACCTCCTGTGGAAAATTAAAAAAATATTGTGTTATCATTACAAAAGCAATAAAGAATTATTTGTATAAAGAAGGCATTTAAAGATTTTTTCCAAATGTGTTTAAATTATATTCATATTTCTTTATAATAAAATATAGTTATATACATTAAAGTGAATAATCACTGGAAAGAATATTTGTTTTTAATACTTTCTGTATTTTTTTATTAAAATAACAATATTTGAGAGGTAGGCTTTATCACTCGGGAACTTCAATAACAAAATTATTTTATACCAATAATCCCAAGTTATAAACAAAATATTATACATCAAAAATAAAAATAAGTATCAAACCTGTCTACAAAATTCAGTAACTGTGCGTGATCCTTCTATAAAGTTTTGATAGAAGTCATGTTGAGTTTGCAGCTGCCCTGAAGTAATAAGTCTCAAGTACACCACTATATAGTCTGAGTAACCCTGCTTATTGAATTTCTCATGAAGCTCCTCTCTGAGAGCTTCAAGCCCGTTTGGTGAACCCCCTGCTTGTTCACCAACTCTTTGTACTACTTCCATAAACTAAAAAATGTAAATACATGACATATAAACTGTGATCTTGACCTTATGAAGCCAAACAAAATTTCAATCGTGATACTAATAAATTAATTTAATTAATTAAATAAAAAATGTAATCCAGGCAACATAAATAAATAACCTTAAAAGTGTTAACTCACCGTTTCATAGAAATCTTCTACAGTGAATTGTGGGAAACCTAAAGCCACGAGTATTTCTTTTGAATTCTTCGCTATTTCGTAAAATTTGTCAAATTCTTTTTTATCAGTAAGAAGATATTCTAAATAAGCGTAAGAAAATGCCCGAAAGAAACAGTTACCATCCGGCCTTGTTCTTCTTATGTTTTTATACTTGGCAGAGAGATCTTTTACTTTTAGCATATAGATAGGATCTTCATTATATTCTTTTTCTAGTGAGGATATATCTTCAAGATCTCCGACCAAGGGAATGGATTCTGATATCTAAAAACAAACACAAACATCGAGTCGTAGTAACATCGTCACTGGGAATTGTAAAAAAACTTTATTTAACCTAAAATTGTTAACCGTTTACCTCCTTCTCTATCTCTCTTTGCTGTTTCATAATAAGTTCATCCTGATTTACTGAGTTCTCAGTAGAATTGCCGGCACAAGCGCTACTACTCGACGCATCGTCCGCCATTTTTGAATTAAATAAAAATAATATTGACAGTTGACAGAGTGACAAAATGACAGACGATGTAACGACAAACAAATGACAAATTTGCGAAAATTCGCAATTCGCGAAGTGTTGCCAGCTGCTAGTAACGTATATCATTTATTTATTATTGTAATGTTGTTCATCTTTTCTCTGCCTACCCTGCTATATGCGGTATACAGCTTGAAGCTATGTATGTAGGTATTCATCTTTCCTACAAAACTCAAAGCAGTAGATTTTTTTAATTTTTTCTTAAATTGCTTTATAATCTAATAAATTACCATTTTATTTATATAAAGAAAAAACAATTACATAAGTAAATACTTTTTATAGTCTTGTTTTTTATAGTCTTCTGTCAATTTAACAAATTTTTACATTTATTTTTATAATTTTTTCAATATTATAGAGAAACTTATGTAACCAGAATGCCTAAAAATAAAAGAAAACGAATATTAGACCTATTCTTTTTATTATTATATATTTTTAGTATATTAATCATTCAATATTTATATTAATCAGCAAACATGTCTTCAATTTTCTTCTGCACTTCCTTTTCAGTCTCAGAGTTGAGTTTGTCAGGTAAGTTCTTGACGGCCTCCATGTCCATGTCAGGTGCCTCGTCGTCGGTAGCCGCCTGACCTTTGGCCTGGAACAGTAATAATAATATTATAAATATTTAACTTTTACTAATCGTTTTTTCTTTGTTATTATCATTTTTATTTTTCATAAAAAATTTATTACTAACAAATTTATTGTTCACATCATAACCGAAACATGAAACCCAAGAAGCATCTGTATTACATTCCAATAGTAGTTCATATTTTTAAATTATTGGGATGAATTTGAAAAACGTTAATTTCAAAATTTAAATTCTTTTTAATTTCTCTCATTTTTATAAATATATTTCTTTAATATAAGATAAAACAATAAACTTTTTAGAATTTCAATACAAGAAGAGAATCTGAAAAAACTAATACCTTTTCTAATTGTATTTCCAGTTGCATAATAGCTCTTTCCAACCTGTAGTTGTCTGACACAAGTTGGGCCCATCGGCGGCGTAAAGCTCGCAATCTAGCACCACTGGCTGTTTGAGATCTCTTACGCTCCCAGTTCACTGATGCTATTTGTTTTCTGTATACATTATAATAGAAAACTTTTTAGAAACATTAATAATATGTTAATAATAGGATTTAAAGCCATCCACCCTTACAATTAAGCTATAAATTCTTATCAATCTACATTAAAAATTTTATATGCTTTACAAGTTGTTTCTAAAATATTTTTCCTGTCTTTATATTTGTGAATATAAAGACAGCAAAATATTTAAACTATCTGTTTAAACTATTACAGTATATAAGATATGCAATTTCTTTCAAATGATAAATTTTGCATGCAATAACAATAAGATGCTGAGTAAATAGGTAGTAAATTAGTATATAGATTTTTAATATAAGTTTACTAACGTAGTTTTAAGTTTCTATTGTTACTAACAACTGGACTGTAAATGTCTTAATAAATAAATAAAAAAAAAAAAAATATTCCAATATAAAATTAATGCAAGGCAGTGAAAACGGGACTCAAAAAAAAAAGTTAAGTTTGAATTTTGCTCTTGAATACACAAGAGTGCAGGCAGCAAGTATAACTTTTTAAATAAAAATATATATTATGGAGTAAGCTATAAATCATCTACAAATGATCAAATCTGTGGATCATGTTATATAATTTTATTTGGAACTCAATTTTGCTAATTGATTGGGTGATTGACACATTTTTCCACAATTAAAAGATCTCAAAGAAAAAGAAATGCCAATAGAACCAAAAAATGTTTTGTATCTATTGCTAATATTTTGTTTCAAACAGCTAACAAATTGTTTTTAAATCACGCCAATTTACAAAATATATATGGATATGAAATAAAATATAAAAAAAACTTAATCTCACCTTAGTTGTGTATGAACATTTTGAGATTTTGTCACTAATGCTTGAAGCACATTAAGATATGACCTCCACGCTTCAGTACTATATTGTAACTGCAGTTCTAAGTTAAGAACTCTAGTAGCTTGATGAGATAATTGTGCATGGGAATTATCAACTGCTTCTGCCCAGGCAGCTGGCTCACCTAGTCGCCCCGCTGGAGGTGGTGGAAGCTCATATCTTTAATGCAAAACAAAAATATGTTGTTTCAATATATTATTTATTTAAGCAAATATAAAATTTTTTCAGAATTATCTTGTA
The DNA here is from genome assembly GCA_033558755.1 of Philaethria dido. Classification (NCBI taxonomy): domain Eukaryota; kingdom Metazoa; phylum Arthropoda; class Insecta; order Lepidoptera; family Nymphalidae; genus Philaethria; species Philaethria dido. The sequence continues at coordinate 538,824 of JAKGSA010000105.1, forward strand.
CTTCTTATTTATTAAAGATTTGATAGAAAACCTAATGTGATGGCACTCCATTATTTACTTTCTGTCAATTTAAAAGAAATTGTATGTGGGATATTATAATGCAGTGCCACTTTACGAAACAAGACAGGGGAAACTAAAATAACTGTGAAATATAAACTCCTCCAAGAGATAAGGTATCAATACCTTAAATAAAATTATTTATTTACTTCCAGTTAAATAACTTATGTTATCTACATTAATAGATGCACTATATTTTCTTAATTTTTCATAACAAATTCACAATTTGTCTACTGAGTTATAGTTTATTATGTTGAGTTAATTATGTTAGTACATAACTTCTTATTATGTCTAACATAATTAAACATGTTAGGCTTGACTATAATTCTGAATCTGGAGCAGAAGAAAATTTAAAGAGGTAGGTTTGATTCCCAATGATTTCATTTTTCAGGGAAAGATAATATTAGATATTTATATTAATCATTGTTTAGTATTTACATTTCTTCACTCTGGTGAAGGCAAAGTGTGGCATTGAATTCGGCCACTCAACATGCAATTCGGCAGAAAGTGGTGAATGGAAATCTTAAAGAGGATAAGACATCTTAACACTAGATTCTCAGGGTCCCACTGTCTGTCATGCTATGTGTGGGGTACATAGTGGAGTTTAAAAATAATATTAGTATATAATTATATAAGGATCAGTACCTTTTCATAGATAATGGTTCCATAGGCAAACGCTGTTGGACGCGTTCCATCTCTCGTTGCAAAGCCACTGTTTCAAACGCTGTACTAGGTTCTGGTCCAGCATTTTCAAGATAATTCTTTGTAGGTCGATATCTTCGACATTCCTCTTCTACCATAGCCAAAGCCTAAAACATAAAGACATCAAAAATATTATATAGACTAAATAATCGAATATGACTAGTTTATAAATTACAGTAAATTGTAGTTACCGCTTCTCTGACGCCTGGATCATCGTAACCCTGGTCAATATACGGTAACGCATCTACGACAACTTCTCCTGCCATATTTATCTTTTCAGATTATGATTAAGATAATTTATATATATTTTATTTGTTTATTGGCCGACCACCAACACAGAAATTAGGTTGTTGTTGACTAATTTACTGGTTTGAACCGTGCGATTTGATCACACAAAATACCAATTTATTTCACGATTAAGACGTTGATTGGAAAAATAAGAATGAAAATTGGCACAAATTTCTAAAAACAAGCTATAGGTTGCAAGAAACCAATATAAATAACAGCATTGTTTTGACATATGATTGATCATAGACTAGAAAACCAAGGGAATTTGACAATAGGTTATAAGCAAATATAATTGGCAATTCACCACAGACTAAATAATTATTGACAGTATTTTACTGAGAGCTATAAGATTGAATTATCTAAAAATGTAAAAAATTAATGTCTTTAAAGAACTAAAAAAAGAATTTTACTAATAATTTCAATGCAAATAATAATCGTGTCGCATCTGCGGCATGTGTATAAAAATCACATTTCTAATTCAAAATTGAGTAACATAAAAAAGCTTTATAAATGTCTAGTCTATTAACAAAAAATAGTTATCTGTGATTGAGACTTTGACAAGGGACTTAAAGTTTTAAGTTTAATTTGTTTTTGATGTAAATAAGTTAAAATTTTATTTCTTAATTGTATACTTTACTTTTACCTGGTAATTAGATTTAAAAAGATTAAATTTATTTATTATATCAATTATGAATCACGAAGTTGCTAATTTAGATTTAAACAAGGTAATTACTGTACTATATAATTGCTAAATCAATATTAAAAGTTTAGGCATGTATTCTATGTAATTACATATTTCCAGGTCGCCGCACTGCAGCAAAAACGTACGTTGGCCTTTGTAAATCATTTTGTGATAAGTACGGTTCAATTCTTAAACAATTTTGCTAAACAATGTGAACAGAAATTGATGCAATTTGAAAGAAAATTAGAAAAAATTAATGCAACAATGGTTTTGTTAGAAGCAAAAGTAAGCTATCACATCAATTATAATATATTATGTGAAAACATTATCGGTTAAAAATTTTAAATTAGATTAAATGTAATATGAACAGCTTTCTCAATGATTGTTAACACTTTTTTAGTTATCATCAATTCCTGAAGTAAACACTGAGCCAGAAAAGACAAAAACTGAAAATATTATTATTGAAAATCCAAAAGAACAAGAAAAACAAGATGACACTAAAACAGAAGTAGTACTTGAAGAAAATCATAATGAATCTAATGATAAAGACTTAAAAGTAAATAAAGTTAAACCAGAGTATGAAAGATTTATCAAAATGGTACAAGTTGGTGTTCCAAAAGATGCAGTCAAGCTAAAAATATCTTTAGAAGGATTAGATCCTAATGAATTAGACAGGATATTGTGATACATATTGTTTTCTTAGAGTTTATAAAATTTGTTATTGCAAAGTTTTTGTACTGGAGATACTCTATTTTTCAATGCCTAGCTTTTATAATTATTATAGTACAAGCTTGAAACTGTTATGATATATTTTATTAAACAATATAAGTTACAACTGGGTTTATGATTTTCAAAAAAATACTAAAAAATATTTAGTCCATACTGTAGTGTAGAAAATAGTACAAATACTGAATAGTAATTACAGTTCTGTAAATTTATAAAGAAAATTAATATATTTAAATGTTTATTACAACTATACATTGTAATTACATTTACATAACATTGTTATAGTTTAACATATCATTTTTTTAATCACACCCTTTAATTTTTTAGTTGAAAGAATTTATTAAGTAAGCAAATAGCTTAGAAAAAGCTATTGAAACATATCTTTTACATCTAACCATCTAAAGACAATAAATACCCCTTATTTATGAAAAATATGCAAGAAATAAATTTGTAGTGTATATACTGTTTATATAGGTGACTTAAACTATAAAGAAAACTCAGAAGAGATTTTAAACTTATTTATTAGGCAGCCTAGAACTGGATCATCTGTCCCTTCCTCTTCTTGTCACCACCCAATTCGAAGTGCTTGCAGCGCTTGAGCGCAACTTGGGATCTCACCTTGCAGTCGGCACATTCAAGACGGAGTACAATTTTCTTGGTAGTCTTAGCCTACAACAGGAAGATACATAAATTACGACAAAGAAATGATTGTGTATAGACATTAAACAATTAAGAAAAGATCATACTGTTTGACAAAATAATATGAAATGTTTTGTGGTATTGTGAGGTTATAATTTCAAAATTTACCTTCTTTTTGAAGATAGGCTTGGACTGACCACCATAACCCTGCTGTTTGCGGTCATAACGTCTTCTACCTTGGGCAGCGTGCCTTTCCTTAGATTTCTTGTACTGTGATACTTTGTGTACCTTGTGGACTTTGCATTTTTTGCAGTATGTCCTACGCTGTTTTGGTACGTTCACCTGAAAAATCACAAACCCGCAAATAAAAATATGACCGACACTTTAATAATCACCACATTCTTAAACCATTACACTATACAAATATATAAGACTTAAAACATTTAAAGAGATTTTAATGGATTTTAAAAATTATAAACACACCATTTTGGCCTTTTCAGATATCAACCAACGAAACGTCAAACTAAAAAGAAAGATATTGCACAGCTTTTGTGCTGACAGTGACAGATTAGTATGTTTTTTTTAATGGACACAAGGATCAAATTCTAGCATTTTAAGGAGCTTTTAGTTCCTTTAAATGCTATTGTATTTATATGTAATTCTATTGGCGTTCAAAAATCTATGTATTACTGCTGTTAACTAAATATTTATTATTATATTTTATTTTACGTTATTATTTTTTTAGATTTCAGTATACAAATTAAGTTATAAAATGTACTGTTACAGTATCAACTTAGCTTCCAATCTTAAAAAACCACGTATAAAATTTCTTCCTTTTATTATCTGAATCATAATCATCTAATGAATTAATTATGATCATGTAAAGCAAGATGGAAAAGTAAATTACAATTAGTTAAGTAAGTAAAATAGTCAAATGACAGAATGTTGAGAAAAAACAATTATGACTCAATTTAAAGTAAAAGCACCAGTATCCAGATCAAGCAATTTAAAAACAAAATAGTTTCGCGCCATAAAGTTGACATCTTCAATCTCGGCAAGTTTGTTTTTAAAGTGTCTTTATTCTTAATCTCTACATTTCTAAAAATAACAGAAATACATGCAGAAAAGTTATTTTAAAAAACTTACAGACTACAAAAACTTACAACTTATCGCCTTTCAGACTTATTAAACATTCAAAAACATGAAGTTTTCTATTCCTGAAATTTCGTGGCATAATAGAGACCCTGTTTTAAGTGTCGATTTTCAACCAAAAAGTAAAGCAAGTGATCCTTTGCGCCTCGCTACCGGAGGAACTGATTCTCACGTTTTAGTTAGTATTGAATATTTATTACTTTCTATAAAATGTCATATTGTATTATATTTTCAAGTAAATATATTTATTTTGCTCATCAAATTATAGATATGGTATATATCAATAACGGATTCCGGCTCTGTTAAATTAGAAGTAGCTGCCGATCTAACAAGACATCAAAAAGCTGTGAATGTAGTTAGATGGTCTCCAAATGGACAGTACTTAGCGTCAGGAGATGATGAATCTATTATATTTGTATGGAAACAGAAACTAGAGGAGCCCACTCCCTCTATTGAGGGTGAGGAGCAATATAAAGAAAGTTGGGTTATTCATAAGGTAATTAACTAAAATATTTAAATTATTAATGTAATATTTTGACTATTATTGTATCTATAGCTGTACACATTTTCCCATATGTTTATCTTCCCATAACAGAGAACACTGTTCTCTGTACTGAAACAAAAAAATAAATCTGAAAACACTGCATGGAGCTTATCTGCATGTTTTGTTACCAGAATGGGGAAATTAAAATAAGTATCATAGTCCTGAGTGGTAATCAAATCTGCAACCAATTGCGCTTCTAGTCTCACTGTGCCAATGGCTTGCAAATATATATTTATATCTCTGTATATTTAAATTTATTAAGATTTAAATTGTTTTTTAAGACTCTCAGAGGACATATGGAAGATATCCTAGACTTAAGCTGGAACAGTTCATCAACTCAGCTTGCCTCAGGTTCTGTAGATAACAAGCTATTAGTATGGGATGTGGAGAGAGGCAGGTATAACTCTATAGTGACTGACCATAAGGGATTTGTTCAAGGGGTCGCTTGGGACCCAAAAGGACAATTAATAGCTTCTGCAAGTACTGATAGGTATTTATTTAATTTATTTTTATGATAAGATTATGGATTAATTTAATGATTTTATGTACAATAATTGTAGTGCATACTCACAGACAGACATAGTCATAGGTACAAATACTTAATTATTTTTTTAATTCTTTTTATATATATATATAAATAATTAATTAATTTTTGCAATTTCTTTTTATTATGATTAGGCTTCTATCATCTAGAAGAGTTATCTGGAATCTAAAGGTTTTTTTTTAACTTATACTATATTTTTTGATTATTTATAAATTTTATCTTTTTTATAGAGTATTTCGCACTATTGATGTATCAACAAAGAAAGTAATATCTCGAAGCAGTAAGGCGATTCTACCATTTCCAAAAGAGCACCCATTGCATGGCACACGTGTCAGACTGTATTATGATGATACTCTACAGACATATTATAGAAGATTAGACTTTAGTCCTGATGGACTGCTTATAGCTGGTAATTGTTTTACATAATCTTTTTTTTATATTTTGTATAAAACAATTATACAATGGTATATGGTAAAAACTATAGAATAGTTTTACGAAAATCATAAGTTTATAATATTTATTTTTTTATAATATCAATAGCAGTAGCAGTAGCAGTGTGACAACACATTTTGTCACAGTTTGTTTTGAGCTCTTACAGCTGCTTTTAGTTGTAAAATAGATGTTTACAAATTTCTGCTACCCAAAGATAATTTATTAGAACAATCATTGGGCAAGAGAATACTGTTTCTTGTGTTTACATTAAAAATACTGAAATTATTATTATATTTAAAAATATATATATATATAAAGAAAAATGTTTCTTAATAAAAAAATATAAATACGTGAACTTTTAAAATGTACCATAATATTTTGTTTTAGTGCCTGCTGGCAGGATAGAACCAGAGCAGGGCAAGTTTGATATAAAACCAATCAATGCTGTTTATATTTACACAAGATATTCTCTTAAAGTGTAAGTAGTCAGTTATGGGAGAAGAATTTAATTAATTTAATGTATTTTTAAATTAGCAGAAAAACCTAATTACCTTTTTTTTTTAAAAAAAAATTATTTCAAATGTTAAAATACATTTTTGTGTAAGAATATGCAGTCAGATATTGTAGCACTGTGGCCCAATGAGTTCTTTATTATTTTGCTTCACGCCTTTTTCTGCATAAAGGCATTTTATTATCCGCAACAACTATTATATATACATAATAATTGTTGCGGATAATAAAGTCATTTATTCATACTGTTAAAATCTAATCAACTGTTAAAATTTTAAATACCACACATATATTACAGTCCATTCACTTGCACATTCCAGTCCAGCCTGCATACTGCCGTGCGCCGACGCGCCGCTAGTGACGCGGTGGTCGCCGCGGCGCTACACCGCGCGCGCGGACGGTCCCACGCCGGCGCTGAACACCGCGGCGCGCATGTTGCTGGCGGTGGCCACGCGGCGCTCGCTGCTGCTCTACGACACCCAGCAGAAGACGCCAGTTGCGCTGCTGTCTGACGTGCATTACACTAGGTATTGATAGTACTAACCTTAAACAGGCCGTCTCTTAGACTTTAGTAAAGTGCTTTGACGAATTAAATTATACATTTTACTTTATCGAGACATGTAGAAATTCTCATATTCTTGTTGCTACTTATTTTTGTTGTCTAACATTGGTTATAAGGAATGTTAATTGTTAAAGCACTTTAAATAATATGTTTTTCTGAACTATTAAAACATTATCTGAGCTATTACTATATGCATCTTTATAAAATATGTTTCTTTAAATAGTTTCATTATATATTTGTTTAAATGAAATGTAAAAATAGTTGGCATAAAAAAAAGTTTAACGGTATCCAAAAGGCAAAATAAAAAAAATATTTTTTTGCACATATTCTAATTTTTTTTTGAAGCACTATTTATAATTCTTCAAATTATCAGTAACTTATATTCTAGATTAACAGATTTGACGTGGTCTCCTGACGGTCGCATCTTAGTGGCGTCCAGTACTGACGGTTTCTGCTCAGTTGTGTCCTTTGGAGAAGGGGAACTTGGGGAAGTGCTTGAAGAAACCGAAGAAGCTAAGGAGTGTGTTGGTATGTGGTGTATAAAGTTAATTAGAGGTTACATTATATTTTTGAAAAAAAAAAAATTTAAGTAATATACTATAATAGTATTAAAGCTATATTTATTTATTTTATTATAATACTCATTATGAATTAGACAACTCTTCAATTAAATTTCCTCCCATCTCATAAACAGTTACAGTTTCACTAATTATAAAAAAGATTTTTGTTTTTTCATATTAAAAGTGGTCAAATAAATAGAATAAAGCAAAAATTTTTACTTATATTATTTTTATGCCTAATTTATATTATATTAGTATACAAACAATTTACACTCTATTTCCAGAACCCATGGAAACAAACGACGAGCCACAACCCGAAAAAGAGGACGAACCAAAACCTGAATTAAACATCAAACAAAAATCAAAAATAGATTCATTCATTAAATTCAAAACACCAAGCGATAAATCTCCTAAAAAATCCAAAATCGAGTGTAAAGATCAAAAAACGCCTGTAAAAATTGATGTTTTGGTTGAAACAGCGATGCCATCTTGGTCGGACAACTCAAGCAATGACATTATAAAGCCAATGGAAGTTGACAAAAAAAATGAAATAATAGCCATAGAAGATAGTGAAGATATTAAACTAGTGTATGAAGAAACGGAGGGTACTAAATCTGATACGCAGTCACCTAAGGAGAAAACCGGAGAGAATGCTAGTGTTGACAAAAGTAAAAATACTTCACCATCGAGCAGTTTTTTGAAACAAGCTAAGGTAACTGATATCAAACAGCCGGTCACTTTGAAATCAGCACCGAGCCCTAAAGCACCAAGAAGAGTTAATTTCGTCACTTTGTCCAGCCCGAAGAATAGTAAGAAGAAATAATTATTTTTAAGTTTTTTATTATGTATTTTTAAGTTATAATCTTTTTTATGTACAATTATAATTAATATGAATAATAAAATCTTATACAAATTTAAACTATGTAATTATGTTTTTGTTTCTTCACACACCTTATTTTATTTTGAAAATTAAACAGAAATATCTTAGACATTTTTTGTAGAAAAAAGTCACATAAAATATGCGTTGCTATAGCAACGTAACTCATTTTATAAAAAAAAATATCAAATACATAGTACTGTATGTAATATTAATTTATTAATTCTTTCTGCATAATTTTAGTAAAAATGGAATCCATTTTTTTTACCTTTATAGCCAAATTACACATAATCTTCATATATTCCTTATGTGTTATTCTGATATATAAGTTATATTACTTTAAAATTTTATAGATGAGTTCAGTAGTTTTTGCATGTAAGACTAACAAACATCCATATATCTTCACAAATTTTAGCAATAATAATATTAGTGAGATTATTGACTTACTAGAGTTCACTGCAACACTTTTTTGCCTTCACGGCAATAAAAATAAATATTTTGCTTGAAACTTAAGAATAAACGTATAATAATTATAAATAAATTTATTTTTGTTTTTTACACTTGTTTTCGAGTTTCAAAGAAAAAAAGTTTCCTAGCATTTCTAGAAAGACAACACAACACAAGTAGTGGAGACACAAATAAAAATAACATAAAAGGTAAACATTTTAATAAATATTTACAATTTAGCTGAGGTTTTATCACATTTCAAATAAAGAAATTATTATATAATAACAAAATATTATCTACCGTCCGTCCGTCTGTACTCACCTGTAACTCATGTCAAAGTGTAGACAAGAACATTGACCGTAATACTTTTATTATTATTGCTCTGATATGAGATAAATTGGACTTGTCGCTCCAAAACTTTGACGATTGACATTATATATGTACCAAACGTGAATATTTATGATTTCAACTTGCTAGATAGGCAAAAGCGTGTTAAGTGACGGAACTCAACGCCGCGCTTTGTCGTAATAATGTGATAGAAAGAAATCAAATCAGACATTTTTACCCTAGAATTGAAACGGTGAGTGCAGAAACAACGTAAGTCCGGATTTTCAAATTTTGCAGGAGGGAGAAAAAAGTGTACACCTTGCCTTTCTAAGCTAGTTTAAATCGATTACGAATTTTTGCATATTTTATGACTTACGTTGTTTCTGCACTCACCGATTCAATTAACATCATCAATCCTATAAATATTCAAAATATATATTCAAACGACTTGTTAACATATTCACGCCTGGTACGGTTTATATTTGCTTCTCATTCACATAGTATCTACATTGTAACCGTCATTAAAGTACATGCAGTTAAAGTTTTAATAATGTATAATTACATACAAAATGTATATAAGGTAAAACGCTGGCGGTCGCGGGTCGCAGGTTCACAGCTCATCGGTATAGACGTGCAAAATCACGTAAAAGTCGAGCCAACTCCTTGCATTTCTCCGCTCTGGAAAAAATAATAAATACTTCTATGAGATATACTTTTATATTTTAAAAATGTTTTTCACATGGTTAAGATAAAAAAGATAATTTAGAAAATAAATTGTAACAAGTGTATAAGAATTAACTTCACATAACTTGACTTATAAAATATTCATGGTAAAGAGATCATCGTGACGTGGTTGCGGGTTCGAATCATATTTATAATATATTTATTTCTTCCTTCAAAGAATAAAATCGGGGTTTGCCACTCAACACGATCTCGAATTTCTTTTAAAAAGTTTCCCGTAGTTTTTTCTTATTTTGACCAAATGAGTATTCAAATCGGCTACCCACCGCATAGCGTACTGGTGGAACTGCCAGCACTGGTGTTGCGTGGCGGCCGGCGCGTTCGTCGGCAACCGCCGCAGCGCGCCCTGCAGCCAGTCGCCGCCCCCCACAGCCCCAACACCCCCCACAGCCCCAACACCCCCCAAACTTTTCTGGAACGTCAGCAGCTCGTGGAGGACTTCAGCCACCTGCAAAATAAGAACATGGGACTTCAGATCTTGTTCCATATCAATAAACAATAGTGCCAAGTCATCACTTTCCACCTCTTATTTTGAATCTATGTCTTTATTGTATTTCTACAAAGTAACAGGATATTGGAACTTGCTAACGTTTTGGATCCCATCAATAGACTTGGTCTTTTATGTCTTACTAATTTTAAAGACACGCCTGTCGTGGCGCAGAGACACAAGCGTGCGACTGTAAACACGACAGGCTGTGGGTTTGATTCACACTCCAGGAAATGAAATATTTTCATTTTCTGGGTTTGGTAACAAGGCAAAGCGAGGCGTTGAGTTCCGCCACTCAACACGCAATGCCTCAATCTGGCGGAAATTGGGGAACGGATTTGTTGAAAGACAACGGAGTGTCTTAACACAAGGTTCTCAAGTTCCCTCTGTCTACTCTGCTATGTGCGGGATACAGCGTGAAGTTAAAAAAAAATGTTCGTTTACTACACAGGAAAAATTTGACACACACGAACCCCTTAAACTCACAATAATCACTAATAAAGTCGCTGTGCCACTGTACCATGTCGGCTTATAATGACTTAGTATTGCACGGATATACGAATATATAAATAACTTAGTATATTTAGTTTACAAAATATGTAAACTTTTTCTTTTTTCTATAAATATGAGGCTTTTAAACTTACATCAGTAAGCATACACGGATGCAGATGAAGAACACATCCTTCCAGGAGGGAGTATGTGAGGGTCTCTCCATATTGCACCAAAATTTTGCTCACTTGACCTGGAAATAAATGAGAAGTGTGTTAACATAGTCATTATTTATGTATTTTTACATATGTGTTTTTAATATTACTAACCTTAGTGATGTGTAAAATATAGGTTGCCTTAGCAACGAGTAGACATATTACTTCTAACAAATATGTATGTCAAGCACATAGTAATGTGAGTAATATTTATTATATTCGCTTTGTAGTTTTTTTGATACATTTTTTATAAAAATATTGATTTTCTGCTTTTTTTATGTTCTATGTATGTTACACGTACGTAACTATTTATACTTTTATATTCGCATAATTTTCATAAAAGGGGATATAAAGTTTTTTTTTCAAAGTATTAATAAAATGATATTTCAAATGGCATGGTTGAATTCCTCCACTCAGCACGCAGCCACAATTCGGTGGAAAGTGGGCAACGGAAATCTTAAGAAGAGAATAAAATGTCTTAACACTAGGTTCTCAGATTCTGCCTATCTTGCTATGTGCGGGATACAGCGTGAAGTTAAAAAAAAAATATACCTTTAAGCAGTTGATCATCTGTCCTGCTGGAGTTGGCGAGTCTGGTGAAGTCGTAGAGGAACTTCATGAGCGAGCAGTTGGCGTCGCGGTGGTCCAGCGCGCACGCCGCGCTCGCCACCGACAGCACCTGCGGGACCACGCCGCCCTCGCCCGCGCCCTCCGCCTCGCCCAGCAGCGCCTGCGGACTGCGCTGCAGGTACCTGAGGGGGGACAAAACTATAAAATAGGGATGTACCGAATAATTAGTATTTTCAAATGATTAAAATTTTTCAATTTATTTATTTATTTAAAGGTTCACCAGCAGTTGTTACAATGATTCACTTAAATCTAAAACATACAAAACATGCAGTTTGAAAACAACTGTACGACTATATTAAGGTAAACACAGCATGCTAATTGTGACCTTGATACATGTTTTCTTTAATACTAATCCTTAAAATTTAACAAAAAAAAAAGTAATAATGATAGATGATAAATATGATATTAATGATTTATTAATTATTTAATTTAGTGACAGTGGGCAGATTTAATTTGTGTGTCTTAATTTTGCAAGGAATTTATGATGGAAATTATTTATGGAATCATTTAAAAGTTTACTTATACGAGGGATCTTTGAATTAGCACCAAGTATAGTGCGACGAAATGGTATAGAAAGTGACGTAATTTTTGTTCTCGGGCGACAACGAGATATGTACTCTAAAATTAAGGCTACTTAGGATTTGAGGACAGTCAATATAGTTGTTCAAAATTTTATAAATAAAACGTATATCTAATAACCTCCTACAATTGTCTAGTGAAATCATATTAAAATGTAATAATCTCGCGTCATACAAAATTAATTTTTTAGCATTTCCTGCAGAGAATACTAGATTCCACATAAAACGTTTTTGAAGACGTTCCAACCTCAATATGTGTGTTGCATAATGTGGCCACACTACACTCCCATATTCCAAAATGCTCTTAACCAAAGTGTTATACAAAATAATCTTTGTGCTTGGTTTAAAAAAACTTTTTGACATGCGAATAACGAACCATAATTTTCTTGAAGCTTTCTTAATTGTCCGATCAATATGAGATACCAAGGTCATCTTTGAATCTATTACTATGCCTAAGTCCTTGAAAGATGTAACCTCCTCAAGGATTTCATTATTAATAGCGTATGATGAGGAGTAAGACTGTAAATTTCGTGTGAATTTTATATGTCTACATTTATGCACATTCTATTGTCATCGCACCATTGAACCAAGCGATCGATGCCCTTTTGCAAGAGGACTGAATCCTCTAATGTTCTTACAGCTCTTATAAATTTAAGATCAGCAAATATGGGCAAATATAAACGGAATCGAATTCTCAAAACATCATTCAAGAAAATATTGAATAGAGAAGGTCCCAGGTGGGAACCTTGAGGCACTCCTGAGGAAATAACTTGAATTTCTGAATTGTATCCATTCAATACTAAATAAAAGGAATGACATCTTAAATACGATGAAAGCCAGCACAATACAGAGCCTGAGTATCCGTAAGCGGCTAATTTATTTATCAATAAGTCATGTGTTACACGATCAAAGGCCTTACTCAAATCGGTATAGATGGCATCTATTTGTAAGTGCTTGTCCATCGCTTGGGTTAAAGAATTAGTGAATGTCACAAGATTAGTGATAGTCGATCTGCCTTTTACAAATCCGTGTTGATGTTCCAATCCGTGTCAAAGATGGCTTAAACTGAAAGGTGATAAAGGGACAGATAAGGTCCTCAAATATTTTGGCAAAGTGTGATAGTATGGATATTGGTCGGTAATTTTTGACCATAGTTTCATCATCTTGTTTGTGCACAGGAACGACTTTAGCCTCTTTCCATTTAATAGGAAATACGCCCGTTGTGAGAGATATATTGTACAAATAATAAAGTGGCAGAGACAGATTACATGCACACCTAACTATAAGATGAAATATTGTCTGGACCCAGTCCCTTTAGACACGTCTAGAGTTTTAAGTTTATCAAGTATTTCTTTTTCGGTAATCTGTATGTGTGATAGAGTGGTATTAGTTTTTTTAAACAGCATTTAATTTTTTAAGAGCATTGAAGTTATTGAAACTGGTATTAGAATTATAAACGGACGCAAAATATTGAGCAAAAAGATTACAAGGATCTTTTCCATTACTAGTAATTATTTCACCATTACTTAATGTTTCTGGATATGTACTTAACTTTTTTTGAGAATTTTTTACAAAATTAAAAATATTTATTAAGAATTTATTAAATATTTTCCTCAGTACTATGAATGTATGTCTAATATGAACTAGAAGGCACTATAAAATTATATATTGACACCAGCAAAGTACAAAAAACGAAGATCCAAAACCCACCGCAGAAAGACTGGATTAATAAGGAAGTAATCACTGAGATCAACGAAAGAAATATATTTTGGACAAAACATAAAGAAAATTTACATGACGATACATTAGAGGAAAATTTCATCAAAAAAAGACATTATGTAGCTAAATTGATTCAAGAAACCAGAGATCGATATTACTACAAATAATTTACTAAATGTAACAACAAATCAAAAAAGATATGGAAATTAGTCAATACTTTAGCTGCTAACAAATATTCTCAAAATAGCTTTCCATCTAAGCTTCAAGTTGATTCTGAGCTGGTGACAGATCCAAATAGCATATTTCAAGCAATCAACGAGTATTTTGCGAATATCGGACCACAACTGGCCAAACAAATCACAAGGCACTACCATGACAACTATTACTATGTTATCCCAAGAACCTCCCCTTTACCAAATAACATATCATCGTTTAAATCGTGTACTCAAAAAGAAATTTTAGATATTATTGATAAGCTTGACTCAAACTGTAGTGTTGGGTTGGACGGCATAAGTACCAAAGCTATTAAATCTGTAAAATACCTAATAAGCAATAAACTAACAAAATGTATCAACAAGCTAATATATGATGGTATATTTCCTGACTCATTGAAAGCAGCTAAAGTCACACCCATTCATAAATCTGGCTCCACTACAGACCCAGGTAACTACAGACCCATTTCGATACTACCAGTTATATCAAAAATTATAGAAATTTTTTTACATAGTAGGCTTCACAATGTGTGTAAGTAACACACAAACAATTTTATTTCCGACCGGCCAGTATGGATTTAGACCCAGAAGTAATATTACCACTGCAACAGTAGACCTAGTTACAAAATTAAAGCAAAACATTGACCAAAAGAACATAGCTTTAGGAGTTTTTATAGACCTCAAAAAGGCCTTTGACACGGTAAGTCATAGGCTACTTCTTAAGAAGCTAGAATCCACAGGTGTCACTGGCAAGGCATTAAAAATATTTGAATCATATCTGACAGGTAGAATACAAATAGTTAAGTCTGGACAAAATTATCAGAGCAAATCATTACCTGTGGCTTGCGGAGTCCCGCAAGGCTCTATTTTAGGCCCCCTCTTGTTTACTTTATATATAAATAACATATTCGATCTTGGTCTACTTATCACTCTGTACGCTGATGATACCTCCCTATTCTACTTCGGAACATCTATTCAGGACATAATATCTCAAGCTCAACATGATCTCAATGTCTTACATACCTGGTTCCAATATAACTTATTAACCATAAATATCTCAAAAACAAGCTATGTCGTATTTAAAACCAAAAATAAGGCACTATCCTCATTTCCTCCACTAACTTTAAACGGTGTATCTTTATTAGAAAAAACCCACGAAAAATACCTTGGTTTATACATTGACAGTCGGGGTGCAGGCCAGTCACCTCCTCGTGGTGCACCCTGGGCATGGTCGTCAACCGTTTTTCATTAGAATAGCGGTTACAGACCATGGCGAACGACTGGCAGGGGGTTTTAACGATACAAGAGCTCTTGTATTGTCGTGAGGGGATTTCGCGGGTTGGGTTTATGTCATTTGGTCGGCTCCTGGTACTTCTCTGATTAGCAGAGTGGACTGTGCGAGCGACTGGATGACAATCGAGCAGAGATATTCTGCTAGTGAGGCGAGGAAGTTAGATTCTAAGGGACCTAACCCTTTAAAAGGCAAAGCTGTAGTTCAGCAAAATATATGAAATGGCAAAGGAAAAAAACAAACTACCCCAGGGAGGTACCGGCTGTTCTTCAGTCGGAGAATCCTCTACAGAACCTTTGGGTTCTGTTTGCCCCGCGAATCTGGGGGGGGCATCTGATGCCATTGCGTCAAATTTGACGCATAGAATTGAAGAAGTGGAAGTTTCTTGTGATGTGGAGGGCAACGTAGCCCAGACTACATCCACGAAGAATACAAGACAGGTAATTGAAGCCCGGAAACGAACGTTTTCTCTGAGAAAAGATTCGGAGTCAGGATCAAACTCGAGTTCAAAGGCAATGGCACCGCCTAAAGTGCCTAAAAGTCGTAGAGGTAGAGGAGGAAAAGCGTTAAAGATGCGCTATAATACTCGTGAGCGTTCTCTATGTACGAATACACCAGAGTACTCAAACGTCGGCGAGTCAGATAGTGATTTTTCTCGGTTAACGTCTTATCGTATGGACACTTGTAAATCTTCTGTTGAAGAGTCCATTGATACAGAAGACGAATTATTTAACTCAACTGTACCTCCAGCAACGAGAAAGTCTAAGAAAAATCTTCCAGCAATTGGCGAACTGGTAAAAGAAATGCATACAAAAGCGACAAGTGAACTTGGTGATTGCATCAGAGAGAATTTATTGGCGGTGGAAAAAATAACAGATCGTTCTCGCAATCTGAAAGGTAGTTTTGTCCATAGCCTACGTTTAGCGGCGATAACCGTACAGGCGGCAGTCCAGGAAATTACGAGGCGTGTTCCTGTTGATGAAAATATGGCTAGACTCGAGAGAGAAAACAATGAGTTACGTGGACATATCTGCAATATGGAGAAAAAGGTGAACAAGCTTACTGAAGAGTTAAATCTCTTTCGCAGTCAGAGTAGTTCAGCGTCGAATGTATTGGTTGTGTCCCAGGATTTTCAAGGTGATACTTCTCGTTCTTCAGGTTCTAAGGACAGCAATAGATCTGGACTTATGGAGCAGATAGGGACGCTAATAGATCAAAAACTGGCAGCATTTAAAGACGAAATTTTCCCTGATAGAGCCCTCAGACCTCCTTTAAGGAAATCTGTTCTCGCCACGCAATCTACAGCATCTGCTGGTGTAGTAGAGCAAATACAGGCGCAGGTTTTGCCTAAAACGAAGACAAGGCGTAGCTCTAAAAAGTCAATACATCCACCCATTGCCGATTTACCACCGGTCACTAACGCACAAGCGATGCAGCCACCAATCTCACAATCTACAGCAGACATGTGGGCAACAGTGGCTAGCAAAAAGGCGCCAACTAAAACGAAAGAAAAGCGACCAGGTCAACGCTTAAAGTCTAAGAACACAGAGTTACCTAGGTCACCATCTACTGCGGCAATAACTGTAACAGTTCCTGAAGGCTCTGCTTTAACGTATACAGAAGTCATGACAACAGCGAGAAGTAGGATCCGCCTAAATGACCTTGGTATCGAGAACGTTAAGGCAAAAAGAGCTATCACGGGTGGCTTAGTTTTAACAATAGACGGCTTAGATAACAATGCTAAAGCCGACTTGTTGGCTACGAGGCTCCGTGATGAACTCACAGATCTTGGTGTGAAGATAGCTCGTCCAATAAAAAATGGCTGAATTGGTGAATAAAGGACTTGACGATGCTGTGACTCCACAGAAGTAGCACCAGCGGTCGCTGAATCGGGAGGATGCTTGGTGAACATGTGAAGGTCGGCGAGCCCGTCGATCTGCCACATCACTGGGGACTGTCTGGGTCCGATGCCCCGTGGCTGCAGTAAGAAAATTGACTGAAACAGCGAGCTTACGGGTGGGCTGGAACTCTGCAAGAATTGAGTATCTAGAGGCAAGACCACTGCAGTGCTTCCGGTGCTTTGGAAAAGGTCACGTTGGACGGATGTGCCCTAGTGGAGTTGATAGAAGTGACCGATGTTTTACTTGTGGTGAGCCTGGTCATAAAGCCAGAACTTGTACTGCCCAAACGCCAAAATGTCTTATTTGTGCGGATCTCGGGCGTCGTGCGGATCACAGAATGGGTACAAAGCGTTGTTGCCCACCTAATGATAAGAGAAGGAAAATAAGGGATCCGACTGCTTTTACAGAGACGAACGCTAAGACAACGGCAACATCGCCGGACTCTAGGCCGTTGGAGGTCATGTAGCATCGCAATGACGCCTATACATGCTTCCAAAACCAACCTGAACCACTGGTCGTAATGCTCAGCATCTTCTTATGCAGAGTATCGCAGAGCGGTCCATTGTTTGGCTGTGGCTTGTGGAACCATACAATATTCCCGACCATCCCTGCTGCTGAAAGGATAATACAGGTACCGTGGGAAATATTCTGCAGGTGAGATCAAAAAGCCGTCTTGTTCTCTTTGAAAAAGGCCAAGGATTTGTAGCAATACAGTGGGGTCTTTTAGCTGTAGTAGGTTGCTATATCTCTCCTAATGTATCTCTTTCCAATTATGAGGAGTACCGACAGATATTAGTTTGTTGCATTCACAGATGCCTTCTCGCCCTTTAATTCGTCTTGGGAGATTAATGCCCATGCTAGGCATGGGGAATGTCAGAAATGATGCAAAGGGAGAAACACTTCTGGAGTGGGCAGCAGTATAGATCTACGGCTCTAAACCGAGGAACAGTGAGTATTACGTGTGCGGTGGCATGGCGAGTCCGTTGGCTGATCTTACCTGGCTAGTCCTGCCGCCATTCGCTTTCTATCAAATTGGCGTAGCAGAAGAAGAATACCTTATCTGACCACCGCCATATAATTTGACGTATCTATTTGCCGCCCTGACCGCAGTAATCACCTCAGGAACAGGTGCATGCTTGTGGCGATGGTCACCAAAGAAGCAATCGAGACTATCTTCGCTGCTGCAGTTGTTGCATCGTAATGAAAACTATCAAAGAAGTTGTTGTTAGTCCTGAGCGTGAAGTGGCTTGGTTAAGGAGTAAATGTGTGGATCTGCGATGCGGCTATGCCTGTGAGTCCAACCATTCAATTATAAAAATGAATACTGGTGGTCATCGAGATCGCCCACCATGTGAGTCTTGGCTCACGTGCTCGGCGTCAATATACCAGATCCCGCAAGTAGTGACGAAGACGTGCGACCTGGAAGAAACGATCAGATATTACGAGGCATATCGAGAAGCTGCAGTGGCACTTCAAGTTGCGATCACCGAGGCCAAAACTCGATCATGCGGAGAGTTCTGGAAGGTTTGGACCGACCTGTGGGGACGCGTCCATATCGAATGGTTTTGGGTAACCATGGCCTTGATGCCTCCCCTGACAGAGACTCTAGATCCGGATTTTAAAACAGTGACAAATACACTTTTTCCTATAATACGATCATGCTCATCATTAGTCGTCACCCTCTGGTTTGGTCCGATGAGTTTAGTGTGTAACAGAGTTAACTTCGACCAGGTGATACGTCGTCATAGTGCCCGTAACACTGCAGAGCTGCCAGGTCCCGACGGTACCAGGGCGAGTCTGCGTTGGCCACCTGCCCTGGGGAAACAGGTTAAGACGATTGTTTACCAGTTGTCTTCGTTCTGCCACGTTCCCGAGGGCCTGGAAGGAAAGCGGAACTGGTCCCTCCTAAGGAAGAAGAGAGCTGAAAATTCATTTTCTTCGTATCGCCCCATATGCCTGTTAGATGAAATTGGTAAGCTTTTGAAATGGATCATAGCTAACCGTCTTAACTGGCATCTGTCGGCATGATGGAATCTTTGATATATCGGATAGCCAAATTTGGATTTCTGACAGGGACGATCAACAGTAGAGGTAATACGTGCGTCCGTCCCTATCAGGCCAAGCTGTATCCCAGGGTGGAAATGTCATTGCAGTGAGCCTCGATATTGTCAATGCTTAATTCTATCCCTGGGATATTATTGTGCGTATCTAATTTACTACCAAGCTTTTTATCTCCAGGCAATTGCTGGTGACTACTTCAGGGATAGGTACATTTCGTACATGGACCAAAATGATGTAGAGTTCGTAGAGAGATGACTGTGGGATACCGTGCTCAGCGTTTTGGGGCCACTGTTGTGGAATATTGCTTACGACGCCGTCTTACAAGTCAATCTTCCCAGGGGCGTGAATGTTGTTTGTTACGCAGATGACACCTTGGTTTTGGCATCTGAGTACACTTTTGAAAACACTAAGAGGCTTGCTGAACTTGGGGCGGAAATAATCGTTGGCAAAATTAGCGAATTGGGTTTACGTATAGCAGCTGATAAGACTGAGGCGTTATGGTTTCATAAGTTACCTAGGAATAGGGAACCTCCTGATTCTCTTATACGCGTGGGTGATTTTCATATACGTATAGGCCGTTATATGAAATATCTAGGTCTAATTTTGGACAGTCGCTGGGGTTTTGAGGAACATTTTGAACGCCTAGTCCCTCGTATTGACAG
>JAKGSA010000106.1:0-23370 GCA_033558755.1 Philaethria dido
CCGCACCTTGTGTGAATAAAATTGTTTGCTTTACGTATTAAGTGACGGAAGAGAACGCTGCGCTTTGTACGACAAAGAAATGTTACCAGAGCGAAGAAATGAAAATAATTTTAATAATATAGTCATTCACAATTAAGGCACAAGCGTGCAACTGTGAACACGACAGGTTGTGGGTTTGATTCCCACTCGACAAAATTAAAATATTAAATAATATTAAGTATTTTCATTTCCTCGTTCTGGTAAGGCAAAGCGCAGCGTTGAGTTCCGCAACTCAACACGCAATGCCTTAATTCGGCGGAGAGTGGGGAACGGAAATGTTTAAAGAGAACGGAGCGTCTTAACAATAGGTTCTCAGGTTCCCTCTACCTACCCTGCTATGTGCGGGTTACAGCGTGAAGCTAAAAGACATAAATTTAATAATTGCGTATGTAATCTGTGTCGTTATGATTATTTATTTAAATTTTATCATGGTTTTCGTATTTCTTTAATATTTAGCTCGTTATATATATCGTATGTTAATTTGACGTGTTGTTTTTGAACACATGACCTATGATCATTTTAAACAATATAACCGATAAAAACTTTTAATCGGACAAAATTTTCGTTCAAATATTAACTTCATTTCATATTATTTTAAAGATAAATTTAATTTTATTTATTGGCTTAGATTTACTATTACTAGTGTCCCCGTTGACGCGTTAACAACGCGTTGACTTTAGTAATATATGAATATGTCACTTTATATAAACATTGTCAAACCTTGTTAGTGTGTGTAACATTTATTTTATTAATTTAATATACTTTTTTTTAGCATTCTGCATTCCTTTAGTATATAGATCTATAAGTATGCCAAAATTACGCGGACGTGGACGCAGAGCTTGAAACTTGGCACACTCATAATTTATATAGCGAAGAAGTTCAGAATGATAGTATCTTTTTAAAATAATACATAAAAAATATATAAAATTAATGAAATAAATGTTACACACACCATGGTTTGACATCCATGTTTATATAAAGTGACATATACACATACGTTGCTAGGCAACGCGTTATTAACGCGTCAACGGGGACAGTAGTAGTATATAAATAGCCTTAAAGAGCAATCAGTATTTTATATTATCTTAATCTTTAAAATGTAAATATTTGCTCGGTCGATTTATATTAATAATGATAAGAACCTTCTTATCACCTTATCGTAAGTCATGAAATCACTACGGGGGTCAATATTATACTGATAAGGAACCTTATCACATAATAAGATGTGATGTAATATTGATACAGTAGCCAGTTCGAATATGGTTTTGGTTAAATTTTAATAAATATGATATATATTTCATTTTTTATATTAGCAGCAACTTTTTCGCACATAGCATATTGGCCAAATATCTATCAGACGGCATCGCTATAAATTATTTATAAAAATGCACAAAAAAATATTAAGAATTAAAACTATGAAAATATGAACGCCTGTCGTGGCGCAGAGACATAAGTGTCCGACTGTAAAGCGACAGGTTGTGGGTTCGATTCCCACTCCAGGAAATGAAGTATTTTCATTAACTGGGTTTGGTAACAAGGCAAAGCGCGGCGTTGAGTTCCGCAACTCAACACGCAATGCGTTAATCTGGCGGAAAGTGGGGAACGGATTTGTTGAAAGAGAACGGAGTGTCTTAACAGTAGGTTCTCAGGTTCCCTCTGCCTACCCTGCTATATGCGGGATACAGCGTGAAGTAAAAATAAAAAATTAAAAACGACCTACTAGTCAGATCTTAACTAAATTTAGTTAAAATCATGATCTAGCTGTCGTAAAAATACAGTAAATTTGACAACCTCAACCTTTACTGAAATCGTTTAAAAATTTAAAGGATTATTATTTCATATTCTAATTTCATGATCGCCTTGTTATCTCGTAAATTTTATGTTAATTGACGAACGGAATAGATTTTTTTTAGCTTCACGCCGCAGGCAGAGAGTACCTGGGAGGGAGAAAATGTTATAACACTCCTTCCTCTTTTAACATTTACGTTCCCCGCTTTCCGCCGAATTGAAGCATTGCGTGCTGAGTGGCGTTACGCAAGTCCGCGCTTTTGCCAGAGCTTTCACCAGAGCTAGGAAATGAAAACACTACATATTATTTAATTCATTTCGTGGCGTGGGAATCGAACCCACAATCTGTAACTTTTAGAGTCACGCGCCTGTGTCTCTGCGCCACGACAGGCCTCTATAGAAATAGAAATATTTTATTAATATTGAGCATGACATCATGGCGCATTAGGCCTTGTTAAACGTAATAGGTGTGAATTCAAATAAGACATCAGTATATACTCGTATAGGATGAAAGACGGCAATCTGTCAAATTTATAAATTAAGATGAATGAGATTTTGATATGGAAAAGTACTTAGTTAATATGGTAATGTCGGAGGAGTGTGCCATAATGGAGAGATGGTCCATCAAATAGCTAAGCTAAAGCCAATATTTTACCGAAAATCATGAAAAATGATGTAGAAATTACGTTTATTGTTATATATAGTGTACATCTATATATAAATACGTGAAGCAAAACCTTTGTACCCCTTTTTAAAAAAATTACGCGGACGTAGGAGCGTGAAACATGGCACACTTATACTTATATAGAGAAAAAGTGCAGAATGCTAATTTTTTTTTTAAATAATGCCTAAAAAGTATATTAAATTAACAAAATAAATGTTACACACACTACCGTGGTTTGACATCCATGTTTATATAACGTGACTCAGACATTGCTCCAGACAACGCGTTGTTAACGCGTCAACGGGGACACTAGTTACTATAAAACCGTTTCACGCTTTTCGCAGAGCAGGGTAGACGGAGAGAATCTAGTCTCCAGACAAACTTGCAAACTTAGACATTGCGCGTTGAGTAGCGGAACTCAACGCCACGCTTGATTAAAAATTAAATTCATTAAAAATAAGTACTAATAATTATATTTTATGTTATTTTTTCTAGATTTGCGGAATTAACAGCAAAAGTGTTCATATCGTCATCCATACCTGTCCATCTTTTCTCGTCAGTGTGTCCCACACCTTTAGTGTCCTTCGCCACTATCTTGTATGGTGCGGCCGCGGGCGTTATGGTGACCGCCTCTCATAACCCTAAAGACGACAATGGGTATAAAGTGTACTGGGGAAATGGATCTCAGGTGATATCGCCCCATGATGATAACATTTTGGATGAAATATGGAGTTGCTTGCAGTAAGTTCAATTTTTTTTTAATATTTTTCCAAGATCTACGCCACGCCTATATATAACGCCTGTCGTGGCGCAGAGGCGCACGCGTGCGACTGTAAACACGACAGGTTGTGGGTTCGATTCCCACTCCAGGAAATGTTAGTATTTTCATTTCCTGGGTTTGGTAACAAGGCAAAGCGCGGCGTTGAGTTCCGCCACTCAACACGCAATGCCTCAATTTGGCGGACAGTGGGGAACGGAATTGTTGTAAGAGAACGGAGTGTTAACACTAGGTTCTCAGGTTCCCTCTGCCTACCCCGCTATATGCGGGATACAGCGTGAAGTTAAAAAAAAATCTATCTTGAAAAAGTTAGTTAGATAGAATCTAGTGTTAAGACTCTCTGTGCTTCCTTTTCTTACATATTATTAATTCTTATAAATTGTAACCAACAATAATAATTCTAAGTAGTATTGGTTTATTTATTTAGTAATGTAAATTAAAGAAATATATGTATTTTAATGGCGGATTTCAACGCCGCGCTTTGTCGTAATAGAGCAGGGAAAGAAAATAATTTAAATATGACAATTTTTTTGAACGGGGAATCGAACTCACAACTATCTGACATTGTTCCAGTGCGTCATGATGGCTCATTTTTTTTTTTGGAAGAATTCTTAAATTTTATATATAATTGTAATAGATACAATAACCTTAATTTCTTCTTCCTTCAGTAGTAATTGAAAGCAATTCTTTTCAATAATTTATTATATAGGATAATTGACACCTACTGTTCGTTCAATTAATATACTTAATTGAATTATTATGAAGAAATATTATTTTACCAAAGGTCGATAGACAATATATAGACGATATTTGTGGGCTTAATCTCGCTTATTATATATGTTTTCTCATTTCCCCATTTTCATTTTCTAGTTAAAAAATAGCGGAAAGTGTTAAACGTGAGCGTTTTTTTTTTTCACTAAAAACGCTAGGAAATCGCTTCACGCTTTTTCCTATATGGCAAAGTAGTTAAAGAGAACCTAGTGCTTAAACACTCCATTCGTCATTTCCCGCCCGTATTCGATACATTGCGTGTATAATACCGCGCTTTATCTAACAGAAAAATAAAAATTATTTAAATATACATTTATATATATTTATATATAATATATACAATTATACTATATAAAATAAAAATAATTTATATATACAATTTATATATATAAAAATATTTTATATAACGCCTGTCGTGACGACGACACAAGCTCTAAACGCTCTACAAGCTCTAAAAGCTCTAAACGCGACATGTTGTGAGTTCGATTCCCACTGCAGGAATTTAATTTTTTTATTTCCTGAGTTTGGTATTGGTAATGAGGCAAAAGCGTGGCGTTGAGTTTCGCCCCTCAATACGCCTAACTGCGGCGGAAAGTGGGGAACGGTGTGTCTTATCACTAGGTTCCCTCTGCCTACCCTGCTATATGCGGGATAAAGCGTGAAGCTATGTATATATGTATTTAAATATAATTATGCCACCGAGCAGGTATCGAATCCACTATCTCTCTGTTTCGCTAGTGTTTACAGTCAAGCGCTGTGCCACTGCGCTACGAAGGTCTCTATAATAATAACACAGAAAAATAAACAATTTAAATATTACGTAAATTCCAGTATACCAGACGAACATTGGGACATAGAATCGATTCGAACCAACGACCTAGTAAAGGACTGCTCTAAGGAAGTCACCACTAAGTATATGGAGTACATTAAGTCTATTTTACATGAGGAAGTTCTAGAAAATAATAGAAAAGCGCAAATTAATATGGTATATAGCGCAATGCATGGTGTTGGCTATGAATGTATTGTGAAGGCGTTTGAAAGTGCTAATTTAAAGGTAATTTTTAACTATCTTTTTTTATTGATAGATGCCTCTCAGTACATCTTTGAAAATGTATGTTTGTTAAGAAAAATATTAATAGTTTTACAAGAATTGGCGATGTACACAATATAAATACAAGGAATAGGCTTAAACTTGCAGCGCCTGTAACTCCATTGCATCGAGTCCGCAATTCTTTTATGGGACAGTGTGTATGCTTTTACAATAGGATCCCAGAAAACGTCCGAGAATTTTCCATTTCACATTTTAAAAAAACTGTGGAAAGACGTTTGTGTGTTAAAGGTTATTACCTAATTATTGATTTTATCAATAATAACACGCCTTGGGAATGAAATGCTCGCTCCAGTCACAGAGGGACTTAGTGTCAAGACACTCCGTTCTCTTTTTTACTTATCAATATAATATAGCTAACTTTTTCTAACGCCTGTCGTGGCGCAGAGCCACAAGCGTGCGACTGTAAATGCGACAGGTTTGTGGGTTCGATTCCCACTCCAGGAAATGTAAAATTTAGTATTTTCATTTCTTGGGTTTGGTAACAAGGCAAATCGCGGTGTTGAGTTCCGCCACTCAACACGCAATACCTCAATTTGGCGGAAAGTTGGGAACGGAATTGTTGAAAGAGAATGGAGTGTCTTAACACTAGGTTCTCTGGTTCCCTCTGCCTACCCCGCTACGTGCGGGATACAGCGTGAAGTTAAAAAAAAAATCTGACGGATAATTTTTCAGTTATTCGTAATAATATTACTTTTTAGTGCATTTTCTTTGAAATCGGTTTTCTTTTTTTTTTAACTTCACGCTGTATTCCGTATATAGCGGGGTAGGCAGAGGGAACCTGAGAACCTAGTGTTAAGACACTCCATTCTCTTACAACATTTCAGTTCCCCATTTCATTTCAGTTCAGTTTTCTTTTTAGTTAAAATCAGAATTTTTTTTAGCCACCATTAAGCGTGAAAGAACAACAAGACCCCAACCCTGACTTCCCAACAGTGAAGTTCCCAAATCCAGAGGAAAAAGAATGTTTAGATTTGAGCAAACAATTGGCGGAACAAAATGGGGTCAAGTTAGTTTTAGTTAACGACCCAGACGCGGACAGACTGGCTGTGGCTGAATATGATGATGGGTGGGCAATTTTTAAAATATTTTGTTTCATTATAGCTGGTATTACTGTTTGGTTATATTCATTTAATTAAATGTGATTGACGTTCTTAGAAAATAAATGGAAAACTGAGTTCTATGTAAACAAAATTTAAAAAATAAAAATGCTATAAAAATTGAATCCTAGTAAGAATCGAACCCGCACCTCTTTGGTCCCGTCCATCCGCTCTTACCAATTAAGCCACACGTTCTCATCGAGTCTTAACGTGATTCTTATACGATTGGTGCAAAAAATATATATTTTTAAAATCTTTGCGCAAAAAAAGGAAAGGAATATTTGTCAAATCCTGTGTGTGCGAATAAGGCTTATAAAAGTGTAATAAGTATTATATATATTGCAACCAAAGATTTTAACTAAAACAGAAAAATTATATCAATCAAATATGTCATTTTCCTTTAAATTCCCAGTTCAAAATCATGGAAAGTGTTCACGGGTAACGAGATGGGTTCCTTACTGGGATGGTGGGTACTAAACCAATATTGTACCCACAACGCCACAAATGAGGAAGACGTGTATGTTCTCGCTAGCTTTGTCAGTTCCAAAATGTTACGATCCATTGCTAAAGGGAAAGGACAGTTGGTGGAAACATTGACTGGTTTTAAATGGATGGGTAAGTAATTTTTTTTTTAACCTACTTAAAAAGAGGAGGTAGGGGATTAGACTGTATTTTTTGTGTGTTACAGCTTTTCTATCGGGTTAACTAATTTTTGTGTTTTTTTTTATTTGATGGATAGTGTCTCCTGTAATGCCACTTACATTTAGTAAAGTAAGACGAGTAGTTTTTGAGCTATTCATAATTTAACTTTTTAGTGGTATAAGGTTTGTTTGGTGGTAGGAGGTTCGTCCTCCGTCTGGCTCGCGACCACTATCATGTCAAAGACGAACCGCCAAATATCTAATGATGTGTTCCGGTTCGATGGCATGTAAGCCAGGTTTTCCCCTTTCCCACCCATCCTTTCCCCAAAATGTGGTGGTTCCGAGAACGGAATACTACAATGTCCTCCTCTTCCATCTGTATCCTCTAGGTTGGCAACGCATCTACAACATCTCTGGTGTTGTAGATGTCTATGGGCGAAGGTAACCACTTACCATCAGGTGGTCCTTCTGCTCGTTTGCCATCCGTTATCCATAAAAAAAAAAAAAAAAAGAAATAGTGGATTTTATACACCAAAAAATGATCTCTTTCCTCTTATTAAAAAAAACAGCTTTACACTTTCTCTCGGATAACAGGGTGATCACAGTGGTGGTGATCCTAGTGTCAAGAATTTTAATATACCTATATATTATTTATTCAATTTTTCAGGTAATACGACACTTTTGTTGCTTCAACAAGGTAAAATACCCTTATTCGCGTTTGAGGAAGCGATAGGTTACATGTGCCATCATCGGGTACCTGACAAAGATGGAATATCTGCAGCCGTACAGGTAACTTGGATATATATGGCTTACAAAAGTATATAACGCGTGGCGGAGAGCGTGCGACTGTAAACGCGACAGGTTGTGGGTTCAATTCCTACTCCAAGAAATGTAAAATTTAGTTTTTTTTTATTTCTTGGGTTTGGTAACAAGGCAAAGCGCGGCGTTGAGTTCCGCCACTCAGCACGCAATGCCTCAATTCGGCGGAAAATGGGGAACGGAATTGTTGAAAGAAATTGGAGTGTCTTAACACTAGGTTCTCTGGTTCCTTCTGCCTACCCCGCTATATGCGGGATACAGCGTGAAGTTGAAAAAAAACAAACAAAAGTATATATCTTTTAAAAGAGAACATATCGCACCTTTGGAGTTATGAAGTCTTAATCAAAAACATTATGATTTTGATTTCTTGGGACGAAACGACTTAATACCATGCTTATGGACTTATTCGAATTAAAATATAATTTAAAAAATATCATTTCTCACTATAATTCTAAAGATGTGATACAAATATTTAAACGTACCGGTAATTTTAATAATCATTGGTCCGAATGGGAATCGACTTCACAACCCCTCGAATATATAATAAAAATAAGTTATAACAAGCATATAAGAATTTCCATCAGCTGGAAAAGAACGCATGTCTTAGTCAGAGCGCTTGGACGGTATCCAAACGACGCGGGTTCGAGTCCCGCTGCGATCAAATTTTTATATTTACAATAAATGTTTTGTTAGTTATTTGTGTCTTGTGTACAATAAACAATATTCTAATCTATTCTATAAACTGTTAAACATTGCAGGTGGCATCACTAGCTTCAAATTTATATTCCAAAGGCTCATCACTGCTACAGCAACTACACAATCTGTACGCAGAGTATGGCTACCATGTCTCATATAATTCCTACTTCACTTTCGATGATCAAGCGGTTATACCCAAGATATTTAGCAGAATTAGAAACTTTCATGAACCTAATGTAGTAAGTATTTATTATTAGTACGACTGTAAACGCGTTTGTGGGTTCGATTCCCACTCCAGAAAATGAAATATT
Organism: Philaethria dido; assembly: GCA_033558755.1. NCBI lineage: Eukaryota > Metazoa > Arthropoda > Insecta > Lepidoptera > Nymphalidae > Philaethria > Philaethria dido. Next base: position 8,716 of record JAKGSA010000106.1, read on the forward strand.
TTCATTTTCTGGGTTTGGTAACAAGGCAACCGCCACTCAACACACAATGCCTCAATTCGGCGGAAAGTGGGGAACGGAATTGTTGAAAGAGAATGGAGTGTCTTAACACTAGGTTCTCTGGTTCCCTCTGCCTATCCTGCTATATGCGGGATACAGCGTGAAGTTAAAAAAAAATTAGGGACGGTTGCCACCTGACGCCCTTGCAGTAACTCTTTTAAAGAAGCTGCAGCATTTACTATGGGAAATAAATTAAGTAGGATGGATAAGATCACTACTTCTGCAATTTTTTAATGATTCTTTATTATCAATTTTATGATTTATTTTATTTGTATGGATTTATTTATCGTTTTTTAAATTTTTGGTTTTGTATTACACTGAAATTTTAATATTTATTATTACTTATAAAAATTTTTTGGTTTAACATTATTTTTTTTATAATAGTTTGAGTAAATTTTTTTTTTTTAATTGAATGTATTTTTGTTATATTATTATAAAAATATATGGGTTTTGTTTGCCCTTCTTTTATATTTATAATATAAATATACTAATTTTCATACCTTTTTCATAATTTTTATAAAAAGGGATCCAAAATGTTTCCATCACATACTAATATAATGATTTATTTATATATTAATAATAATATTTAATATTTATTTATTTTATTTTATTTTGATTACAGTATCCAAAGGTAGTGGGTTCATCTAAGGTAACATTTGTGAACGACTTCACGGCAGGAGTTAGGGTACCGGAAGAGCCTACTAAAAGTGCACATTTAAGTAAATATACAAATTTAAATATAAATTCAATTTTTATGATACGATTGTGAACCAGTGCGATAATCGTGGGTTCGATTCTATCTTGACAGAACAATTATTTTAAAGGAAAATGTTATTTATGATATCTTTACGTTCATTCCCGCATAACAGGGAAGTCAGAGAGAATAGAGTGTCACTATAATCCGTTGTCCACTTTCAGCTTGGATTTGGGATACGAATATTGAGTGGCGGAACTCATTTCACGCATTTTATGATATATTAAATAAGAATAATCGTGGCGCAGAGGCACAAGCGTGCGGTTGTAAACGCGACAGGTTGTGGGTTCGTTTACCACTCCAGGAAATAGAATTTTTCATTTCCTGGTTTTGGTAACAAGGCAAAGCGCGGCGTTGAATTCCGCCACTCAGCACGCACTGCCTCAATACGGTGGAAAGTGGGGAACGGAGTGTCTAACACTAGATTCCCTCTACCTGCCTACTATATGCGGGATACAGTGTGAAGCTATGTATGTCTGTATAAATAAGAGAAAAATATAATCATTTCGTGAGTGGGAATCGAACCCAGAACCAATCGCGCTTACAGTCAAATGCTGTCTCACATTTTCATAATGGGCTCATTCTATAATTTTTACTTTTTTAAATACTTTTTTAACATTTGTTTCTTCATAGATGTCATAGGCACAGGCTTAGACGTGGACTACACGAGCGGAGAGATGATAGCCTTCGAATGTGAAGGGTCAGTGGGCAAAGTCTCCGTAATAGTGCGCACAAGCGGAACTGAACCCAAACTCAAGTACTACACGGAACTAGCTTGCGAGGCGCCTACTGTGCCGTAAGTCATATTTCATATGAAAAATATAAAAAAATAATTAATATTAGTACTATTTTTCAGTATTCAACTGTAGGCATGATTAGTTGTGGGTTCGATTCTCAGTGGTGAAAACGATTATATTTCATTTATTTTCGTTTGTCTGGTACAAAAAGCGCGGCGGTGAGTTTTGCCATTATATAAGAAGTGTATTGAATTCATGCAGAAACCCTTGTAACCCTCAAAAAAGTTGTCGATTGATCCTATTGTTTTTTAAAGTTGAATCTTGTTGAAATTTGGAAAACCAAAAACCTTTTGCATTTTAATTAGTTATTTTTTTACCGCCGTAAAAACTGTCGCCGCCGTCGTGGCGCAGAGGCACAAGCGTGCGGCTGTAAACGAGACAAGTTGTGGGTTCGATTCCTACTCCATAAAATGGAATTTTTCATTTTCCTGGGTTCCGTAAGAAGGCAAAGCGCGGCGTTGAGTTCCGCCACTCAGCACGCAATTCCTCAATTCGGCGGAAAGTGGGGAACGGAGTGTCTTAACACTAGGTTCCCTCTACCTACCTTGCTATATGCGGGATACAGCGTGAAGCTATGTATGTATGTATTTTTTTAATTTTCACCCATTAACTTAAATAAATTAATCTGCTCGGTTTTTTTTACTCATTCAATTACATTAATTTCTCATTTTCGATTTATCAACTTACTCACGCCTCAAAAATAAAACTAGCAATTATTTAAAAAAAAACACGTCTATAAAGAAAATTTTTCTTTCAGAGAACAAGAAGCAAAGAAAATAGAATTGGAGAAAATGGTTAAAGAATTCATTGAAGAATTACTACAACCTAAACAAAATGGACTCATTGGTTAGATTAAATTTATTCAGTAAACTGTTACTGAAATTTTTCAGTAAACTGTACTGAACTTATGTAGTAAACTGGACTCTTACAAAAAATCCTATATATATATGATGATTTAAAAATTAAAAAAAAATCGCGTTGTTAATAAGAAAAAAATAGAAAACAACTTTTATTATTAACTATTGTCAAACAATTATCACTTTGATTGCATTTAAGGTATATGGGTTCGAATCCATTTTGTATTGTATACAAATATATATTCTTATCTTTTAATATATAGCTAACGTACGGTGTTGAGTTCCGTTAAGAAAATAATCTATTTAAAAAGTAAATTTGCGAAATGCAAAAGTTTGTGAGATTGGATGTGTGTTTCTCTTTCACATAAAAACTACTGAACCGATTTAAATTAAACTCTACGGTAATATAGCATCAGAATAACAAATAGAATATAATTTATAAGGACTTTTTGTAATTTAGCCATAATATATAAATATCTAGTTTTTAATATTCTTAACTATATTTAAAATACTTCATACATTCACACCTTTAACTTAAGTTACCATATAAAATAAATATTTAATTTTTTTCTTTAATTTATATTAATAAATAAGCAAGTGCTATAAACATAGTGCCAAAGGATTTATTTCTGTGATAAACAATGATTCCTTTTATTTACTTTTTTTTTCATGCAATTATAAATTGCAACATCATTTAAGACAAAAGGGCGATAATCTGTATTAAACAAAAAAATAAAAAAAAATCAATAAATAAAATATTTAATAAATAAATTGTTATTTCATTTCAAACCTTTTAATTTAAAAGAAAAATATATTAATCTGGATTTTCTTCAGTTTCCTCCATCTTCTGTTTTTCTCGCTCCTTTATATTTTGCTCGATTAAGTTATCTAATTCTGGACTGAGTAAGACAGATAGTCCAGCTGTTATTGGTACCTTCAAAAAATATTCATATTTTAATAAAAAATCGTTGGTGGTCATAGTGGCGCAGTGGAATAGTGATTTAGGTTCGATTCCTGCTTGGAGAATTATTATATTTATATTATTTTCATTTCTTGGCTCTAACATTTGTCTTACGGAAAATCTAACCAGCTTCACGGTTATTGCGTGTTAAGTGACGGATTTAGTATTTTCATTTCTTGGGTTTGGTAACAAGGCTAAGCGCGGCGTTAGTTCCGCCACTCAGCACGCAATGCCTCAAATGGGCGGAAAGTGGGGAACAGAATTGTTGTACGAGAACGGAGTGTCTTAACACTGGGTTCTCTGGATCCCTCTGCCTACCCCGCTATATGCGGGATACAGCGTGAAGTTAAAAAAAAAAAGTATTGTTTACCTGTCCTATTTGGTCTACTACCAGCTTACACTACGATATGTACAATTATTTATAATAATTTAAAATATCGTAAATCTAAGTAGCCTATATTAGCCGTGATTAAAAAAAGCTATATACCTCGGAAAATATAGGTTTCGCAGCATCCCATCTTTCCATGTGATTCTCAATTATCTTCAGACACGGTTGTGCTTTTGGTATAATTCTTGATATGATGCTAAAATTGCGAAAATTTGTAAGGATGGATATTTGTTACTTTGTACGCAAAAACTACTGAACGTTATAGATAAAGAATCTAAATAATACATAGCAGTGGCGAGGTGTCCATATAACACGATTCCAAGCGGTTTACCAATTGTAAATGGCAATAATTTTTTTGGAAAAATTAGCTTGAGCTTAAAAAGGAAATTTTTGGGTATAAAATTGCAAAAAAAAAACAAGCTCTGACATCTAAACCCACTAAAAATATCATCAAAATTCAATAGTGAAATTAGTTAATAACTTAAGATCCTAAACCGGCTTATCTAAAAATATACTGGCTTCCCTAAATATATTTACCGGTTTCTATAAATATATACCGACTTCCCTAAATTTATCGGTTTACCTTGTTAAAATTTTCACTGCTCGCCACTGATACGTAGCTAATTTAATAATGAGAACAAACGGCGGCGTTGGGTTCCACAAATTGTCTTAATACTGAGTTCCTTTAATTATATCTAGTACATACTTGAATGAAAACAATGACTGTACTAAAATGTCAAAATTGAAAAGTGAACTCAAGACATTGCGTTTTAAATAGCGAAACTTAACGCCGCGCTTTAAACTGATACAAGTGAAGCCAGAAAAGGTATTAGAATAATTGAAAAAAACCGACTTCAAAGAAAATGCACAATTATTACGAATAACTCAAAAACAATTCGTCAAAGCATAACTAATTGAATTGGAACCACACCAGAAACACTAACTATGATATAAAAAAATATTAAAAATTGCTTCCCAGCAAAAGGTTACGCGGTAACACACATAAAAAACAGTCTCTCCTTACAACCTCCCTCTTTTTTTTGAAGTAGGTTAAAGGTCAAAGAAGGTCATATAACACAGAAAATAGGCAAAAAACACAAGAAACTAACTCAAAAAGCGGTAAACATATAGTATTTAGGAACTGTATCTGCAGGTCCGGTATAAAACATTTCTCGCGATCCATTATGGTGACGGGGAGGTCGCCGCGGGACTTCTCCATCTCACCTTGCTTGAAAAACTCCGTTAGGACTGACGCCTGAGCGGAGAGTTAATAGAGTAGAGAGATTCATATTTTATTGTAGTAAATAAATAAAAACGCGACAGGTTCGACTCCCACTCCAGGACATGTTAAGTTTAGTCTTTTCATTTCCTGGGTTTGGTAACAAGGCAAAGCGCGGCGTTGAGTTCCGCCACTCAGCACGCAATGCCTCAATTCGGCGGAAAGTGGGGAACGGAGTGTCTTAATACTAGGTTTCCTCTGCCTACCCTGATATATGCGGGATACAGCGTGAAGCTATGTATGTATGCTCATTCGTTCGTCATATCAGCTTTAGCTGTCTCAAAAGTCACACTCCTCCGAGCGCATAATTTTCGTAAAAAGAAGTGCAAAATTTTTCTTTCACATATATATAAAAATAAATAAAATAATAAAAAAGAGAAACAGATCACTAACAGCTGTTTTCTTAACACTGCCCCAGTCTTTGAGCTGGTCGCTGAGGTCGGCCGCGTTCATCAGTAAGCATTGCAGTGCGTTTGTGTGCACACGATTGCCTCTTTGATAGTCATACGATATCGATTTGTATTCGTTTAGGTTTCTGTTATTATTTCATTATAATTTAATACGGTTTTATAATTAACGTATGTAATAGGCGTGAATTGGTTGATAAGTCGACTTGCATATTTATGAACGTTACTTGTTACTATGGTTTCTCTCACAACCACAAGATATAGAGCTACATAGAAAAAAATATGAAAATATTAATTTTAAGATTATTTATAACTAGCATCTTAGTCGAAGAAAATAAAACAACTAGAAAAGGAAAGACAACAGAGAATCTAGAAACCGAAAAAAAATGACATTCCCGCTTTAGTCTTCCCACCTTCTACCAGAGCGGAAAAATTCCCCGAATGAGAAACGAACTCACAACCCCCTACTAAATGGTATTGGCCATTTAAAATAAATGACAAAATTCAATATTGTCACTTATTACTATCACTTACTGGATGTTGGTATATCTGTTCGTACAGTTAAGACTGAGATTTGTTTGAGAATATATTTACTTTAGTAAAACGTTTATTGGACACAAAAAACAATACATTTGCAACGACACCTTATAGCATTTTTTTTTTTTTATGGATAACGGATGGCAAGCGAGCAGAAGGACCACCTGATGGAAAGTGGCTACCTTCGCCCATGAACATCTACAACAACAGATATGTTGTAGATGCGTTGTCAACCTAGAGGATACAGATGGAAGGGGAGAACAATGTAGTAGTCCGCTCTCGGAACCACCACATTTTGGGGAAAGGATGGGTGGGAAAGGGGAAAACCTGGCTTACATGCCATCGAACCGGAACACATCATAAGATATTTGACGGTGCGTCTTTGACATGATAGTGGTCGCGAGCCAGTTGGAGGACAAACCTACCACCAAACATATACGAGACACATTATACTTATATATGAGTCATTACTTAATTATCGTCCCAATGTGTATTATTTAAACTATATCAATTGATATAAAGTTGGTCATCTGACTTGTTAAATTAAGTTATTTTATAGATTGTCAATTAATTATTGATTATTATACAAAAACTAATCTTTTATAAATGGTATGTTTTTTGGTCTTTACTATAAAATGGTTGCCGCCACTCATACTGTCGAAAACCAGTCTCTTCGAGTATTCGTTCTTATCGGTGAAATATAATTAAATTTAAAAAACCAAATGACCGATTTATTTACCCTAACCTAAATACATACCACAAAAAACATAAAAAAACTAACTTAAAATAATTAGCGAGATCCGTAGCCAGTATATAATCGCGTAACAACATGATCGCCCTGTCGTAGTCCCTCCTCGGCAAGGCCTCCAGTATGTCGCAGCCCTCCGTGTTGAGGACGCACATGGCTTGCGCGAGGTGGTGACGCTCCATTACACTGCCCTCGCTTGAGTATAACGCTGCTAGCGTTGTTTCTATTAAAAATATGTATATATATACATATATTAGGGCCAAGGAGTGAATATTTTAAAAAGGTAAGCCAGTAGATTTAGAGAAGCCATGCCAACCCATTTGTTACTTAGGGAAGCCGGTATATTTAGAGAAATCGGTATGTTTAGGGAAGCCGGAATATTTAGGAAAGCCAATACGTAGAAGTAAGCCGGTATATATGAATGACGGTATAGGATGCTAAGTCTTTTAGCAATCTCACTCTCAAATTTTGCTGGCGACTTTTTTTTAAGCCTTCGTAGTTTTATTGACCTTGGCTTTTTACAAACTCAAAAACTCACTTAATTTTTTTTAGTCTCAAGTTACAAAAGGGAGTTAACCGGGGTTCGATTAACCGGGATTTCAATGGGGAATTGTTTTTTTTACATTAATAACATTTTTACTAATTAGTTTATAGTTCATTGAGATGTCATGAGACTACTTTTTTAACAATTACAATGTAATTGTTAATCATGTATGTCATTGTTCTTTAAAAATAATAAAATAAAATACTGGATATAAAAAAAAATAAACATTTCTTAAAATTTTCAAGGCTACGTGAACTTACGTCCTTGAATTTGAAAACTATTCGTAGTACCACGGTGGTCCATATCGTGAACCAGACCAGCTATTACATACATTAGAGCCTGTAATTCGCTGAAATCAGAATATATATATATATATATATATATATATATATATATATATATATATATATATATATATATATATTTAGTGGTGTTCATTATATTTATATATTATAAATGTCTGTTTTTGTATTATTGATCATTCTTTTTTTTTGTCTTTATTTTTTTTTCTGTTGTAGAACATTCCAGCTTGTTGCTTACTCATCTACCTCTTGCGGTAAACTGGAAGAGATCTCTCTTAGAGATAAGTCCACCTTTGTGAACTTAAAATTATATTTGCTTTTTCTTATGTAATTTTTTATGTGCAATAAAGATTATTATATAAATATTCAAATACATTAAAAATGAACAAAAAAAAAATTTAAAACAAGTTAAATTAAGACAATTTTATAATAATATGAAGTAACTACAACTTTCTAAAAGTAGAGAACTTCAGTGCGCAGTGAAACAGTAACTGATAGTAGACGACGACGGTTGTGGATTCAAACCCCACTTGGAGTAATAATTATATTTAGATAATTTGGCTTTCCCAGTCCAGTGCCGTTTTAGAAAACTTTAGAAGACATATTTACTTATTTGTAAACTATAAGAGATTGTTTTTATTTCCTCTACGCCACATTGGAATTTATCACAGTATATAAAAACGTGATAAATATATCATATCACAACCACCGTAAGACATTAAGAAAATGTTTTTGGACCAAAAAATATATTAGAACATACGTAGCTTCACGCTGTATCCCGCATATAGCAGGGTAGGCAGCGGGAACCTGAAAACCTAGTGTTAAGACACTTCGTTCCCTACTTTCCACCGAATTGAGGCATCTCCTTGTTACCAAACCCAGGAAATAAAAAAATCCATTTCCTGGAGTAGGGATCGAACCCACAACCTTTCGCGTTTAAACACATATTTAAAATACTCCTACTTTTTGTCAGAAATTAACACATTTCATGTTGATAAGTGCGGAAAAATTTATATAAATGAAATATAACCATTCCCCCGCATGAGAATCGAACCCACAACCGACTGTCCTTCTATCAATATATAATAAAATATGCATACGTATAATATCCTTTAGCAACTAATTTATAATTAGTGACGGCGGCGTACGCCCACTGCGCCACGCTGAACGCGTGCAGCCAGCTGTGGTAGGGCACGTCGCGGTAACTCTTCTTTACGTGGAGGATAAACCTAACTAGCTTTTGCTTTTTTATGTTAAACCTATTGGAAATAGTGGTAAATTAACGAATCGTTACATACATACGTACATAGCTTCACGCTTTATCCCGCATATAGCAGGGTAGGCAGAGAGAACCTAAGAACCTAGTGTTAAGACACACTGTTCCCCACTTTCCGCCGGATTGAGTAATTAACTAATGGAACAAAAAATATATTTTTTTCCAGCTTCATACTTTATACCGCATAAAAGAGTAGGCAGAGAGAACTTAATGTCAAGACACTCTATTCTCTGCGTTATGACCGAATTGGACACATTGCGTGTGTAGCGAACCTCGACAATGTGTTATATGCCAGAACGAAAAAATTAGACATATTCATGATTTCAGAAAAAAACCCTATTTTAATGTGTCAATTAACAAAATGACGAGCCACTCTATATTATATGACACTTCTTAGTCACTATGATCATTGAAAACTAAGCAGCAACGGAAAATGACCAAAATATCTGTTATTACCGACAAGTAACTAAAAAACTCCAGGATAACAAATCCCGGAACGAATTGGCTTATTCCACCTTTAAAATATAAATGACAACTCAAAATAGTCATAAACTTCAAATTTTACCATAAACTGATTATTTAAAGCCATAAATCTAAAGATTTTATACAGAAAAAAAAAATCTAGCCAAATAACAAAATAGAATGAAAACAATATTAACTTTTTATCAAATCCCAAATCCGTGAACATTTTGAGGACATAACAAGGCAACTCTCTCAACGGTAACGCTCGCAAATTAAAATGTAGACTACTTATATGCGGATGGTTATGAAATCCCGTACACTCTATCAAGCGGGATACTTCTTGGTCACCAACCTTAAGAAGAATTGTATTAAATGATAATTACACAGTCACATATTAAGCAGAACGCGGAACAGCTCTAAGAGAATTCTGAAAATCTTCAGTGCCAAGCTTGCCGAAATAATGCTAGCGCACTTTATTGGTGTAGGGGTGAGGCAAGCAAGGCTGAGTAAATAGGTATGAAATTAGTATTAAGATTGTTAATATAAGTTTCTAACAACTGAACTGTAAATGTCTTAATAAATAAATAAAATAATTACAATTTGAACAAAAAAGGAACTCCGGCTTCAAATACAACAGGACACAGAAGTACGATCAATCATATATAAAAAAAGAAATTTCAAAATCGATTTACCCAGGCAAAAGTTATACGGGAAAAACATATAAAGAAATACGCTTATTTCTCCCAATAATATGTGCCTTCTCCGAGAATTAAACTTACAACCAATCGCGTTATAAACGCGATCAGTCCCTGTCCTACTACGCCAACCACATATATAGCCTCATGTTAAAAAGTTCTAAAAGCCAACTTTATAAAAAAAATATTTTAACTGATTTCAAAAAAAATTGCAGATTTTGATTTGACTGTATTTTTATATATTATCACATATGTTTTTATTGGTTGAAACAATTTTTAAAAAAGAATCATTTTTTACTTTAATTTTTTTTTTCCATGATGACGAATATTTCATGAGTTATTCCTAATAATTTCCAAAATTAGCCGGGTTTTTTTATTAAAACATTAATTTTCATAATAAATACCTTCATATGGTACATAACCAATTCATTCGCTAATGCATTACGTATATGAGCCTCCTGTATCTTCTGATACACCACAGAATGCGTGATACATACACCGCAGTATATGCTGAACGCTAGCGCCATTTCCTCGTCCATCACGTCGAAGTACGGGTCACCAATTTTATTTATTAACTGACCTACCCCTATTATGCCGGTTTGTTCGCGTATTGGAAAACACAGTATCGCTCTAGAAATTAGTGTAATATTAGTATTTTCGCTTCAATCGCTACGCTTCGCTCAATCAAAAAAAAAATCAATTTTTTGTACAATACATACTCGTACAAATTCTGTCAAAGCAATCTTAAAGCAATTTATATGTAACATATAAAGCTTGGTTTGACAGCACCCGCAGGTCACAGGTTCGACACTCTTTACGTATGTATCTTCACGTATATTCTCTATTATGAGATTTGTATGTAGAGGATCAAATCAAAAAACAAACACTCTTGGACATACGTGAAACTTAAGATCTTTCGGCCTGAAATCGCGTTCTTGCGTGTTGAGTACAACTCAACGCCACATTTTTCTTATCAGAGACAAGAAATGAAAATTTATCAAGTATGATTCCACGAGAGATTTTTTTTAGCTTCTAGGGTAGGCATAGGGAACCTAGTGATAAGACACTCCGTTCCCCACTTTCCACCGAATTTAAGCATTGCGTGCTGAGAGGCGGAACTCGACGCCGCGCTTTGCCTTGTTACCAAATCCAGGAAATGAAAATACTAAACTTTTACATTTCCTGGAGTGAGAATTGAATCCACAACCTGTCGCGTTTACAGTCGCACGTTTGTACCTCTGCGCCACGACAGGCGTTACGAGAGAAAATCGAACCCACAAACAGTGAGATGACTCACTGGGCCTTAAATAATTATTAATAGATAGTATCTAATAATTAAAAACTTTAAAAAAAAAATGGATGAAAGCTTAAAACATATACTAGATATGTTTTAAGCTTTCATCCATTCTGATTATATCCAAAAATAAATTGGAAATCAAGTTGAAACAGTCGGGAAAAAGTTACTAGCTTAAATATTTGTAGAGTCACACCGAATAAGAAAAACATTTTTAGAAAACTTATAAAAAATTGAACGTAGCAGCTATAACGAATAAAAACGTATACTATAGTGATAAAATCGATGGGACGCTCTTCACGAAGCACGGGTTCAAATCCCGCTACATTCAAATTCTGATACTTTTTCTAAAAAGACACTCCAGTTTTCTCTTTCAAGTGAATGTAGAAACAAAATACAAACTTGCAATTGACTCCCGGCAAACAATCAACATTAGTATCGAAGGCCGGATGCATTTTGGCGTCCTTACAATTTATTAGAGTACCAGTTTTTATAACCTGTCCCGTTATACCAATATTCATTGAAAACCTACGTTCTATTACTTCAGTTTCGTCCTTAAAAGAAACAATATTTATAAAGCAGACGCCATCTTGGTGAAATTCAGATTTGACTGTAAAACCGCGATGGTTATGGGTTCGATAGAGATACTCAGGGGAACATTTAGAACGCCTGTTGTGGCGCAGAGGCACAAACGTGCGAATGTAAACGCGACAGGTTGTGGGTTCGATTCCCACTCCAGGAAATGTAAAATTTAGTATTTTCATTTCAGCGTTGAGTTCCGCCACTCAACACGCAATGCCTCAATTTGGCGGAAAGTGGGGAACAGAAATGTTGAAAGAGAATGGAGTGTCTTAACACTAGGTGCTCTGGTTCCCTCTGCCTTCCCCCCTATATGCGGGATACAGCGTGAAGTTAAAGTAGAATAAGCAGAGAGGATCTAGAATAAAAATGTTACGAACCCCGTTTTCCACTTATTGAGTCCTTATATTTAAGTTTTAGTTGTGCGATGTTGAGTTCCGCAAAACAATTTTGGGCGGAAAGTGGAGAACGGAGTGTTAACAGTGTTCTCTTTAAATACTATACAAGAAAAAAATTAAAGCTAAAAAAATCTAATGTCATGCCCATATAGTTTCAGAGATTAAGACGATCGAACAAACAAACACATTACCTTTATTATATTAACAAAGATAATAATTTACCCCATCTTGTGTATTAGAAGGGCGTATCCTCTCAACTAATTCCATACGATCGACATCGACTAAGAGAACCGAGCAATGTTCAGCTTTAGTCAATTGCTTTGCTTGTTCCATAGCTATTTGTAACAGAGTGTCTAGTGACGCCACCTAAATAATACCCTTATTTTTAACCGATTTCAAAAAAGAGGAAGTTGTGTGACGCTTATTACAACTTATTTATGTTGTTAGTATGGCTCGCATGGCTTAGTGGTCCTATGGCGTTTTCTAAGTATGTGATTAACATTTTAAAACTTCAAAAATATTTAATAAATAGCATTCTCTCTTGCCAAAGGATTGTTCTTTGAAATAATCTTTGGGTATTATTTGTAAAATTCTCTCTACAGAGATGGTAACAACGTAAATAAGTTGTACAAGCGTTTAAGAATTTCGACACAGTCGGATGTAGAACACATGGCTTAGTGGTAATAGCGCTTGGACGGTTTCCAACAGGCGCGGGTTCAAATTCTTCTTCACAGTTGACGAAGTTAAAACACTATTCGAACTATTCGAAATTTTCGAACTGCAGCCGCTAAGCTTTCCCTATTTTTGAAATATTCTTTAATAATGAAGACACGTTGTTCTATCGTGTAACGCTCCATTTTTAATAACCCTACACTGTTAGCTGTCAAATTGCTTTTTTTTCAGGGTTGCCAACACTTCACTGCACAAATGGCGGCAAAGTCAAATCTTGCGTTAATTTTGGGACACCTTTATGTCCATACATTTTTTTACTTAACATAACTAAACAAAAGAACGATTTTTTAAATTGAAAATCATAATAGTTTTAAAAAATAATACATTCCTTACCTGTGTAAACAATCGTCTAGCAACTCGAAGAAGTTGCTGACACTTTTGTTTCAAAGTGCATTCGTATTCAAACGCTATAGTTTTCTTTAAAACGGGCCAGCAAAATCTATTGGAATTATACTTTAATTTCATGAATATAGAATAAAAAACAAAATCATATATCTCTACAAAACTATATTAACAGCAAGTAATTATTACATGTTGTGGGTTCGATTCCCAATCCAGGAAATGTAAAAATGTAGTATTTTCATTTCCTTGGTTTGGTAACAAGGCAAAGCGCGGCGTTGAATTCAGCCACTAAGCACGCAATGCTTCAATTTGGCGGAAAGTGGGGAACGGATTGTCTTAACACTAGGTTCTTAGGTTTCCTGTGTCTACCCTATATGCGGGATACAGCGTGAAGTTAAAAGAAAAATCTTCGCTCTGGTAAGACAAAGCAAGGTGTTAATTTATTACGAGAATTGTGCCTATAAAGTCTACTTAGTTTTTTTTTTTAACTTCACGCTACAACCCGCATATAGCAGGGTAGGCAGAGGGAACCAGAGAAGCTAGTGTTAAGACACTCCATTCTCTTTTAACAATTCCGTTCCCCACTAAGTAGTACTATCTTTTAATAGATATTAAGCTGAAAAGAACAGATATTACACTTTGATCTTAGCCAAAAGGCCGAGAAGCGATATCTTTTAATGGACCAATAATGGACTATAACCGGTATCAAGCGTTAATAAGTTGATAAATCAAAAATGGATACTTTTAAGGGCAAGGAATTTTAAATTTAAGTTCTATTTGAAAATTATCTTTTTTAATATTTACATTTAAATTCTTTTTACCTGCGTGTTTGATATGTCTACCTATTAATATTTTAAAAAGGAAATGCTAATCGACTTATCAATCTATTCACGTCTGGTACAGATATATAGGATAGTCTTTTTCCTTTTTTTAGCTTCACGCTGTATCCACATAGCAGGGTAGGAAGAGGGAACCATAGAACCTAGTGTTAAGACACTCCGTTCTCTTTTTAACATTTTCGTTCCCCACTTTTCGCCGAACTTTGCATTGCGTACTGACTGCTGAGTGGCGGAGCTCATCGCCGCGCTTTGCCTCGTTACCAGAGCGAGGAAATGAAAACACTAAATATCATTTAATTTACCATAATAATACGTACAAAAAGCATTCGTGGACGAGTAAAGCCACTTGTTCTTCTAGAACTTTCGGCGCAACCACACAAACTAGTATGGAGAAAGGTTTATCCGAT
>JAKGSA010000106.1:23465-67346 GCA_033558755.1 Philaethria dido
AAAAACTTTGTACTCCTTTTTACGAAAATTACGCGGACACAGAAGCATGAAACTCGGCACACTTATAGTTTATATAGCGAAGGAGTGGAGAATGCTAACATCTATTTAAAGTAATGCATAAAAAATATATTAATTTAATAAAATACACAAACACACACACTAACATGGCTTGACATCCATGTTTATATACATTGATATATATGTTGCTAGGCAACGCGGTATTAACGCGTCAACGGGGACACTAGTATATATAAAACGCTCGCGCTACTGAGTGTCTGACAGACAACGTACACGGGAAACTACTGACTGTAGACTGCTGAAATCTGGAATGTGGACAACTTGGGGAGTGTTAGGGAGCAGTAAGAAATAATTTCTTGTAATACGGACAAAAACGAGAAAAATCGAGATTTTAGGTTTATAGCAAACCAAGCAAACCAAATCGCTGGATACATCTAGTAATAATATAAATAAGCAGACTGTAGTTAAAATATGTGGCAGAGAGAAATGTGTTTCGAAGCAGCCGGATGAAGAACGCATGGCTTAGTGGTCAGAGCGCTTGGATGGTTTCCAAGAGTCACGGGTTCGTGTCCCGGTGCGTTCAAATTTTTATACGTTTTCTAAATATGTTTTATGTGGCAGACGTCGCGAAGTTTGTAGGTGTTGTGTTGTAGTCCTGAACTGTGTAAGTGAGTAGTATTACCTATGTATTAAACATAGAGATTTAGATACTGATATTTTTTTCCTCCCTTCTTTCTTTGTCTTATCAGATAAGACAAAACAATATTGTAGGTATTGAATTCCTCCACTCAATTCTCCACACATAACGTCTAAAGACCAGGCAAAAAAACGGAATCTATTGAAGCTGGAAAAACATATATAAAAACCAACGATGGAAATAGTCATTTTACTTACGGGTGAAACAATATTTTGGAAATCAGTGTGAAAATTTGATAATAGCTCGGTTTGTTCCATGTTAGATTTTAATGTATCTAATATTTTTTGAGTCATCTAAAAATATATTTATTATAGTTTTTACTTTTTATAAAATTATTTTTTTAAATAATTACTAATAATATATCAACATGGCGTCTCTATGGATAATTAATGTAATTATTTTACGGGAAGTAGCCGCACGCTTAGATTTTGTCACGAAACGATTTGTTCTTTGACATTGATCGTAATTTGGCTAATTGATAATGGACATCTCATGAAACAGTCAACTGTAGGTACAATAGGATCACGATATATAAATAAGTTATATAAACGTACATATATTTTATGTTTTCGCACTAAAGGGGCAGAACCAATGACATCTATAGAAGCCTCAGAGCCTACACCGTGGACTACAATCAAAAATACTGTTTCTGCGTCACATTCTTCCTGCAACTAAAGAACAAAATCAAATATTGGTTGCTATTTATTTTAAAAATTTTGTATTATAGTATTATAAGTATGTATAATGTATTACAAAATATAAAATTAATAAACTGATTTGATACCCATACTTACGTATATGTTTAATTTTACTTGCAACAGGGAGGAAGTATCGTCGTTTAGATTCATAACTAAATCTAGAATTTTTCCTGGATCGCTATTTTGGATACCTTTTCTTTTATTAACTTTTTTATGCGTAGCCATAATATGTAAAAGGTTGAAACACTGAAGCTTGATATCCTGAAATAATATAATTTATTATGTTATTTTATTTGACAAGCTGAAATAATAATTAACTTTAATAATATTAAAGATGACAGTATATTTTAAAAAAAATCTTGTAGCAAAAAATATCCTTTTAGCTATAAACTTTTTCCCAATTTTAAATAAAGCATAATAAAGTTATTACGTTTTCAAATTTAATATTTTAATATAAAAAGTTAGGTATATTCAAGAAATTTACACTTTATCTATGATTTTACGACAGTGGGTTAATCTAACTGAAACTTTTATAATCTGTCAATATTATTATCTATAGTTTAAAAAAACCGTGTAAAAATTACAAAATATTTCTCGATTTGACGAATGACGAGTAATGAATAGCATTTTTTCCTATAATTTAATACATATTGTGTCTAAATAACAAATTGCATAATGGCAGAAATACAAACATTGATCGAAATGGGGTTTCCAAAGGAGAGGGCGTACGTATTTGTTTATAATTTATTAATATCACTATTTGCTAGGTTATTGATGTTGTAATAAATGTTTTTAGTGAAAAAGCCTTAGCAGTGACAAATTATAAAGGCGTGGAGCCGGCTATGGAATGGCTCCTCGCACATGCAGATGAACCAGAACTTGGTAGTGGATATACACTAGCTGGTAACTCTAGTGCGCCCGAACCCGCCACAGCGGAGCCTGTGGCTGCTGAGCCGGCTCCTTCCTCTAGTGCTAGTAGCGAACAAGAAGCTAAATCATTCAAATGTGATGAATGTGGCAAATTATTTAAGAATCAAGATGAAATGGAGTTCCATGCAGCAAAAACAAATCACAGCAGTTTCTCAGAGTCCACAGAGGAAAAGAAACCTTTGACGGAGGAAGAGAAAAAGGCCCAGTTAGCATTGTTAGAAGAAAGGATGAAGCAGAAACGGAAAGAAAGGGAAGACAGAGAAAAGGTGAGCATTTTGTAATATTTGTGTTGTCACTTATTTTAGTATGTCTCTTATCAATAGTATATGGTAACTAACTAGTGCCAATAATTAATTTATGGTGATAATTAGATGTTATCAAAGTTGTCTTATTAATTTATTTTTATAAAACATGTTTTTATTACTTTTCGTCTTCCTTCATGTGTTCTCTATATAATGTGACATTGGTGAAATTATTTTTAATGCTCAAGTGGTATATTTAAAGAGCAATTTTTAAAAAACAAAACTGAACATAAATTATTTTTTAATAAGCAGCAAGAATAAATGACTATTAGAAAATTTATATTAATTTGAAAACTTTAACAAATTTGTATTCCATGTTCTTATTATTTATCAAGTAATAATGATTTACAGGCAGAAGTATTAGAAAGAGAAAGGCTCCGTATTAAATCAGGCAAAGATATGCAAGAAGCACGGCAAAAGCTCCAAGAGCAGGAAATGCAGAAACTAGTAGAACAGAGACGTCGGGAGAAATTAGAAGATCAGAAAGCAAGGGAAAGAGTTCGTGCGCAAATTGAAGCTGACAAACAAGCAAGAAAGTAAATATAAGATCTTTGTTTTTTGGGATTTTTGCACATTAAATGAAACTATTTTAAGTGGATTAATTGCATATATTTTAGTTTTTAAAAATACATTTTAGAAAACCTATGATTCAATCACTTTACAGTAGTCTTATTCTTGGTTATTTGTAGACTCAAAATTGTTTTTTTGAGGATTTTCAAAAACATATTCTTCAATACAACAATATACTCAATTAATCTGGTTAAAATATTTAATATAAGTAAACATATAATTATTTTAAGATTGAATTGGTATTTCTTAAAATAAATATTGACTTCATTATTATATAGCGTTATAATTCAGTTTATATTTAGAATGACATAATCACATTATTTTATTTTAAATGGCTGTTGTGGTGCACTCGTACAGGTCCTCTTTCTAGGTTCCTTTTTCTAGGTTATTGCAATTGTAATAACCTAGAAAAAGGTAGAAATCAGAGAAAACCATAAAATAATTATTTTATCTAAGCCAATTATGTTATTTTAATATTACAGTACTGTAGTATTTTACAATAAATATATAAATATATATATGAAAGTATATTGAGAGAAATTTACAATTTAAAAGGCAGAGTAATTGTCAAGATTTCTCTATTTACAGCTTAACATCTCACGGCGCCTCGATGGCCTTTCGATACTAAATAATTTATAAATAAATATATTTAGAAAACATAAAAATTTGAACCAGCAGGATTCGAACCAGCGTCTCGTGGAAACCGTCCAAACGCTCTGAGCTCTAAGCCATGTGTTTTACATTTAGCTGCGTCGGAACTCTTTGTTTCTTTCTTGTTTCCTAAGGGTGGGATTAATACTTTAAAACTTCACAAAAAAAATGTATTAATAACTGTGAATATATCTTTATAAATATATTTTCAGGTTAGCGGCCTCAGGCCAAGCTCCCCCGACACCTGCCCCAGCACCAATAGCTGCTCCGGTGCCCCTCTCAACCTCCCCATCTTCCACAAAAACATATGAAAATACGCGCATACAAATTAGATTGCCGGACGGACAGACATTATGTCATACATTTGGTGCTAAGGAACAGCTGGCTGTTGTGAGGTGGGGCTCATTTTTTTCGTTTTTCTTTTGGTGTTCTTAACCAATTGACTGCCAGACATATTTGAGCTCCTTTCCCTGGATGCCAAGGTTTTACTTTGAAGAATACATGAATGTTTACAAAATATTTACATTTATAGTCATTTTTCATTCATATTTTTAAAATATTTTTAACTGAAATGGCCATTTGTAATTAATCTAAAATTGCAGCACGCACTATGAGATATCTCGTAGCTGGCAGTCGGGTTAAATTAATGGTGAAATAGATATGGATTTGGAATTTAAGGGGAAAAATTGAAATTAATCTTCTGGTGTAGAGGCATGAATTTTAGATGATTTTGGTAGGATCGTAAAAGAAAGGCAATCAATATTTTTAATGTCAATTTTTTTATGAGTTATTTTAAAAAATACAGAAAAATATTACAAATTAAAAACAGTTCAAAATTCCAAAAATTAGCAGCTGATGAAGTGGTTCTCAAAAAATTGACGCGTCACCATGCATACGATTCCAACAGTGTTCCCCCAGTGACCTTTTTTTTCACAAATCGGCGGCGGTCTGAAAAAAAAATTTCGACTTTTTCTGATAATTTTGATTTCAGAACAAAAATGGACAGTAAAAATATTGATTGCCTTTCTATTACGATTCTTCCAAAATCACCTAAAATTCATGCTTCTACCAGAAGACCCCCTTAATTTCTTTTTTAATATTATTTAAATATGTATTTTTGTAAATACAAAAGTTTCAATTTGTAGTAGGAAATGATTTTTTTGTGCCAAAAGTTATTTTAAATATATAGTACTTATATGTTACTGAAGATATTGAGCAGTACTCATTAATTCTTTAATAGAAAGGCAATATGTATTTAATTAAAATTTAATTTTAATTAGGTAAAATTTTTAAAATTATTATTAGTATTATTTTTATACTCTATTCATTTTAATAATAATAATAATAAGCCCGCAGGGCAGCTTGTGGCGAGCTGTTGGGGAGTGGCGACCCCACCGACCTGAGACCTCCGGAGGGGAATTGTAATTTATCCCCCGCCTCTGGCTTGCCTTCATTGGCCGGCAGAGTGGAGCGCAAGAGCTATATGCTCGGAAGGGTGGAAGTGCTCAACCTGCGTAATAACGGGGAAACCCGGTCACGAGCTCACTCGCGATGGTGAAACCGGTGCACACCTCTCGACACCCTTAGCCGACCACACCGATGTTGCGCCCGAGGCACTACGCCGCTTTGTGGGGGCCCACGACGTGGGAGGCGAGTCACCGTCCGCTAACCTTTCAATTTGAGACTGTTGAAAAGGCGGACGTCCGGTAGTCTCAATCAATAGCCCAGTACTTAGT
Organism: Philaethria dido; assembly: GCA_033558755.1. Classification (NCBI taxonomy): domain Eukaryota; kingdom Metazoa; phylum Arthropoda; class Insecta; order Lepidoptera; family Nymphalidae; genus Philaethria; species Philaethria dido. The sequence continues at coordinate 29,068 of JAKGSA010000106.1, forward strand.
CCATCCAAACTCCATTCCATAGCCCTATTTTAGTTTTCCATATGTTCCATAGTTCCTACGCATTGACCGGTGACCATCTCTGAGCAATTGCCTATGGTTACTCAGAGATGGGTCCCGGTCAATGCGTCAGATTAAAAAATATTGTTGTCTCAAAGGGGCCTCTACGTGTTGGACCTGTGTCCCCACGCAAGCCTTCCAAAGGACCGGGTTCCTTTGAACCCGAGAACCTGTATCGAGATACATAATAATAAAAACTCTTTATTGTACGCACCCATACATAAAAGTAAAATTAAAATAAAATAATAACAGAAAACAATGTACAACAGGCGACCTTATCGCTAAAATAACGATTTCTTCCAGGCAACATTGGGGTATAGGACTATACTTGGGGAATAGGACACAAACTAAGAAATTGGATAGGATGTGAATAATACATACAAATAATAATGATAATATACAAAAAGAAAGAATTTTATTGTATATATTCTATTCTATTTTATTGTATCCTTTAATTTTCTAAAATATATAGATAGATATTTTTTTAATCTTTTTTATTACTTTATCCAAAATAAATAATAAATATTTGTATTTTTTAGGTTATATGTACAAATGAATACAACGGAGTATGCCAAGAATCAAAACTTCAAACTGTTGACAACATTCCCTAAGAAGATATTCACGGCGGAGGAGTATGAAATGTCTTTAGAAAGTTTAGGTGAAATATATGTTATATATTCAGTTCAGTATTTTTATTACAGTGCTTCAAAGGTGTCAGTTGAGCACAAATCTCTTTGCCAAGGACATGTTGTATGGGTGGAGGACATACATACATAACTTCACGCTGTATCCCGCATATAGCAGGGTAGGCATAGGGAACCTAGTGTTAAGACACTCCGTTTCCCATTTTCCGCCAAATAAAGGCATTGCGTGCTGAGTGGCGGAACTCAACGTCGCGCTTTGCCTTGTTACCAAACCCAGAAAACGAAAAAATCTATTTCCTGGCGTGGGAATCGAACCCACAACCTGTCGCACGGTTGTGCCTATGCACCATGACAGTTTTAAATAATAAATAAATGATATTTTAAAAATAAATTGAAGACATTGCGGCATTGGAACAGCTTCTAACTGTAAATGCGACAGGTTGTGGGTACGATTCCCACTCCAGGAAATGGAAATATTAAATAATATTTACTATTTTCATTTCCTCGCTCTGTTAACAAGGCATAGCGGGGCATTGAGTTCAGCCACTTAGCACGCAGTGCATCAATTCGACGGAAAGTGGGGAACAGTAATAAAAGAGAATGGAGTGTCTTAATGCTAGGTTCTCTGGTTCTCTCTGCCTGACACAGCGTGAAGATAAAAAAACGCTACGGTCCCTGCATACCTCTTTCGCCTCGTCCACAGTCATTAACCTCTTCATGCATGCCCTCCGGGGAGTCCACATGCTTTTTACGTGACCTTCCTCCAGTATCATTGATACTGTGTTCTCGAAGGTCAACCGAAGTCTCCCCCTACCTCTCTTACCGCTCACCTTTGCTTCATATATCTTTCTCACCATTCTTTCATCACTCATCCTCTCGACGTGCCCAAACCACCTGAGCACATTCTTCTTCATTCTTACTATGAAGCTAAAAAAATTTTTTTTTTTTAATAAATGTAACGCCTGTCGTTGCGCAGAGGCACAAGTGTGCGACTGTAAACGCGACAGGTTGTGGGTTTGGTTCCCACTTCAGGAAATGGAATTTTTCATTTCCTGGGTTTGGTTACAAGGGAAAAGCGCGGCGTTGAGTTCCGCCACTCGGCACGCAAAGCCTCAATTCGGCGGAAAGTGGGGAACGGTAATAAAAGAGAACGGAGTGTTTTAACACTAGGTTCTCTGGTTCCCTCTGTCTACCCTGCTATGTGCGGGATACAGCGTGAAGCTAAAAAAGCATATATTTTTTAATAATCACTATATTTGTCATTACAGGTCTGGTGCCATCTGCGGTAGTTATTGTATCAAAAGGAGCACTTTACACGCAAAATCAACTACTTTAAATATTTAACTATTAAATGTAACTAATAAGATGAAAATATTGATTTAATAAAATTATTTTACTTGGGTTTATATAGAAATGTTACAAGTCCGGGAGTTGAACCTGTTACTCCTGCCATACATTTTAAAGTCTCTTCTGTAATATTCTATGCATTTTTTTTTTATTAAGTTGGTAATATAGTTTCCAATTTTGTTTTGTTGAAAGATGACTTCGTAAATATATTTAAAATATATATTGTGGGTTCGATTCCGATTCGGGGAATGATTATATTTAAATTATTCTCATTTTTCACTCTAGTTCAAAGTGCGGCGTTTAGTTCCGCCATTCAATACATGTCACCTTTAGAATTAAAAGGACTTAATCAAAAAATCATGACATTCATTTTTAGCCAGATAAGATAACGATCTTTATACTTTTTAAAACAAGAATATAAATTAAAATATAAAACTTTAATATACAAATCTATATTGACGTTTCCCAAAAGTTGATATTTTTTTAAATAGGTCATTATAAAGGTGCGACATAATGGATATCGGGCGGAAAGTAGAGAACATAGTGTCTGGACACTGAATATTGCTTTCATATCAAATCACTGTATGAGATAAGTATGGGTTCGAATCCTGTGGGTGGGTGTAGGTTTTTAATACTGTCAAAAGTTAGTGGTTTTATTCTGTTTAACTAATAAAAGTAACACAGCAAAGTGCGGCGTTGAGTTCCGCCACTCAGCATGCAATGCTTCAATCCGGAAATGTTGAGAGAATGTAGTGTCTTAACACTAGGTTCTCAGGTTCCCTGTGCCTATCCTGCTATACGCGGGATACAGCGTGAAGTTAAAAAAAAACTTGAATTAACCTAAAAATGTCTGCCCTGATACATGCGTTTTTGATTTATCAACTTATTAACGCCTGGTGCGGATAATTAAAAAACCACATAATAATATTGTCACAAAATTCATATCTATTACTATCGTGCTTTTGTTAAAACGTTCCTACTGAGTTACTACGAGTTTTCTTTTATTTGTATCTCGATTCTAAATACAGTTGATTTTTTTTTTAGCTTCACGCTTTATCCCGCATATAGCAAGGTAGGCAGAGGAAACTAGATAACCTAGTGTTAAGACACTCCGTTCCCCACTTTCCGCCGAATTGAGGCATTGCGTGCTGAGTGACGGAACTCAGCGCCGCGCTTTGCCTTGTTACCAAACCCAGGAAATGAGAATTTCCTGGAGTGGGAATCCAACCCACAACCTAGCGCGTTTACAGTCGCACGCTTGTGCCTCTGCGCCACAACAGGCGTTATACAGTTAATAACTATGAACACTATTGGTGTAGGTTCGAATCCTACTCGGGGAAATGATTATACACAGTAGAACCTCTATTATCCGGGATATTTATGGGTATGGGGGTACACGGATGACCGAGAACCCCCGGATAATCGAATTAAAACATTTTATTGTCTCAATTGTTTCTAGAAAATGAATTGGACTAACAGTTACCGGTAACTTATGATACCGCATGTCGTATTTTTCTATCCAGTATTTTATTTTTCGAAGTTCTAGTGTATATAAATTACTTTCATTTGCCTGCTCTGGTAATATAGAGCGCGGCGTTGAGTTTCGTCACTCAATACTCAATGTCTTAAATTTGGTCCGAAGGAGGACAGAGTGTTTTTATCCATCCACCTTTTTATACGGTATAAAGCGTGAATCAAAATAAATAACTACGTTTCATAGGTTTTTTTTTTTTTTTTAAATTTTGTATATTAAAAAAGATGGCGAGGTTGTATAATAAAATAAAAATACACTATATATGATTTGAAACTGAATTTGTATTCGGTGAACTAAAAATAAATGATTAAATACAGGTTATTAAGGTCATTTTTTTTATGTCCTATTTTTTTTTTTTTTGTATACACGCATAGGCACAATTTGAGAAAAAAAAACTCAATGTTTTTAATAAAATTATTTATTTAGTTATTAAAGATATATTTTAATAATTACAAAAATAAATAAAAAATGAACATACCAATGATGTCTTCACAGATGAAATAATTATAAAATTCTTGGGAACATATTTAATATTATGTTTTAAAGATATTCCATTATACTTTATCTAAAATTTATTTCTTGTAATTTTTTTTATAATAATTTCATGTCGAAAATGGCACGGTATTTAGATACTTTTACGAATTTTATTCTGGTGGTCATATCATAAAATTTCATTTTTAAGTAGGTTTTAAAACATATAAATAAAAGATATAATTTTATTTTTTTAATTATTTAGTGTGAAAGGAATCATTATGCAAAACTATTTTCATACTTTTTTTTTTAACTTCACGCTGTATCCTGCCCATAGCGGGGTAGGCAGAGGGAACCAGAGAAACTAGTGTTAAGACACTCCATTCTCTTTCAACATTTCCGTTCCCCACTATCCGCCATATTGAGGCATCTTTTAACTTCACGCTGTATCCCGCATATAGGGTAGACACAGGAAACCTAAGAACCTAGTGTTAAGACAATCCGTTCCCCACTTTCCGCCAAATTGAGGCATTGCGTGCTAAGTGGAGGAATTCAACGCCGCGCTTTGCCTTGTTACCAAACCCAAGAAATGAAAATACTAAATTTTACATTTCCTGGAGTGGGAACCGAACCCACAACCTGTCGCGTTTTCAGTCGCACGCTTGTGCCTCTGCGCCACGACAGGCGTTACTTATACTTTTTTTGTTTTCAAAAATCACTTATATTACACTTCATACTTTATAAAGTTAAAAGTAGCATTGTTACAAAAAAAATAAATACAGTTTATAAAAGGATCTTGAATAAAAAAACTTTTAATTAAATTGTTATATTTTATTATTGATTACAAACTTCACAAAATTGTAGGTTTCAAAAATTTTTTTCTCCAAAAAAATTTTTTGCTTCCAAATATAAATATATATTAAATGAAACTGAAAAAAAAAACATGAAATGTTGGCAACACTAAAGGTTAAAAATAAAGTAAATATTTTTCATGTATATAATCTACCTCCATACATATATACATAGAAGGAGAGAGGAGACTTAGAGTCAAGACACTCCGTTTTAATTTTTTTTTTAGCTTCACGCTGTATCCCGCATATAGCAGGGTAGGCAGAGGGAACCTAGTGTTAAGACACTCCGTTCCCCACTTTCCGCCGAATTGAGGCATTGAGTTTTGAATATTAAATAAAAAATACCAATATTTTTTCTTTTTTTTATTATGTAAAAAACAAATGGATATAAAGATTTATTTTTATTTACCCTGTGTTAATATGTACTATAGAATTAAGTATTAAGGCAGTTTACTGTAAAAGTTATACAAAAAATTGAATCTTAAAAGTAAAAATATTTCTTCTAAATAAACATATAAAAAAATTACACATTTGTATAAGAAAGCCTATTTAATATAGAAAAGAGGATGATAAAAAAATTAAAAAAAAGTTTTGTAAATAAAATAAATCCTATAAGTAATGTTATTGATGTTAAAAGCATTTTTATGAAACCTTAAGATGATTTATAATAAATATGGAATATTATCTTTGAGCAAATAAACCCCATAAACAGTGGTTTAAAAATAAAAAATAAAAAACCAATAAAAAAAATATATTAATCAAACTTACCTTAATAAGAAACCAAATTAAATATTATGCATCAGCTCCAAAAAAATATAAAAAAAACCAAGCAGTTATAAAAAGCCAGTAAATAGAGAAAAACGTAAAAGTAACAGTTGATTTATGACATCATTTTTAAATAATTACATTTACGTCCATGATGGACAAAAAAAAAAAAATATATATATATATATATATATATATATATATATATATATATATAAAAAAAAAGTGGATACCAAAAAACATTAAAGTAACACTTGATTTTTAACCACGTAAATATAATCTTTTAAATAATTGTATTTACATACAAAATTTAAATATGTTCCACAAAAAAAGCAAAACAAAATGGAATAAGAAAATGAAATATATAGTAACCCTTTGCAGTCAATTTTTTTTAAAGTTAATTCTTAATTAACTTTATCTTATTGTTAACATAATACCAAAAAGATATACATATTTGATATTTTCACAAAATGTGTCAATAATTTTTGCTTTTGCATCAAAAATAACTATTTTAAATTATTTGTGTTATCTTCTTTGGGTTTGATAATGATTGCTCTGAATCCCTTGAATGTACCCTTTGGGTTAAAAATAAAAAAAAGAACTATAAAGTAACCCACTGTAGCCAAGATAAAAATTTATACAATTGCACATACATACTGTTGACCTTATAATGTGGATACACAATATTCTTGGACGGATTACAATTAGTCAAAATGGAGGTACCACCCACATTTTGTCTTGCGACCACTCCATCACAGTTGGTAATCATCAAATCTTTTGTAAAACATATCCTAATATCTGATATATAACTATCTCCATCTTCTTTCTTACATTCAATCACTGGGTCGACCCCAAGCTTAGATTTTATAGTATTATTAATATCAGTTATCGAGTAAACTACATCATTAGAAGGTATAATGTTCTTCTCTCTGAGGATATTGAGCATGGAATACCGTTTTAACCAGTTCAAACCCATGGAGAAATATTTTAATTCTGAATTGAATTGAGGGAGTTGAGCAGCACATGTGCCATGTTTTGACCATTCGTGTGACCATAAGTCATATATTGGTGTACCTGAAATTTTTTAAATGTTTTAAAACATTTGTATGAATATTTCCATACCATATGTAAATATATGGATAAATCTAAATATATTTTGTTCAGGGCAGGAATTTTTAAGTTTAAATTCTACCTACAAATACTATTTATATGTTATTTAAATAATTTTGAACTTAAATGTTTGATTTGCATGAAATTTTTAGATTTAGCTGTTGATATTTAAAAAACAATCATGTGCAACTTGACCTATTCACACCTGATATGAATATAAATATAAACATTATATTGTTCACAAGATATAAAATTATGTATTGATAAATTTCTTCAGCTTACACTTTATTTTAACTTTTTTCTCTTACAGGCTGGCTTTAGAAGGTGTGATTTATATAGATGAAACTGAGGTGTTAAGATAATCCTTTCTCCATATTCCATTTTTTGTCTTACCAGTGCAGGGAAATATTATTATAATTTCTTTACCCAAGAAGGACCTGGTGAAAGAAAAAGCCACATTAACATCAAACAATTCTTACCTCCAAAGATATTAACCCACACTTGAGATAAATCATTTTCAATTGGCCTAATCTTCTCTGGATCAAACATCCATGTTCTATTACAAAACGCTGGTCCCATAGAGCCTAGTCTCGTAGGCCAAATGCCGTGGATGGTCCAACTGTCCACCGATGTTGGCATTGAACACTTGTGATTGGGATCACGTTTTTTCCATTCTTTACATGTAGTTGCAGGCCATTGTTGAGTAAATATAAGTAAATCAAACTCATTATTAGATTTTTCATGTATTGCATTCGCGTAATGTGAACTGAAATAAGGATAATATTGTTGTTTATTGTGTGTTAGATGACTTGCTTCAGCGTAACATATGAAAACTGATAACACACCATGATAACACAAAAAATATGCCAAAAAAATATAGATTCCACATTGTTAATTCATTAATATTTTTTTAATTAACGTTTATTAAAGAAATAATATTGTTTTAGACATATAAATGATGGTAAAATAACAATTTAGCAAGTTGACTGTAAATTTGTTTTCTATTAACAACTGACAGCTAACTGTCAGATGTCGTATTGAAAACTAATCAAATTGACAGCAGTTCTAAGGTAGTAAAAGAGATAAAGATCGTTAACTATACAGCCACTCCATTTACAGAGATTAATTATTTATTATTTAAATCAAATCTGAATAACCTAGAAGAGAATTATGAGAACAGTAGCAGTAAAGTTGTATAACATAAATATTTTACGCACTTGAGTTATAATGTATATAACTATACGTGGCGTCCTTCAACAAATTCAAAGGTTAGCTGGATGTCCTTTGAATTATAATAGGGCAATATCATAGCTTCAGAGCTTTTATCCAGACTGTTTTGATAAAGAATATCAAAGTATTTATTATCAGAATGACTGAGCAATCAATATTCCGATATATTCGGCCCAGTAAAATATTTTTAATAATAGTAACTTTGTGGTCGTCCTCATAAAATTTTGTGAGAGCATCAAAAAACGATAATTTCAGATAATGTTAATTTTGAAAACCCAATCAATAAGCTGCAGGCAGACATGAGTGAGCTATAAAGATTTAGCCACAACAGTATTGATTCTTATTTTTTGTATAAATGATAATATCATATAAGTCTAAAGAGATTGATTAACCTTTAGAAACTTTAATGTAATAAAATAACCAGAATTTTCATTTAATATGTTTTTTTTGAAAGCAAAAAATTATAGATAACATATTGCGTGTTAGTAAATTTTCATTTGTCAAAATCTGGTGCACAGAGGTCAAGGATAATTTTGAATTTGCGCATTTGATACTTCTAGAAACATTTGCTGTTTGTAATGCATTTTTGGGTTCCTACATTGAGAGTTTCTATATTGTATGAAACAATAAAATCTTACGAACCTAGTGATTTTTCTCTTTACGCTTTGTTCTCTTTTAACATTTCCGTTCTCCACTTTCCGCCGAATTCAGGCATTGCGTACTAAGTGGTAGAACTAACGCTGCATTTTGCCTTGTTACCAGAGCGAGGAAATGAAAATACTAAATATTATTTATTATAAATATTTAATGTTTTAGAATTTTAAATATTTCGCAATGTTTAGTAAATATATACTAATTGTAATGAAGCACAATAATAGGTACATAATTATGACACCATGGAGGTGCTCTTGGAATTTTTTTTCATCAACTTTTATTTGATAATATGTTCATATTTATTATTAAGTCTATCTATATTTTTTTACTAATCTGGCAAATTACCGCAATGATTCAAGAATCTGAAGCTGAAAACAACACCAAATGAAAGATAGTAAAACAACATTTAAAAATAAGGAAACCATTCAATAATTTAGCTTTCCTATGTCACGAAATGTTATACGTAATACATTTTTTCTAAAGGTAAAATATATTAAACAAATACAAAACACTAACTTAAGAAATGTTTGTTATAATTGTGAATTCTTTTTTGTTTTGTAAATATTTCTTTGGGTTTTTGTTTTTTATTTATATCTTTTATGTTTTTTCTTTATATCTTTTATGGTTTACCACATAGGTTTATAGCATTTAGTTCATTTTTAATCAACTTTTTAAAAGCTATAATTGTATATTTATCTTATTTTCATTCAGTTTATTATTTGTATTTATAATTGCATTATAGTAGGGTTGAAAAAATAGTGACTAGACACTCTGTTCTCCATATTCCGTTCATGGACACATATATTGAGCAATCATCATAGAGCGGTTATGGGTTCGAACTCATTCATATTTCCGCTCTGATGTTACATAACTGGAATTTGTCATTTCCTGGGTTTGGTAAAAAGGCAAAGCGTGGCGTTGAGTTCCGCCAATCAGCACGCAATGCCTCAATTTGGCGGAAAGTGTGGAACGAAGAGTCTTAACACTAAGTTCCCTCTGCCTACACTGCTATATGTGGGATACAGCGTGAAGCTATGTATGTATGTTACAAAACGCAGTGTTGATTTCCGCCACTCAACACCCAAGGACTTTCCAAGGTCTTCTTTCGGGCGGAAAACGGAGGTCGGAGGGTCTTGGCACTAGGTTCTCTTTAATTACCTTGCTAAGCGACAAAAAGTGTAAACTGCTATAATATTTTAAAAGATGTCTATCTATAATAGCTCAGTTTGTATGAAGCAGTCGTACACAATTAGTGGGTGTGAAGTTGATTTAGTGAGAAGTGAGAACGTAGTAAGTAATAAATTGGTACAACAAAGTGTTAGAGAGTGGTTTCTTTTGACAAGCTCGCTTGAGTTGGGAACATAAGATAAATTTTATGTTATTAAATTTAATGTTGAATTATAACCAGGCGTCTATAAGTTGATAAATCATAAATGCATACTTTACAGGGCAGGCGTATTTAAAACTAATGAATTTGCTTGACTTTTTAACAGTATTTGCATACATAGCTTCACGTTGTATCCCACATATGGCAAGGCAGGCAGAGGGAACCTAGTGTTAAGACACTCCGTTCCCCACTTTCCGCCGAATTAAGACATTGCGTGCTGAGTGGCGGAACTCAAAGCTGCGCTTTGCCTTGTTACCAAACCCAGGAAATGAAAATTTAATTTCCTGGAGTCTTAACAGTATTTGGAAATAGAAATAGCTTGATTCTGAAGCAAAAGAGAAATAATCGTAATAATCGAGAAAAGCTAATAAGAGACGAAGATACACTTTGCGTGATCGTGAGTGGTCAAAGATTTTAGTTATATAAAAAAAACAAGCTAAAGCTTCAATTTTGCTGTATTTAACGTATTTTTCATTTTTTAAAAGTAATTTTATTATATTTACAATCCTTTTATATGTATTATAACTTAAAATGACAATCGGTATTACATAAATCGGAGTGATCGTGGCACAGCGTCTCACTGGAAAAACGATGGATATGTGTTCTATGCCCGCTTAAGGCAAAATACTAAACTTATTTAATTTATTCTCATTTCCTTGCTTTGGCAAGACAAAGTGCGGCATTGGGATCCGTCACTTAGCATGTAATATCCCGATTTGAAACGTAAAGCGAAAGCGGACTATCTCGAAACTATGTTGTCTCCGACTACCCTGCAGTTTAAAAAAAAACTGAGAACCTTAATTTTTTTTATAACTTCACGCTGTATCTCGCATATAGCAGGGTAGGCAGAGGGAACCTGAGAACCTAGTGTTGAGACACTCCATTCCCCACTTTCCGCCGAATTGAAAAATATATATTATTAAATAAATTAAATAAAATGTTGTTCACCCCTGTCATATAAGACGATCGCCCATAGTTTTTTCCATAATATACCGTTCTATAATAACCTGGTTGGTGGTTTTTCTTTCACTCGCTCCGATACTCTGAGGCGTCGCGTGCGTCACGATACAATGGTCAGGTACAATTAAATGCATTATGCATCTTGCTTTAGCTAAAATATAAGCTTTATTAAGCACACGAGTCATTTTTTTTTATTTTAATTATGATTGCTTTTTTTAACTGACATTTTAAATTTAGAATGTAACGAAATTGCGTCACAATAAAGAAACAAATACATAAGTACCGACTTATGAACGAATGAGATAAAAAATACATTTCACAATATATTATTTATTGTAACATTTGGCATTTAAATATTTTTTTTAAGTTTGGTAATTGTAAAAATATTAAATCTTACATTTATCCTAATACTGATACTTTATATTCAATAATTTTTTCTTAGGTTACTTTTCTGAAGTTACACTTCTGCCATGTGAAAGAAAGTATATGTATGGAACGTGGATACATTCTTTTTATCTCCATGTATATGTTCATATATATGGAGATAACGTATAAGTATATATTTATAGTTATGTATGTATATTCGTATGTGTGTAATGTATGTATTTGTGTTTGTATGTATGTCAGTTTTATGTATTTATAATAATTATTTATTTATTATTATTATTTTTTGCACTGTTTTCCGCCAAAAAGATGTCTCACATAAGTACGCAATCCACGATGGCTGCCTATAAGAGATCACTTTTAGTGATAAGGCCGCCTTTGCTTACTTACATATTCGTTATTTTATAATTCTTTATTTATTATGTGTAATAAAGTGTTTTATTATTATTATTATTTTGTGTAGAACCAACTGATATAACTTCCTTTTATATAAATTGTGCCATATACGTTAAAGGGCTCTAGTTAGCAAAATCCTATTTAAAAACTAACTTTTAGGGCCACCTTATAAAATTGCAATAAATTTAGTCGTTCAAAATCGCGAATCTAAAAAAATCAACAATTACTTTACTTCTATCTTTGTTATTGTGGCGCAGTGGAACTGTCTCTATTTACGCGACGGTTGCGTATTCCTACGGCGTTAAATTCCACAATGTGTTGAAATTGGACGGTAAATGGGGAATACAGTGTCTCATACCTACACATACGCTCTCATATTAAGAAAAAAGATGGTGAAAAATATCACTAAATAATCTAGTTACAAATGTATTTGTAACTGTATTGGTATTTATATAAATGTTTTTCATTACATTCCTTCAAACAAATTCCATCATTCCATATGGATTCCATATTGAAAAAAAACGTAACCACAATAAAAATTAAACATAAAAATAGAAACGTTACACATAATAACCACCGGCCATTGATCTCGAATTTATAAAATATTAATTTGTTTGAAAAAAGTCGCGCGTGCGTTTCCGGACGGGCGCGCGGCAAAAACGCGCGTTCAAACTGCGTAAAGTGTTTTTCATTCGTTAATTATCGCATGTGATATGTGAAAAGGATTTATTGAATAGTTACTGCGTGGGCGATCTTCCGGCACGCTCTGGCGGTACTCTGTACATATACGTTATTACCGCTAGCTTGCCATTAAAATATATTTATATTTGCATGCTTAAGCTTAAGTAAGGCCTGTCGTGGCGCAGAGGCACAAGCGTGCGACTGTAAACGCGATAGGTTGTGGGTTCGATTCCCACTCCAGGAAATAGAATTTTCCATTTCCTGGGCTTGGTAACAAGGCAAAGCGCGTCGTTGAGTTCTGCCACTCAGCACGCAATACCTCAATCTGGCGAAAAGTTGAAAGAGAACGGAATGTCTTAACACTAGGTTCTCAGGTTTCCTCTGCCTACCCTGCTATATGCGGGATACAGCGTGAAGTTAAAAAAAAAGGACACTATAAATATATGGTACTGTACCTTTCATTTGAATACATTTATGTTTGTTTTTTTTTTTATTTATTTTACATTTCCATTACAACTAGCCTAACTCCTTAAAACTAGGTTTATAAGACTTATAGAGTACGTCTGTGTTCAGTTTTTGTAACATGTTACTAACATGTGCTTATATTATTTTTTAGCTTTATGCTACATTTTCCATAACAAAGTAGTAACCTAGTGTAAAGACACTACGTTCCCCTTTTCGCCCAAATTCGATATATTTCGTGTTTGCTGGGGAAACGCAACGCCGCGCTTTGTCTTAGTCCACGGAAAAATGAAAATAATTTAAATATTTATGTATTTCTCCAACTGGGAATCGAACCTACTCGCATATATAGTCACACGCTGTCCCACTTCGTTACGATAGCCTCAAAAATACTTATACCTATTACACATATATTATTTACCAATTTACCACTTTTTATCAGCTTTGATCTATTTCAAACATCTTTTCTATCCCACAATTGAACATAAAATATCTTTACTTAACAAAAAATACCAAAGTTTATGCCAATCGTAGATAGAGCTTTGCCCTACGAGACCCTGCCCTAGGTCACGTCCCAGTCAACGTACGTATCGGGTGAAAAACCTAACCTAACATTCAAGGTCGCCGCCGTGAGTGTACCACGCTGTACAGATGATAGGAATATTTTTTTAATATATTCTTACGTATCTCGCACAGTTTTCTGTAGGGAAGAAGCGAGTTTTGGGACTGCGTTGTCTGTTTTTTCGCCTTTTGTGCAGATTTTTCTAGTGACTTGGTGGTTTTTAACGTCACGCCGTGGTTAGACAAACCGAAATGAAAATGATTTCAAATATAAGCAGTTGTTGGAATTGAACTCACGACCATTATGGTTACGATAAGACGCTATATTCATATAACATTAAAATAATTCTAGATGTCTCTTAAATTACAATGATATTTTACTTTATAATAAGATTAACAAACACTGAATAAAAATCAATAATGTTCTATTTTTTGATAGCCTAAGCCTATTTATTCAAAATAATTATGTTTAATAAGTTTATTGCAGCTTTATGTTTACTAGTGTCCCCGTTGACGCGTTAACAGCGCGTTGACTTTAGCAATGTCGTACGAGCATACTCGTATGCATACTCGTATGTCAAACATATGGTAGTGTGTGTAACATTTTTTTTATTAATTTAATAATTAATATACTTTTATGCATTATTTAAAAAAAATATTAGCATTCTGCCCTCCTTCGCTATATAAACTATAAGTATGCTCCTCCGTCCACGTAATTTTCATAAAAAGGGATCCAAAGTTTTTGCTTCACGTATTTATATGTAGATACCCGCAAAGTAGAGAAGACACAGAAATCCAAATGACAAGACACTCCACCGCTTTACGTCGCACCGCAATTCACCGTTTTCATCCTTAATTTAAATTATTGGGTATTGAATAGCAACTTAACGCCGCGCCATGTCTTCTCAGAACGGTGAAAAGAAAATAAATATGACCCTCTAGTGGTAATCAAGACCACAACAGTTTCATTTTGCAAATTGTATATAGGTAGGCTTACCATACGTCTCGGTTTGACCGGGATAATCCCGGTTTGAGATCCCTGCCCCGGCGTCCCGGTCAAACTTGAACAGCACCGACACCCCAACCAATGGTCTCTTTTTCTTTTTAATAAAAAATATATTCACATTTATTAATATATTTTCAATTCATAATAATTTTGATTGCATTTCAAATATGAAAAACACAAATTAAGCGAAAAGCAAAATGAAAATGAGCCTCCTTCTCTTCTGCGTCCCGGTTTGGCTCTTCGTAATTATGGAATGCCTATAATTATGGTAATTGTGGTAGGTCTATAAATATTTTTCTTACTTTTTCGTCTAAAATCCGTCCCATACAAAAATACACTAAAAACTTAACATTTCATTCAGCCTTATAAATCTGTTATGAACCTATACCCAAGCTATGTAAGCAGGTCAAACACCTAATTGTGAAGGTGAATGCGTATCTGAGGTCACAAGAGTCGACGCACCGTCCGCAAGGTGTCCTGACTCCTGTCCTATATCAATATTGTATACTTTATTATATTATTTAGTTTGGAGCTTTGTGTTTTTACTTAATGATAATATCTTCTACAGATAATGCCTGTCGTGGCGCAGAGGCAGAAGCGTGCGACTGTAAACGTGACAGGTTGTGGGTTCGATTCCTACTCCAGGATGTGTAAATATTAAATAATATTTAGTATTTTCATTTCCTCGCTTTAGTAACAAGGCGGAGGGCGGCGTTGAGTTTCGCAACTCAGCACGCAATTCAACGCAAACTCTACGAAAATTTTAAAAAAGAGAACGGAGTGTCTTAACATTGGGTTCTCTGGTTACCTCTGCTTACCGGGATAGAGCGTGAAGCTATGTATGTATATATTTTCTTTTACGGAGAAACGAGTGTTGTGACACCAGATTTTTTCTGAATCCCTTGCTATATATTACTAAGGCGTGAAGCTGGGATAAAAAATGAAATTTCAGTAGAAAACGAAGAAAGGAATCATATAACTAGATTATTTCCACTTTTTACAAAATTAAGCAAAAAAATAAATGAAACAACATAGAAATTGTGTTCTAAATCTTAATTACTGAGTTTCCAAATAAATCACGATACAAGTTTGTTATCGATCCTCATCAGAACGGGTTTAGATAGATGGCTGTAGATTTAAACGTCTTCGCGATCTTTGCGAGTGAGTTATTTCTAAGTGATTTTAACGCAAAAACAAAATATATATCAATATAGATACGTATCTATTAAATATTAAAATGTGAATAAATTTGCATATCTTATACATATAACATATATACATAAAAAAAGGAAAGTGGGGAACGGATTTGTGGAAAGAGAACGGAGTGTCTTAACACTAGGTTCTCAGATTCCCTCTGCCTACCCTGCTATATGCGGAATACAGCGTGAAGTTAATAAAAAAAGAAAAAAAAAAAGAACATATATACATACATAGCAGGGTAGGCAGAGGGAACCTAGTGTTAAGACACTCCGTTCCCAACTTTCCGCCGAATTGAGGCATATCTTATACTTACTAATGTATCTATATATTAATATTAATAATGTAATGTATCTATATATTAAAATAAATTTATTATACGTGAAGCAAAAACTTTGCATCCTTTTTTACGAAAATTATGCGAATGGGAGAGCTTGAAACTTGGCACATTTATAGCGAAGGAGTGCAGAATCGTAACGTCTTTTAAAATAATGCATAAAATACATTAAATTTATAAAATAAATGTTACATACACTACCATGGTTTGACATCCATGTTTATATTAAGTGACATATACGTTGTTAAGCAACGCGTAGTTAACACGTCAACGGGAGTCGTCGAGGACGTCTCTAGTCTATATCGTACGTGAAGCAAAAACTTTCTATCCCTTTTTTAAAAAATACGTGGACGGAGGAACATGACACTTGGAAGTTTATGTAACGTAAGAGTGCATATTGATCATATCTTTAAATAATTTATAAAACATATATTAAATTTAAAAAAAAATAATAATAAAAAATAAATGGTACACACTACAATGGTTTATGCGTTAATAACGCGTAAACGGGGAGACACTAGTATAAATAAATATAGATACGGATCTTTTCAATATTAAGATGTGAATACATTTGCATAACTTTTAAATTGCTTATATTAAATTGACAAATTGAAAAGATCATAATTTAAATTTTAACAAAAAAAAAATGATTTTTGGACTTATTCACACTTGATAGCTATATTACTCAGCACGCAATGTCTCAATTCGGCGGAAAGTGGGAAACGAACAACTTTAAAATCTTTCTGACTAGTGACTATAAGTAATATAGGTATCTATTTATATTCTATAAGCTATGTGTGTATACATACACACATAGCTTCACGCTGTATCCCGCATATAACAGGGTAGGCAGAGGGAACCTAGTGTTAAGATACTTCGTTCACCACTTTCCACCGAATTGAGGCATTACGTGCTGAGTGGCGGAACTCAACGCCGCGCTTTGCCTTGTTACCAAACCCAGGAAATGAAAAATTACTTTTCCTGGAGTGAAATTAAATGATTGACTGACACAAAAACGAGTATTGTGTTGGAAACTCAAAAATAAATGAATATTTCTTTTTTCCATTGTTAAGTTACCATATATATTTTTTTTTATGGATAACGGATGGCAAACGAGCAGAAGGACCACCTGATGGTAAGTGGTCCTTCGCCCATAGACATCTACTACACCAGAGATGTTGTAAATGCGGGGCCAACTTAGAGGATGCAGATGGAAGGGGAGGACAATGTAGTAGTCCGCTATCGGAACCATCACATTCTGGGGAAAGGATGGGTGGGAAAGGGAAAAACCTGGCTTACATGCCATCGAACCGGAACACATCATAAGATATTTGGCGGTTCGTCTTTGACATGATAGTGGTCGCGAGCCAGTCGGAGAACGAACCTCCTACCACCAAAAACTATATGACTAAGCGCTTACTTAATTATATAAATATTAAATTATTCACAGACAGTCGCAAAGTGAAAGTTTTCACGTCTCTGTGTGTAAGTACTTTACCGTCGCCAAAATAATTTAATGAACAATGACCCATATTTAAGTTTCTTCGGTTATATAAAACTGTTTGTCATTTATCATTATATTAATACGTTAAAGAAATTTGGATCCTTTTTTATGTAAGCTATGCCTACAGGGTAGTATACATATAGTGTATATACCTGTGCGACTGTAAACACGATAGGTTGTAGGTTCAATTCCCACTCCTGCAAATGAAAATTTTAAATAATATTTAGTTAATTTCCTGGGTCTGGTAACTAGGCAAAGCGCGGCATTGAGTTCCGCCACTCAGCACGCAATGCCTCAATCCGGCGGAAAATTGGAAAAGAATTGTTCAAAGAGAATGGAGTATCTTAACTTTAGGTCAATATTTTTTTATTATAATGTATGAGAAATATATTAAATATAAAATAAATATTATTTACACTACCATATATTTGTATGAAGTAAAGTAAATGTCAAGATATTGTTGAGATTTTCTATGTCGATGGAGTTACTAGGTGAGCAATTCCTTAAAAATGGGGAAAGATGTACTGATTTTTTAATAATTACCTTAGACTTGTCTAAATGATTATTTAAACATAGCAATGCAATCTTAAGGCTCAAAGGCCTTAGGCCTTTTATAGTTTATTACTGCTTGCCTACACTGTCCAAGCTCACCTCTATCTAATCAAATTTAAAAATAACCTACTAATGCTGATAATAATTAAAAAAACCTGGAAGAAATCGCTATTTTAGCGACAATGTTGCCTGTTGTACATCGTTTTCTGTTATTCTTTTATTTAATTTTTTTTTATGTATGGGTCTGTACAATAAAGAGTTTCTTTTTACTAATGCCGCCATCTAAATATGTGCTAGAAATGAACTGATAATAGTTCTAGACAGGCCGGTATCTTTTAGTAGACTACAGAGAGATTTCGTTGTCACAACTCCCGCTTCTATCTCTACTGCTATCATAAATATATATATATATTTTTAACTTTACGCTGTATCCCGCATATAGCAGGGTAGGTAGAGGGAACATGAGAACCTAGTGTTAAGACACTCCTTTCTCTTTCAACAAAACCCCAGTTTCCGCCAGATTAAGGCATCAATATTATTCTCAATAAAATCGTTCTTTATCAAGCTACCATTAAAATTTTAAAGAATGGCATAAATCGAAAAACTTATATTCCGATAAGAAATAATATGAACTTAAACACTGGTTTTCCTTAATGCATTGTTCTAGGAATTTTCATATTATTTGTACTTAGTGGTATATGGTGTGTAAAAGTCGTAGTTAACACATGAGCTTTAAGCTTAACTGCAGTGGGAATTTACAATGACGCATACGAGTACACGCCGCTCACATACTAGCAGGTTTTATATCTATATATTTATACGTGAAACAAAAACTTTGTACCCCTTTTTACGAAAGTAACGCGGACGGAGGAGCATGAAACTTGGCACACATATAGTTTATATAGCAAAGAAGTGCAGAATGATAATATCTTTTTGAATTTTTTCCTTCAATATTCTTGGTAAATAATAATATATACTTATTAGCATTGTGTTTTTTAAATATACAAACACTTCAGATACTTGACCTGTGTCTGTTTTTTCCTTACATACATACATAGCTTCAAGCAGGCAGAGGGAACCTAGCGTTAAGATATTCCGTTCCCCACTTTCCGCCAAATTGAGGCATTACGTGCTGAGTGGCGGAACTCAACGTCGCACTTTGCCTTGTTACCAAACCCACGAAATAAAAATCCGTTTCTTGGAGTGGGAATCGAACCCACAACCTGTCGCGCCACGACAGGCGTTATTATTTGTTTTTTTGTTTTTGTTTTTATTCGTTAACTTATAACTTATGTAAATGTTTATTTAGAAATAAGGCTGTTAATGCTTTCATGGATGATTGGGACAGTTCCCGTGGGCCTCGGCCAGTGGCGGTAGAGGTGGAGCACCGTGAGGTTTTAGTGGGTATACGGACAGCTTCTTGACACCCGTCCGGAGTCCCACAAAACCCGTCCGAGTCCCCTCGGGCGGGTATCCGTAACGGATTTCCTCACGTTAAAAAAAAAAAGGTGGTTAATGCTTTACAATTACGATTTTTTTCATTAATTATTATAATTACTTTACTGTTTTTTACTAAGTCAAAGGTAAAACTTGGAAAAGGTAGGACTTGGTACCAGGAAAAGGGCAGGACAGCTATTGTGGAGTATAGGACATGACCGCTTCGTTGCTATCTTATATGGCCATTTTAAGATAGCATTGTACTTACAACTTTAAATGATATCTTTATCCAGCGTGAAAAAGGTGATAAATTCAAAGTACATGTTTTTCAGGATATGTTTTAGTTATAGTTCTTCTTTCTTAATTCTGTTTTTTATATTATTTAAATATTTTTTTTATTTGAAAGCATTAGATTTTTCTGATTTTGTATTTCACTCTCTACATAAAGCAATTTTCGTGCCTATTAATAAAAAAAATGCAAATCGAGTTATCCACCTATTAGATCATAGATTTTCTCTCAAACAAGACATTAACACAGTTTGGTGTCTTTATGCATATAAAAATATAGATTCAAAGTCAAAGTAAAATGAATATATTCAAAATAAGAAATTACAATGACAATGATAACTTTAAAATAGACTGGAGCGAGAATTTCATTCCCAAAACGTACTATCATTTATAAAATTACTAATTAGGTAATTACCTTTAACCCACAAACGTCTTTACACAACTTGTGATATAGAACATTCAAGTTTATCATAACATATGAAATTTAAATAACACCTACATTCACTTATACCCTTTAAAAATCACATACAAGCATCTTTAATATATAATATATGGAAAAATATAGTACACTTCACCGAACAAGCTAATAAAGCTTGAAGCTCATATACGAGTATACCATATATAAGAACTATTGCATTAATTGCATTAATCATGCATTTATAAGACGTTCTAAGTTCACTGAGCTTTTACTGTGTGGTATTTATTAGTGCATTTTTGCCTTCTACCACTAAGAAGCTAGTGTTTAGACACTCCGTTCTACATTTATTATTTTAAATTTGAAGACATTATTTAAATTTAAAAAAAAATATCAGAGCCGAGAAATGAATATATGAAAATTCGGCAGAAAGTGGGAAACGAAGGGAGTGTTTTAACACTATGTTCTCAAGTTCCATCTGCCTACCCTGCTATGTTTTGTGTATTTTTAGGTGGTAGGAGGTTCGTCCTCCGACTGGCTCGCGACCACTATCATGTCAAAGCCGAACCGCCAAATATCTAATGACGTGTTCCGGTTCGATGGCATGTAAGCCAGATTTTCCCCTCTCCCACCCATCCTTTCCTCAAAATGTGGTGGTTCTGATAGTGGACTACTACATTGTCCCCCCTACCAACAGTATCCTCTAGGTTGGCAACGCATCTACAACATCTCTGGTGTTGTAGATGTCTATGGGCGAAGGTAACCACTTACCATCAAGTGGTCCTTCTGCTCGTTTGCCGTCCGTTATCAATAAAAAAAAAATATATATATGTGCGGGATACAGCAATACAAATACAAGCAATACATAAAAACAGCTTTCACGCTTTATCCCGCATATGTAGTAGGCGTAGGGTACTGTTAAGTTGCAGAATTCAACGCCGCACTTACTTTTAATAAAGATTGAATTATAAACAAATGGGACGGTTTAACTTGTAGAATATAAAACAATATTATAAAAAAAATATTTTTCGTATAACCTTATCAAAAAAGGTTTTTTTTTAAAACAGAATGTTTAATATTTTATTTATTCTCAGTTCACAAAAACAGAGGTAAACATTTGATAGGTCACATAGTTTGTACTGGCGGAACTTAACTCCGCATTTTTTATAGCGAGATTAGATGAATAATATTTATTTATTTAACACACTCTGTATATTAGACTGGCGAAATGACTACAATTTATATAAGTATTATAAACTTTTCTTCAACCGGAATTTGAACCTGCACCTTTGTTCGTTTAAATAATATGTCAAAACCTTTAACATTTGAAGGAGAATAAATGAAGGAAAATGTACAATAGGACATACGGTTATGACGTTGTTATAGTTATTATTTTCTTTCTTAGATTCATATATTCATTTAAAATAGAGTAAAATAACTTTTAGTTCTTTACTGGAAACTTGTACCCCTCGAGTATATTTAAAAATTCTGCAGGAAAATCTATTTAGCCCTTAAATAGATACAAAACGCCTGTTGTGGCGTAGAGGCACAAGCGTGCGACTGTAAACGCGGAAGGTTGTGGGTACGATTCCCACTCCAGGAAATGTAAAGTTCAGTATTTTCATTTCCTGGGTTTGGTAATAAGGTAAAGCGCGGCGTTGAGTCCCACCACTCAGCACGCAATGCCTCAATTGAGGAAATTGGGGAACAGAGTGTCTTAACACTAGGTTCTTAGGTTTTGCCGACCCTGCTATATACAGCTGAAGCTAAAAAAATATTTAAAAAAACTTTTTTAAAACTTTGTTTTTCCCCAATAGTGTGGGAGGCAGAATATTGTGGTAAAATACTCCGTTCTCCGCTTTGTGTCCTAATTGAAGATATTAAATCAAAGGGGAATGAAAATTATTGATATAAAAACCATTACCCTGACTGAGGATTGAATCCACATCTCTTGCGTTTACAGTAAGACGCTGTCCCACTGCACTATGATGGTCTCACACACTGGTTTAATATATATTATGCTGACTGGCGGAACTAAACGCCGCATTCTATCACGTTTAACAAACTAGACCCAAGTGAGCAATGCGCTAATAAAATAAAATATATTTAGTCTTTTTTTGTTATTGTTTGTTCATTAACTAGATTATTTTCCTCATGCATGGACCGGTTGAGTATATGCGTCCTCCTCAGGCATCTTTGCCATTTACTGGAAAAGGAAATCTGTAAGTATATCAATTGAAATTGCCCTGAGTTCCGCTACTCTACCATAAAGACATATACGAGGTGTGTTCAAAAAGTATAGCGAATTTTGCGTACAACGTAACGTTTTTTCGAATCTTCGAAGCACTTCAAAAAAACATTTTTTTTATCTTGATCAGCTCCTCCTTCGATGCCGTCTTTATCTCGTATATATAAAACATTTTTTTTAACCTTCACGCTGTATCCCACATATAGGGTAGGCAAAGGGAACCTGGGAACCTAGTGTTAAGACACTCCGTTCTCTTACAACAATTCCGTTCCCCACTTTCCGCCAAATTGGGGCATTGCGTGTTGAGTGGCGGAACTCCACGCCGCGCTTTGCCTTATTACCAAATCCAGGAAATGAAAATACTAACATTTCCTGGAATGGGAATCGAACCCACAATCTGTCGTGTTTACAATCGCACGCTTGTGTCCCTGCGCCACGACAGGCGATATATATAAAACATATACCATGAAAATAGAGAAAGAAAATTTCTCTCTGGCTATCTTTTAAAACTACACAATTCCTTTACATTAATTATTACATTATAACTAAAACAGCAATGTTTCTGGAATTATAGCCTATTTATTATTCTCATGTGTACTCTATACTATTATAAAGTTTCATCCAGTTCCGTTCAGTATTTTTAATAATAATAACAATAATAAATTCTTTATTTCCAGAATAAAATAATTCCAATACAAGCACATTGATAATTTACGATTTTATTATAAAATTATAATAATAATTACAAAATAATAAAAAAAAGTTAATTACAAACATTTTTTTAAAAGGAGATATTAGATATGTATATCTTCTTTGGAAATAAGACAAAGTGCGGCGTTGAATTCCGCCACTAAGCAAGAAATGCCTCAGTTCAGCGGAAAGTGCGGAATGGAGTGTCTTAACACTAGATTCTCAGGTTCCTTCTCCCTACGCTGCTATGTGTGGGATACAGCGTGAAGTTAGAAAATAAGATATGTATATATAAATTGAAATTCCTTAGTATTATTTAAGTGCGCAGGCGCATACCCCGTGACGTCACAAGAATTCGCATCGGAAATGAGTCACAATCACAGCTGAGTCACATTGAACGAGGTTGTTCTATAGCTTACAAGTTTTAAGATAGTTTAGAAACCATCATAGCGCAGTGGGACAGCGTATAACTTTAAATACGATTGGTTCTAGGTTCGATTCCCAACTCGAGGAAATAATTATATATAAATTATTTCTATTTTGTTGGTAAGACAAATTGAGGCATTCAGTTCCTCATTCAACACGTAATTGTAGTTAAGGAAGGAATTGGATAACGGAGTGTCTGGACACTAGAATTTCTCAGGTACTACAGGGTAGGTCAGGTACAGGAAATTCGTCAGAATTTCCTGTACAGGAAAAAGCGTGATACTGAATAATTCAGCAGTAAACATAATTATTATATTTACTAGTACACTCGTTGACGCGTTAAATATACATTGCCTTAGTAATGTATGTCACATTATATCGTATGTAGAACTCATGGCAACGTATATGTGTTTATTTTTTTTTTATTTACATTATTTTTTTTACCGCCTGTCGTGGCGAAGAGGCACAAGCGTGCGACAGGTTGTGGGTTCAATTCCCACTCCAGGAAATGTAAAAGTTTAGTATTTTCATTTCCTGCGTTTGGTAACAAGGCAAAACACGGCATTGTGTTCCGCAACTCAGCACGCTACGCCTCAATTCGACGGAAAGTGGGAAACGGAAATCTTAAGAGAGCGGAGTGTCTTAACACTAGGTTCTCTGGTTCTCTCTGCTTACCCTGCTATGTGCGGGATACAGCGTGAAGCTAATATATGATAGAGCAACTAGACAAGTGTCATCGTAGTGTGAGGTGTTGGTGACGTGACCGGACGGACATCCGGTACGATTCGGAGTTTGGAATATTGTATAGTTAGTTAGGTTTGTAACCAATATTTGTTTTAAAGTAATATCTTTTTTATTATTTTTTTTAATCTTCCTACTTCTGGCTTACTGTTTTGCGAAGATAAAACACTAAATATTTAGGTGTACTAGTGTCCCCGTTGACGCGTTACCAACGCGTTGTCTTTAGTAATATATATGTCACTGTGTACATAGATTTTAAGCCTTGTTAGTGTGTGTAACATTTATTTTTTTTATTTAATATGCTTTTTGTGCATTATTTTTAAGAAATATTAGCATTCTGCACTCTCTCTCTCTCTATATAAACTATAAGTGTGCCAAGTTTTATGCACCTGCGTCTGCGTAATTATTGAAAAAGGGGTATAAAGGTTTTGCTTTTTATATATAGTTTTATGATATACTTATAAGAGGTCATCGTGACGCAGTGGACCAGCGTCTGACTGCACACGCACAATGAAAACAAAAAATATTGCCTGGAATTTGAACCCACAACCCTTGCATTATATATAAATATAAATAACAAAAGAACCATAAAACCATATAGGTGTATAAAACTTAAACACATCCGGATATAGTTTCCTACAATTGTAAAAACATGTGTCAGTCAGTGGAGCGGAACGGATATGAAAGTCAGTAGTGTCAGAACTATTAAATATTTTGTTGATAATAATTGGAGCGTGCTGGGATTGCTGTTTTACGATTTTCTCTTGAATTTTTCTTCAGTTTCACGCTCTTTCCCGCATAGCAGGGTAAAAGAGCATTTAGTGTTAAGACACTACATTTACCCCTTTCGTTAAGTGACGGAATTTAACGTCGCTTTATGTTTTACAAGACTGGGGAAAGGAAAATAAATGAATTATAATTTTTTCTCCAAGTGGGAATCGAACCTGTAACAAATGGTGCTTTTAGTCCGACTGACTGTCCGACCGACTGTTCCATTATATAAGAAATTCTTACCACAAAATTTTCTAGGTATGCGAGAAAAACCCAAAGTTAACAAAATGAACAAATAAACATAGTTATAAATTACTAATAATTATATTAATCACGTAAAGGAGAATGTATCCTTTTTTACGAAAATCGTGTGGACATAGGAGTATAAAATATGACCTAGGTATCAGTGGCGAAGGGTGAAAATTTTAGTTAAGCAAGTCGGTAAATTTAGAGAAGCCGATGTTTATTTAGGGAAGCCGGTATTTTTTTCAGAAGCCAGTATATTTAGGGAAGCCGGTATAGGATGTGAGGATATTTAATAATTTCACAATCGAATTTTAGCGATAACCTTTTTTTTTTCAGATCTTACCCCTTGCTTGACTTTGTTTTATTCTGCAAACTTCATGTCTTACTTAGAAATGGAAATAATTTAAATATAAACTTGTCCCCGGTTGGGAATCAAACTCACAACCAATCGCGTTTACAGGCACCGCTATCCCACTGCGCCACGATGGCCTCAATACAAATTAATTAGCAATATAAATTCGCCACGGGTGTCTTGTTCACTGTTTACAGGATATCAAAGACCGTCGGCGTTGTTTGATAAGTATTAAAAAGTTGGTAGTAAATTTATTATAACTATGAAAGTTTATGTTATTAAAACTATTAGAACTTGGCAGATATTCTAGACGGTTTTTTCAAGCGAAACCTTTTTACAATCGTTGATGATTGCAATCTAAATGTAACAAAAATGCGTCACGATTGTAAAATAAGCAAATTCCTTTGTAGGAAAGACTGATATTGTAGTGTGTCTTTTTAATTTACTACTGTTCCCGTTAACGCGTTAACAACGCGTTGTCTTTAGTAATGTATATGTCGCTTTATATAAACATGGATGTCAAACGCATGGTAGTGTGTGCAACTATTATTTTATGAATTTAATATACTTGCAATGCATTGTTAAAAAAAATATTAGCATTCTACACTCCTCCTCTATATACACGATAAGTGTGCCAAGTTTCATGCTCTTCTTTCGCGTAATTTTCGCAAAAAAGGGTACAAAGTTTTTGTTTCACGTATTTCCATAAATAATCCATTCCATAAATATGGACAAAAGTTATTGTAATTAAATAATATCGAAAAAATATATAAAAATATAAAATAATAATTAATAGCAAGAAGTAGTAGTTACAGACCATGTCCATGACCAACAAAAAAACAAATATAATAAAATATATACTTTCACTTTTATCGTGCTCACTTTTGTAATTAGGGATAACGGATGGTAAACGAGCAGAAGGTCCACTTGATGGTAAGTGGTTACCTTTGCATGGACATCTACTTTTTTGCTTTGCCGACCTAGAGATGGAAGGGGGGGAAAATGTAGTAGTCCGCTATCGGAACCACCACATTTTGGAGAAAGGGTGAGTTGGAAAGGGCAAAACCTGGTTTACATGCCATCGAACCAGAACACATCACTAGATATTTTGCGGTTCGTCTTTGACATGATAGTGGTCGGAAGCCAGACGAAGGACGAACCTCCTACCACCTAACCCGGAATACCCGCCTCTAACGGGACGCTACCCAGCGGCGGAGGATAATTGTATTCTAACCCCGTCCCCTCACAGGGAAAAACGCATAATGTTTCACAAAATCAAAATCGGTTTGTAATAAGGAACGGAGAGTCTAGACACTAAATGCTCTCTGACTATTCCATACATAAAAACATGAAGCTTTTATAATTCATTTAATATAAAGCAAAAATGTCCAAAAAACTACATCATTACTATTCTAGGCTTATAGTAGTTGACCTCTTTGTGACCGATAAGAGTTCTGTGGGTGTTTAATACTTCCCTGATTATACAGTATCCGTCCATTTATCCGAACGTTGTGGACTAGAATTTGTCCTTATTAAATTGTCCTAGATTTAACTGTGTATGTATATATAATAATATATATAGCAGGGTAGGGAGAGAGAACCTAGTGTTATGACACTCTGTCTGTTATTTTCTGTTCGTAATTGAGACATTGCGTATTAAGTTGCGGAACTCAATGGCGTGCTTTATTTTACTAGATTGGAGAGATGAAAATAATTTTGATTATAATCATTGCCCGGAGTGGGAATCGATCCCACAATCTATTGCGTAAAGAATCTGACCCTAAAACGCGCCTTCAAAAAAATTGTTTTATAAATGATTACTAAATGTGAAAAAACAACAACAACCTATGGTAAATCGTAACGCAGTGGTACAGTGCTTGACTGTAATCAGAATCAGTTGGGAGTTCGATTCCCTCTCGATTTTATATGAATTATGTTCATTTTTCCGCTCTATTGGGACAAAGTATAGCGTTGAGTTCCGTCACTCAGCACGCAATATCTAGAATTCAGACAGAAAGTGGACAACGGAGTGTCTTAATACTAAGTTCTAAATGGGAAAACACCTAGGCTTTCTATTTTATCATTAGGCCTCGAACATAGGATACAAGATGAATGACGTTACCATACAGTTACGTGCGAGCGTTGTTTCTAAGGAAACGATTGCAATGACGTGGGTGAAGTAACGAGAACGTTTATGACGTATGCAGTACTAAATATGACGGTAAATTTTGTGTTTATTTTCATTTAAACTGGAGATATCTATATATATGTAACAAGGCAAAACGCGGCGTTGAGTTCCGCCACTCAGCACGCAATGCCTCAATACGGTGGAAAGTGAGGAACAGAAATTTTAAAAGAGAACGGAGTGTCTTAACACTAGGTTCCCTGTTTTACTTTGCCCTGCTATATGCGGGATACATTGTGAGGTGTAACAATATATATCTATATCGATTTTATATAAAATGCTTGGGTTGAATAAATGACTGACAGACAACGTACAGTTGAAACTACTTCCCATAGAAGCTTGGGGAGTGTAGGGGAGCATTAGGAGAGAGAGGATTTCTCGAAATCCATTTATGGCTGTAATGCTAGTATACACTATTACACGCTTCATACCTTATGAGGAGATGACGATGACTATGGTCAGAGAACTTAGTGTCATGACTTCAAGACACTCCGTTCTCTACCGCCCAAATCGAGTTACATGGGCCCTATGTGTTATATTATTGTATAGTTTTAAGTAATAATCTTTTTTTTAAGTAATTTCATTTCTTGGGTTTGGTAACAAGGCAAAGCGCGGCGTTGAGTTCCGCCACTCAACACGCAATGCCTCAATTCGGCGGAAAGTGGGGAACGGAGTTGTTGAAAAAGAATGAAGTGTCTTAACACTAGGTTCTCTGGTTCCCTCTGTCTACCCTGCTATATGCGGGTCACAGCGTGAAGTTAAAAAAAAAAGAATCTTTTTTTTTTGTTATTTTCCTTCTGAGAAACGAAACTAAAAAAGAGATCGATAAATATGTAATAATTCATATTTATCGTTATATCATTCCTAAATTACATTAAATCATTATATATTCGTATTGTAGCCTACATATTGTTAAGTTTCAATTATATCTCTTTAGTAGCTTTTGCGTGAAAGAATAACAAACATTCAATCTCATAAAATTTCGCATTCATTGTATTTTTTTTTTAACTTCACGCTGTATCCCGCATATAGCAGGGTAGGCAGAGGGAATCTGAGGACCTAGTGTTAAGACACTCCGTTCTCTTTCAACAAATCCGTTCCCCACTTTCCGCCAGACATTGCGTGCTGAGGAGCGGAACTCAACGCCGCGCTTTGCCTTGGCACCAAACCCAGGAAATGATACAGTCGCACGCTTGTGCCTCTGCGCCCCGACAGACGTTAACATTAGTAGAACAAATCTAAAATCTATTTCAAATCACAAAAAATAAAAATCGAACCTAGGACTATCACAGCAATACCACTGAACATATATATTGAAATACATAATTAAATTATGAAATTATAATGAACGTTTTATTTTAACATAAAGTAATGGTAACAACGCTTTAGTAGGTCCGATCGCGCCTATTTCATACACAATAGGCATTGTGAGAAACACCGACGGTTACTAAATATGGATGCTAAATGATAATGTGCTTGTGAATATTTTTTTGTTATTATTATAATTAAATTAAATAGAATAAGAAACACGAATATAAGGAAAAAGATCAAGGTACAGGACATAACCATAAAAAAGCTAAAATGGATATGGGCGGGACACATGATCAGAGGAAAGGACAAGTGGAGCAAAATAATGACACAAGGGAAGGCAAAAAGAAAAAAGGCAGACAACAACAAAGATGGGACGATGATGTCAGACAGGTCGCAGGCACAACATGGAGCAGAGTAGCTAGAGAGAGATCAGAATGGAATAGGTTGGAGGAGGCCTTTGCCCGTTTGCCTTTGAGTCCCCGGAATGGGGATTGAACTCATAGTCAATCAAAGATACTACCACTGCGCTACATTGATCTCATACATAATGTTTTACAAAAAAATAATTATAAATGATATTAGATTAGAATAGAAGTTATCGTGGCGCAGTGGTGCTGCGTCTAGACTTTAAACGTGCTTGGTCGTGTTTTCGATTCCTATCTGCATTATGATTATATATAAAATGCTTACATTTACCCACTTCATTTAACAACAAGCGTGCGATTGTAATCGCGACAGATTGTGGGTTCGATTCCCTCTCCAGGAAATGAAATTTTTCATTTCCTGGGTTTGATAACAAGGCAAAGCGCGGCGTTGAGTTCCGGCACTTAGCACACAATGCCTCATTTCGGCGGAAAGTGGGAAACGGAGTGTCTTAGCACTAGATTCTCAGGTTCCCTCTGCCTACCTTGTTATATGCGGGATACAGCATGAAGCTAAAAAAAAATACCCAATCAAAATAAAGTTTGAAATAAAGCGCTGAATTGTGTTCCGCCACATGTAATTTCTGGAATTAGAGCCGAAAGCGGAGAACGGAGTGTCTTAACACTAAATTCTCTATCCATCCAGCTAATAGTGTGAAACTGGATAAATAATAACAAAATCAATATATTTAACGTAGTTTTTTCGGTTTTTTCGTGTAGATGTTGTTTTTTGTCTGCATCGAGTGGCTCCAAGTGACGCATCTCCCCGATTATATATAGAATTTCGGGCAATGAACTTGACGTGACGTGACGTTGTCGACTCGTTTGCACTGGTACGCGAATTTCTAAGAACTTTTTCCTATTGGGAGCATGTTTTAAGTAAATTTTATTATAATAATGTTACAATTTACATCATACATTTTAGAACGCCTGTCGTGGCGCAGAGGCAGAAGTGTGCGACTGTAAACGCGACAGGTTGTGGGTTCGATTCCTACGCCAGGAAATGGAATTTTTCATCCTGTGTTTTGTTAACAAGGCAAAGCGCGGCGTTGAGTTCCACAATGAATGAATTACGTAATGCCTCAATTCGGCGGAAAGTGGGGAACGGAGTGCTTAACACTAGGCTCCCTCTGCCTACCCTGCTAAATGCGGGATACAGCGTGAAGCTATTTGTGTATGTATGTATGTACAATTTACAGGATTATTTATTAAAAAAAAAAAATAATATCTCTTAAGAATAGAATGGCTTGTCTTTTCTAACCTACTTCCAAAACAAGAGGTTCTCAATTCGATTGTGTTTTCTTTTATGTATGTCACAACGTACCGGTTTTAACGTAATTAATTATGATTATTGTCATTGTATAAAATATTATGAAGGTATGATTTTTATAAAATTATAATTATTTTTAGTCATACATACAGTAATATTAAATGCAAAAATTCATATCAAATAAATTTTACTACTTAGTGCTTCCAAGTTCAACAATAAAATAGAAGTTCTACTCTTGTATCGTTAAATGTACTTCTGTACATACAAATGAAGAAAATAGCTCCACACTTTATTCAGAAAGATAGTACATGGCTTGTTATGTAAAGAACTCAACACTGCCGCGGCCACTGTCGATTGGTTGTGGGTTCGATTCTCCCTGGGGAAAATGATTATGTTTAAATTATTTTCAGTTCCCCGTTGATTACCGCCATTCAAGTTTTTCCTGTGAGGGGACAGCGCTTGAATACAATTCCCCTCCACCGCTGGGTAGCGTCCCGTAAGAGGCGGGTAACCCAGTATCCTAATATGGTGGTAGGAGGTTCATAAGAAAAAAAAACACACAATATCCCGTTTTCGATTGAGTGGAGAAGGGATGTCTTAACTTTTATAAGATTAATCGTAATCGTCTTTATTGGTCATTTCGAATTACAAATCAGATTCAATCTCAATATTTAAATAATTAATTATACATGTCATTTTTTTATTTACTATTACAAAACATGTGTTACAATACTAGCGGTGGCTTGGTGTGAGAGGTATCAGAGAGATTACATCGTAATCTCTCTATAATCTACTAAAAGATCTCAAACTGTCTAGAACTAAAAAATAAATAGCCCTTTAATTCAGATCAACTTAACCTAATAACAGTATTCCAAAGTACACTTAAATTAGTAGTATGAGTAATAAATATTTTCTATATAGTATTTGCTGTTTCTTAATGATCTGTAGATCTGTTTGCCAATCGGCAAAGGCCTCCTCCAACCTCTTCCATTCTGGTTTTTCTAGAACCACTCTGTTCCAGTCTAGAACTATCATCAGTTCATTTTAGCACGTATTTGAAGGCGGCATTAGTAGAATCTTCTAAAGTTAGGTGAACGTTAATGCGCATTTTACAGGGGTCCCCTTAAACTTACACGTTGGGTCGTAAGTCCCAGGCACTCTCCAAACTCCTCTTTCTTCTACTCAATGGGCCTGGAACCCTCTCAATAAATCCATGAATTGTACTAAAGACTTTCTTCTTCGTTGAAATTCTCTTATATTTAATTATTTACAATTTTTAGACACATATTGATCTATTTTCATAAAAGATACTTTATTCATGTTTTTCATTTCATTTTTATTGTTCTATTTACTTCAAAATCTTTCCAATATTCTTGCATTTTATATTGTAAGTGTATTGGAAATTTACAACTTCTCATAAATATATCAATCTTAAATAATACTTTTGAAGGACCCGTATAAGTTATGAAATATTCACTATACTCATATTAAAATTTAAATGCATTTGCCTATTTTTCATAATTAATGTCCCTGTTGACGCGTTAACAACGCGTTGCCTACGTATATATCACTTTATATATACATGTATGTCAAACCTATGGTAGTGTGTGTAACATTTATTTTATTAATTTAATATATTTTTATGCATTATTTTAAAACTGCAGAGGCACAAACATGCGACTAAGAGCGACAGGTTTTGGGTTCGATTCCCACTCGAGGAAATGGAATTGTTCATTTCCTGGGTTTGGTAACAATTGGTATGTATGTATGTATGTAAAAATATTTTCCTGTATCCTATATGTAATTGTATTGTCATATATGTAATTGTAATTTATATATGTAATTGTATTGTATTGTAATTTATTGTCCTATATGTAATTGTATTGTAATTGTATTCCTGTATGTAATTGTATTGTCATCCGAAATGTCACGTTTGCAAATTTCCAAGTAAATAGGACCGCAAGAAGTGGCTTAAAATAGATTTGAAAGAGTTTCTTACATAGATTGATAAATGTGAATTTAATAATAAGGAAATTATTCTTTATAAAAAGAGATTCTCAATTCGACTCTATTTTTTTTTTATGTAAACAACTTTTTACTGGGTGAACCAATTTTGATGGATCTTGTTTTATATTACAGCTAGTGCTTTTGATGTGATCTCATTTAAATTTCGTCAAGATCTCACCAGTAGTTTTTGAGTTATTCGTAATAATTTTATTTTTTTAGTGCATTTTATTTCGTTTTTTATTTTTTATGTTTTTTTTTTTTTTTTTTTTTTTAAATAATGCAGGGTCCCTCTGACATAATCAGAGACTTTGTAAAAACACATTTAAAAACAACAAATACAACAATTTAAAGGCCTAAAAATTCAAAATTTTGACTACAATAAAATTCATTAATTAAACAAATTGTTCAACAAATACAATAATTTCCACACAATATTTTTTATGTTTAAGTCGATTTTCTTTTGTTAAAATTTCAATTATGTATTATTTTTTTTTACACTACAAATAAGGCAATGCTAATGCCTATTCATATTTAAAAAAAAAGTATATACAAGTCAACTTATCAACTTATTCACGCTAACGAATATAATAATAAAATATATGTACATATAAAGAGGGCTTGCTACGGCTTCAGATCTCTTTACACCTCTACGCGTCGCTACGATGGGAAACCTTATGGCGAAAGAAATCCTTTTAAAAATATATTATGTACACTTGTACTTAAGCAGGTATATCATTCTTTTACTTTATAACCGACTTGAAAAATGGAGGAGGTTCTTATTATTCATTATTTTGTATGGGTTACCGAATAACTTTTAATTGGGTGAACTAATTTTGGTGATACTTCTTTTATATGATAGCTAGTGGTTCTGATATGGTCCTATTTAAATTTTATAATGATCTGACGTGTAGTTTTGGAGTTATTCGTAAAATTACTTTTTAGTGCATTTTATTTAAAGTCAGTTTTCGTTTTTTGTTAAAATTTTAATTATAACTTATAAGATATAGTGAATGCATAATTCTTTTATGTATTAAATTATAAATTTATAGCTATACTTTTGGAGTTGAATAAAAGTTCAGAATATTTCACAAAATTTATTTAAAACAAAAAATTAAATATTATTAAGTTTAAAAGTTCGTCTTTTACGACACGACAACACGACGGCACTATGTTGTATCCTGCAATGTTGAATTTGATCGGAATGCGGTGGCGGCATGTCTTGACACTGGGTTCTCTTCGACTTCCATATCCCTGCTATGCAGGAAAAAGCGTGAGGCTGTAAAAAAAATTCTAATATTCTTTTCAATTTCGCCATTAAGCTAGAAATTTCTTCATGGAAATTTTATTTGAAAACTATTGGAAATCGATCTTCATTCGTCATTGGAAGAACCTGCAAAAGTTGTGTATACTGAATTAAAAGACAATTTATCTAGTAATGAATATTAATATATTTTAGCACAAATATATAAAAACATATTGTGCCATATTGGTCGTTCACTGCATAACGGTGCGCTTTGTTCGCCAGAGCGGAGAAATTAAAATAATTTAAATATAATTATTGCCTCGAACAGGAATCGACCTCACAACCAATCGCATTTAAAGTCAAACGCAGCCCCACTGTGCCACGGTGCCGCCAATTCTGACTACCCTGCTAGGGATAAACTATAAAGCTAAAAGAATGTTAAATAAATCACATACTCGTATAATCACATACTTACATATTTCATATAAATATCTAAAACTTATATGCTATATGTACTAGTAGATAGTGAGACCTTGAGCTATATCCGACTATGACGAAACGCGAGTGATAGCGCGAGGAAAACTTACAATAAAGGCCGCGGGTACAATGCTCCCTAATACCTATACCTATACTTGGATAGTCGTAGTGTGTTTGGCAGATTATTTAATTTAAAAATCGACATCTGTACAATATTTGATGGTTGAATAGGTTTGGTTCTCGTTTGAGATTTGATTTAGGTTCACGTTTTTTTCATGATCTTATAGAAGACAGTGGCAATGATACTGCAGGAAGGTCACAAGGTCACGGAATTAGCAGGAGGGCCCCCTGGCGGAAATGTATGAAAAGCAGTAGACGAGATGAAGGAAGTAGCCTTTGGCGCTTTCTCCTTTCTAGCTAACCCCCTAAAGATACGGCATGAAACTAAAGAATCTATCAAACATTCATCAATCATCAACCTTAATATATAAAACGCTTGCGTCACTGAGTGACAAACAACAAAACAAACGACGTACAGGCGAAACTACTGGTCATAAAAAGCTCACATTTGGCATGGAAAGGCTTCTTGGAAAGCATAAGTGAGCTAGAGTTGGAATTTTGAAAAACCCTTTCTTAGAAGAAAGGGTTTTTCAAAATTCCTGAAAAAATTAAAATGAATAGAATTTTGAGTTTTATAGGCCACGCAAAAGAAAGTCACGGGATACAACTAGTAAGTTATAAAATAATAGTCCGAATAAAACAAAACAATCGTTCATTTGAATCAAAAACTTCGTTAAAAATACAATTATTAAGAATTATTAAGAAAGTTAAACTAACTTCTGTTGGAATCGCAAATTGCCTTGATGTAATAGTTCTGTTATTTTACGTATAATAACTTATAATTCGATTCCATTCAACGAGTAATACTGGTAGAACTTACAATCCGTCGAATACAAATATTCCTAAATTTCATAATTTTAAAGTAAGTAATTCGAACTTATCAACGAATTGATTGAAATAGATAATCGAGATCGTTAGGTGGTAGGAGGTTCTCCTCCGACTGGCTCGCGACCACTATCATGTCAAAGACGAACCGCCAAATATCTAATGATGTGTTCCGGTTCGATGGCATGTAAGCCAGATTTTCCCCTTTCCCACCCATCCTTTCCCCAAAATGTGGTAGTTCTGATAGTGGAATACTACATTGTCCCCCCTTCCATCAGTATCCTTTAGGTTGGCAACGCATCTACAACATCTCTGGTGTTGTAGATGTCTATGGGCGAAGGTAACCACTTACCATCAGGTGGTCCTTCTGCTCGTTTGCCGTCCGTTATCAATAAAAAAAAAAAATAAAAAAAAAAATTAAGAAGAAATAGGTATTAAGCTTAATATGTACGAAATAAAAGATTACTAAAGAATCTCGATCTATCCAGAACTATCGGTTAATTTTTAGAACGTATGAGTATTTCGAAGACGGCATTATTACGATCTTATCAAATTTGGTTAGGTAGAGAAAGGAGTATGGACAGTAGAGGCAAACTTCTTCTTCTTAGCATTTATCCCAGCTAGCCAGGGTCTGCCTTCCTACTCAACCTACTCTACTTTGCACGATCTTCTGCATCACGGGTGGTTAGTCCATTGGCTCTCATATACTGTTTCACGACATCCAGCCATCGCTTCCTCGGGCGTCCGGGGGGTCTAACTCCAGTGACAGATATATCAAGGCATTTTCTTCCGATATAGTTTTCGGGACGGCGCGCAGTAGAGGCGAACATTAATACATTTTAAAGGGACCCCTTAAACCTATACTTGGACCTTAAGTCCCAGGTACCAATGTGAGCCTCATTTCCTGCAAAGCGTTGGGCTCGGTACCCGTGAGGTGATTCCATGGAATTTTTTCTTTAATATTTGTATATATACATATATGTATGAATTAATTATCATTTAGAATGAAATATATATTTAGACATAACGCCACTTTTGAATATATTATGATATTTTTTAAAGGCATATTAAAATATTTCCAATTATTTATAAAACGGCTTTTTAACAACTTATTACGTAATAACTATAAAGGAATCTAACTGACTTTTGCGTATATTTTTGTTTTAGCTAAATCTAAAAAAAATAAAAAAGTACATATAGCAGGATAGGCAGAGGGAAGCTGAGAACCAAGTGTTAAGACACTCCGTTCCCCATTTTCCGCCTAATTGAGGCATTGCATGCTGTGTAGCGGAACTCAATGCCGCGCTTTGCGTTGTTACTAAACCCAGGAAATAAAAATGTTAAACTTTTACATTTCCTGGAGTGGGAAACGAACCCACAACCTGTCGCATTTACAGTCGCACGCTTGTGCCACGACAGGTGTAACAAAACCTATATAATCAAATATTCCACCTGAATTCGAAACATTGTGAGTTCACTGGCGGTACTTAACACCGCACTGTTTATTTAGAAATAAATCGGATTTACAGTCATAGACAGTTCTATTGCGCCACCATGGTCTCTACTTTTCCATTTATGATATTATTATTTTTTTATAGCTTCACGCATATGGCAGGGGCAGGGTAGGCAGAGGGAACCAGAGAACCTAGTGTTAAGATACTCCGTTCTCTTTCAACAATTCCGTTCCCCACTTTCCGCCGAATTGAGGCATTGCGTGTTGAGTGGCGGAACTCAGCGCCGCGCTTTGCCTTGTTACCAAACCCAAGAAATTAAAATACTAAATTTTACATTTCCTGGAGTGGGAATCGAACCCACAACCTGTCGCGCTTACAGTCGCACG
Organism: Philaethria dido; assembly: GCA_033558755.1. Taxonomy (NCBI): domain Eukaryota; kingdom Metazoa; phylum Arthropoda; class Insecta; order Lepidoptera; family Nymphalidae; genus Philaethria; species Philaethria dido. Next base: position 66,472 of record JAKGSA010000106.1, read on the forward strand.
CTTGTGCCTCTGCGCCACGACAGGTGTTACGATATAGTATAAATAAATAATTAAAATTAAATATTACAATTAAAGACACGTAGCATTTTCAATTTTTAATTGAATTTCAAAAAGGGATTCTTAATTTGACTGTCTTTTTTTATTTATTTTTGAGTTATTCGTAATAATTGTTTTTTTAGTGCCTTTTGTTGAAAGTGGGGGTATTTCTATATTAAAATTATAATTTTATATGTCAATATTGAAACCTTTTAAAGCCAATACGCGACTCCAATATTACAATTGATCGCTTTTTGATTGGTATTTATTAGGCTTTTCGCATATTAGACTGATATGTATGAAGAGAATGTGGTCTTAAATAACATTTAAAACGATAGATACGAGTATGTTACTTTAATATTATGTTTTTAACCAGATTCAAAAAAGGAGGGGATTCCCCATTCGACAGATTTTTTTTGTGTGTTAACGCATATTTTTTTAATGGCTAAACCAATTTTGATGATTCTTTTTTATGTGATAGCTAGTGCTTCTGATAGTCTCATTTAAATTTAGATCTTAGATCTTTAGATCTTAACAGATCTGACAAATAATTTTTGAGTTACTCATAATAATGTCACTTTTTAGTGCATTTTCTTTGAAATCAGTTTTCTTTTGTAAATCTGAATTGTTATGTTTATAAATAACTAATATTTGTCCTCCGTCTGGCTCGCGACCACTCTCATGTCAAAGACGAACCGCCAAATATCTTATGATGTGTTCCGGTTTGATGGCATGTAAGCCAGGTTTTCCCCTTTCCCACCCATCCTTTCCCCAAAATGTGGTGGTTCCGATAGCGGACTACTACATTGTCCTCCCCTTCCATCAGTATCCTCTAGGTT
>JAKGSA010000106.1:67492-211261 GCA_033558755.1 Philaethria dido
TGTTACTTTTTAGTGCATTTTGTTTGAAATCAGTTTTCTTTTGTAAATCTGAATTATTATGTTTATAAATAACTAATATTTACTCGAGCGCGTAAGTAACAGTAGGTAAGGTGTATATAGAAATCAATCACATCACATTAGGTTAAAAATAAAGAGATTTTTTTAATATTTTTGAAGTGTTATTGACATGCTTAGGATAAGAAAAATATTTTAGAAAACGTATAAGAAATTTAATGTAGCGGAACTTAAATCCAGAACTCTTGAAATCCGTGCATATGCTCAAACCAATTAAGCCATACGTTCTTATTGAGCTACGTCAAAATCTAGCGAGACATCGGCGGAACTCTACGCTGCAAATGTCACCAAAACGGTGAAATAAAAAAAGTTAAATAATCATCTAAATGGGGAATCGAACCCACAGCCAATCGCGTTTACATTCAAACACAGACACCACAAGAGAAAATAACTAAATCCTCTTTACCTATAATTTTGACATAATAAAAAAATAAATAAAAAACTAGATCACTTATTATATCAAATGATACACACACATGCACACAAACACACACACGTCAGAGCGACGTGTCGTTGAACTTATCAGGGTGAATGCGAAATTGGCGAGGCGGCGCGACGCGTGCCTCACTACGTTCGTAATGTTATGTGTAACATACATTGCTGTATCGATACTAATAAATTTTATAAGCTATCATGACACAGTGGATAGTACGCAATGATTATGAATTCGATTTCCATTTGGAGCTATTCTATTAATATTATATATGCTAAAGTTTGTTGTATAGTGATGATGGATGTTTGTTTCTCTTTAACATAAAAACTACTGAACGAATCTAGATGAAACTTTTAGAGTGACATTTTGTTTATTTTGACTATAATATAACTAACTAAATATATGTCACGAAAACGAAAATGTAATAAAAATATGTATTATAATAAAGGTATATAAGCACAATTATACATAAACAAACATACATTTTATGTTCCATAATTTTTTGTCCGTATATAGGATTACAGGCTTGAATATTAATCGGGGAAATCTAATATAATAAAATTGAATTTTCCTAGACTCATTGAATAATATTTCTTTCACTAAGCAGTAAACACTGGACTACAGACTGGAGTGATTTACACTAGATTAGACAATATGTGCATTAATAATGAAACAACAGCTACAAGCGGAGTGTCTTTACACTATGATCTCTCTGACCACTATACTATGCGGAATGCCACACTACATTGATTAATAGACAAACAAACATATTTATTTAATTGTTATAACGCGCAATGTACATCAAACAAGTGACAGAGGAAGTGCAATCGTTAGGAACACGACCATACGTTGTAGTTAGCCGTCTCGGACACAAGGTCGCCCGACGCCTACATCTAAAAATACACGCAGACATGCAAAAATGTGATACAAAAACATATATACTCGAGTTTGTTTAGATATTATTAAGTTATTTATTATTATTAATAATTAACTAGCTGTACCCGCGACCTCGTCTCCATAGAATTTAATAAAAAAGTTATGTTAGAAGAATTTTTCTAAAATAAAAATATTTTAAGTTACTCATTATTACATCAGCTACCTGCCAGTATGAGTACCATCAAAATCGGTTCATCCATTTCAGAGATTAGCCGAAGCAAACAGAAAGAAAAGACATGTTATTCTAGTATATGTACCGTAAATAATTATATTCATATGCATGTAGTAAAAAACGGTTATTTTAATATTACAAACATAAACTTCAATTTTATTTCCATGTATAGATTAAATTATATGATAAAGTTTTAGAGGCAGAAGATTCGGTTCCCGGTTGTGTCAATTTATGTAACGGCTAAAGGTTTTAGGCTCTATCAATATGGGTACAGACAGACTAACATTCTTTACCTTTTCTTGATAGATAAAAAAAGCTTGGCATTGAGTCCTACCATTATTAAGCAGTAATAATTAATCCTTTGAATAGTAAAATGGGTAAAAAGTACGAAAATAATAAATAAAAAAAAAGACAGTCAAAGAGAAACACAAAGTCAAGAAAGATATTCTTTAAATAAAAAATAAATATTAGCTTAAATATACCAGTTTAATAAGCCCCAGACTGTTGAATCACAGCTTTAGTCACTAATAACGTCAAAAAATTAAAAAAAAACAATGTTCCTTTGTTTGAAGCTGACGTTTGGTTTCTTAGAAATGAGTCAAATGCATTAAATGTGAGTTTGCAAGAAAAAAATAGGTATTCATAATGTTTTTAGATAAATATATAATTATTTGAGTCAATATTTCAGTTTGCTTATTCTAATGTCTATCTCACGCTTTTATCCTCATAGTAAGGTAGTCATAGAGGACCTACTGTCAAGACGCTATTTTCTCCGCCTTCCACCCAACTTTGAGACATTACGTGTTAAAGCGGCGGAACTTAACGCCGCGTTTTGTGTTACCAGTGCAAAGATATAAAAATCATTTAAATATAATCATTCCCCCGAGTGGGAATCGAATTCACAACCAATCGCGTTTATAGTCCGCCAATGTGCCACTGCGTCACGATGGCCTCTATACTAATGTCATAATGACATGTAGATTTTTTAATGTGACTCAAATATTAAATAGGTTTGATTTATACAGCCTTAAATGCATTTTCAATTAAAATATTTTTTTTTATTCGTAACGTTAGTTTTCCTAATTGAAATACGACTGAAACGTAACCAGATTAAGTCTAAAAAGATTATTGACAAATTAATAAGAATTCATTGACTTATATTAATTTATTAATAACTTCCATTTTTTTAGCTTCACGCTGTATCCCGCATATAGCAGGGTAGGCAGAGGGAACCTAGTGTTGAGATACTCCGTTCCCCACTTTGAGGCATTGCGTGCTGAGTGGCGGAACTCAACGCCGCAATTTGCATTGTTACCAAACCAGAAAATGAAAATACTAAACTTTCATGATTTTTATAAATATTTTTTAGACATATTAATCGCTAACATTTTAGTTATCGAAAATATATATTAGAAACAAGACATGTAACACTACATAGCCTGTTTGTAATACTTAGTCTATGGTCACAGGTATATTACTATCCGATTAAACCTTTTCTAAATTAATAATTTATATTGAGCTCTACATTTGTTCTCTATGACTCTTCTGTATTGAACAACAATTGTAAAATAATGTTTTTTGAAGGGTCGGCAACGCGTAAGTGATGCCCCTGGTGTTGCAAGCGTCCATAGGCCACGGTAACCACTTACCATCAGGTGGGCCGTGTGCCTTGTTGCCACCGTCGTGGTATAAAAAAAAAAATGTTAAATAGGCGCATTTATGTTATTTTAAGCCAAAAACTGCATGATCTTGCAATATTTGATATAAAGAAATAATTAAATATTTAGCCTTAGGTTAAATTTTTTTCTCAAATAGTAAACTAGGCAGAAAGACACATTTGATTGTAGGGACATAGTTTTTTTAACGTCGGAACTCAATGCAGTGTATTTTTCACTGTTCGAAAAAGTGAGAATAATCTTTAATCGACTTGTTGACTATTCTGACGTAGAGACATTTAAATTTCGTTAAGATCTGATATATTTTTTTTTAACTTCACGCTGTATTCCGCATATAGCGGGGTAGACAGAGGGAACCAGAGAACCTAGTGTTAAGACACTCCATTCTCTTTCAACATTTCCGTTCCCCACTTTCTTCACACCAAACTGAGGCATTGCGTGTTGAGTGGCGGAACTCAACGCCGCGCTTTGCCTTTTTACCAAACCACCCAAGAAATGAAAATACAAAATTTTTTATTTCCTGGAGTGTATCCCGTCATATAGCAGGGTAGGGAACCTAGTGTTAAGACACTCCGTTCCCCACTTTCCGAATTCCATTGATATTAATACTTATTTAAAAATTACTTTATAAATTACAGTAGCTGGATATTATAATTTAAAAAAACACCGTTATATTCTTAAAAATGAACGAAATACTCCCACTCGAGCGCAAAAATCATTCTTATAAGATTCGCGGTGAGATAAAAACCACTGTTGCTAAGAGATCGAGTCGAACGGACGGTTAGGGTGACCTCAGACCAGTTCGGGACAAAATGTTCATTGTTTAAACAATTTTGAGAAATTAAAACAACATCTGTCGTGGCGCAGAGGCACAAGTGTGCGACTGTAGAGCGACAGGTTGTGGGTTCTATTCTCACTCCAGGAAATGTATTTTTATTTTCTGGGTTTGGTAACAAGGCAAAGCGCGGCGTTGAGTTCCGCCACTCAACACACAATGCCTCAATCTGGCGGAAAGTGGGGAACGGATTTGTTGAATGAGAACGGAGTGTCTTAACACTAGGTTCTCTGGTTCCCTTTGCCTACCCTGCTATATGCGTGCAGCGTGTAGTTAAAAAAAAAACCATGTTTAAAATAAATTTAGCTAATTTTGGCGTGTTATTTGGTTTTTGAAGTGTTATGACAGTAAATGTAACGAAAATGCGTCACGGTTAATTAAAAAACTATGTGAGTAAGTGAGTGTAGTTAATAAAGTTAATACCCATAGTTAACAAATGTTCAAGATTTTAACATAAAATGCGTTCAAAAAGTCAAATTGTTACGAATAACTCAAAAACTGATCATATCGTAACAAAATTTAAATGACGCTACTTTATAAACACTATCTATCATATAAAAGAAGTATCATCAAAATTGTTTCACTCAGTAAAAAAATATGCAATAATAAAAAATTAATGATTCGAAGTGAGAACCTCCTTTGTTAGAAGCCGGTTAAGTTATACAATGTACTTTAATTATAAGAAAAACTGTTAGTTAACATAATCAAACAATATCTACATCACTTTAAATGGTCAGACATTAAAGAGCGGGACTTATCAAATGGCGCTTCCTACTTATTCCGCAAAGCGTGCGATGCGTGAAGATAAAATAAAAAAAAATATTGTACCTATATACTATATTAATACATCCATACATACATACATACATAGCTTCACGCTGTATCACGAATATAGCAGGGTAGACAGAGGGAACTTAGTGTTAAAACACTCCGTTCCCCACTTTCCGCTGAATTGAGGCATTGCGTGCTGAGTGGCGTGACTCAACGCCGCGCTTTGCCTTGTTATCAAGCCAAAGAAATGAAAATATTAAATTTTACATTTCCTGGAGTGGGAATCGAACCCACATTCTGTCACAAATACAGTCGCCGACAAATACAGTCGACAGGCGCTAAAAAAAAGCATATTTACAATTATATATTTCTAAATAACGCCCTCTAACAAGAAATATGATAAATTTAAATCATTTAATATGCCCATATAGATAATTTCTTTGGCTAGTCACCTAATAAAAATCACAAAGCGTGCACGTCACTTAACACGTACTGTACACTGTACAGCACACATGTGTAAATGTCTCATTAGCAAGTTCATACCTTATTATGATGATTTAAGAAATTTAATTAACAAAATACTTTAAAATAATTATTTTTTGGAATGGAGATAAAAAGGCGGTGTATGTCTACTATGTAGTAGAAACCAGTGGTGAGGGGGAAAAAATTATAAAGGTAAGCCGATATATATATAGCCGGGTTCGACTTGGAGGAAATGGAAATCAGTTGTAAATTTGTAAGCCGATGGGAATCGTGCTATATTGGCTACTAGAAACTAAGAATATCGTAGCCTTCATGGCACAGTGGGACAGCGTCTGTATCTAAGCGCGATTGGTAGCGGGTTCGATCCCCACTTGAGGGAATGAAACTATGCGCGACATTTGTCTAGATTTCGGGTGGGAAATGGAGAACGAAATGTGTTCACGATACTAGGTTCTCTCCGGTTACTCATCATTTGTTTTTTTTTTTAAATATAAATGTACAAAGGTTCTCTGGTTGATAGTGACTCTAATAATAAAGCCAAGAAATTTGTAAAATTAAAAAAAAAGAAAACTAAAATATTGTTTAAATTAAACAAAACTCCTTAAAAAAGTGAAATAAAAATAATATATATTTTTAATATGAATTATTAGCTTTTAAAATTGGTTCAAAGTACTCAAAGACCATTTAGAGATAAATGCAGTTCATCTTTATGCATACAATGATAAAAAAAGAGACGTAAAGACTGTCCATAAAAATAGACAATTAATATTATTTCATAAAATAAAATCTTTTAATTTTAATCTTATAAAGCACAAATTGTACCATAAACTAGAGCTCACTCACAACTAGTGAGTTCGATTCCCACTCAATATTTAATTCACTTTTATTTCTCTACTCTAGTCAGAAAACGAGCGGCGTAGAGTTCTATCACTCTCTTGCCAAACGATTATTCAAAGATATACTACAATATTTGGCAGTGACTTGGCAAACAATGTGCAGTCGAGCAGTAAGTAAAGAACGGAGTGTCATGACACTACTTTCGCTCTAATTACACTGCTATGCGCGGCGTCTTATGGCTAAAAATGAAAACAGCTTAAAATAAAATTCTCTCGAACGGGAATCGAACCTACTAACAACCATATTCACAACCAAACGTCCTAAATGTATATTTATATAATAAGCCATAATATATATATAGATAATACATACATAGAAACGCTATAAGAGAATCTCGTTCCAACGTACCGGACACACAAGGTCACATGAAGTTGAACGCTCGGACATCAGGTAATGTGTCTGCTTCCAATGCCCTGAAATTATACTAATAAAACTGTATAAATTATACACTACATATATGATTGTTAATTGATCATTTGATGGAAAAGGTGTAGGTTCAAATTCATATATCTATACGTACGGCCATCGTAGTCCAGTGGAATAGTTTGGCTGTAAGCGCGTTTAGTTGTGTGTTCGATTCCAACTCCAAGAAATGATATTATTTAATATTTATAATCATTGAATGACAATATCATTTTCTCACTCTGGTAACAAGGCAAAGCGCGGCGTTGAGTTCCGCCACTAAAGTTCAGCACGAAATGAAAGTGGGGAACTGCTGTGAACAGGATACAGTTTGAAGCTAAAAAAAATAGGTAGAGACTATCGTGACGCTGTGGAACATGTATTTGACTGTCAGCGTGTTAGGTTGTGGGTTCGATTTCCACCCGGGTTTATGTTTATATTAAAGCTATTTTCATTTTGTTACTCTAGTAAGAAAAAACGCGGCGTTGAGTTCCACCAATACGCAATGTCTCGAATTCTGGTGGAAAGTGGACGTTTCTTGCTATACGGAAATAAGAGTGAAGCTACAAAAAGATGTGTAAATATATATTTCTTTTTTTTTAACTTCACGCTGTATCCCGCATATAGTAGGGTAGGCAGAGGGAATCTGAGAACCTAGTGTTAAGACACTCCGTTCTCTTTCAAATCCGTTCCCCACTTTCCGCCAGATTGAGGCATTACGTGCTGAGGGGCTGAACTCAACGCCGCGCTTTGCCTTGTTACAATGAAAAATTCCATTTCTTGGAGTGGGAATCGAACCAACAACCTGTCGCGTTTACAGTCGCACGCTTGTCCCTCTGCGCCACGACAGGCGACAGGTGTAAATAAATAAAAGTATTTATTCTATAATGATATGTACTTTATATTTATATGTTAGAAAATTATATTCAACGAGTGCGAATTGAAACGATTTATGCAAATTAGAAGTAGAAAGCTACGTTAGCGTTATACATACATTATTATTATAACAAGGCCGTTCTTTGGCTTCGAGTGTTTTTAAATAAATATATAAATAATATTCATCATTATATTAATAGGCGAAGGAAAAAAAATGGATGCATGTTAAAAGAAACTATGTGGATGGAAGAGAATGGAAATTGGCGTACATAGAGATGTACAGAAATTCAATATTTTTAACGTCGTGGCGCAGAGGCACAAGTGTGCGACGGTAAAGCGACAGGTTGTGGGTACGATTGCCACTCCAGGAAATCAAGTATTTTCATTTTCTGGGTTTGGTAACAAGGCAAAGCGCGGCGCTGAGTTCCGCCTCTCAACAATGCGCTCAACAAATCGTAATGCCTCAATCTAGCGGAAAGTGGGAAATGGATTTGTTGAAAGAGAACGGAGTGTCTTAACACTAGATTCTCAGGTTCCCTCTGCCTTCCCTGCTATATGCGGGACACAGTGTGAAGGTAACAATGTATTACAGTTATATTAAATAGAAAGAATATTACTTACATTACTACGTGGTTAACATACACTTTTGTAAAGTGACATGTTGACATGTTGCTAAGGCAACGTATATTTTACACTGTCCATGGGGCTACTAGTATTATATAAATCATTATTAACTACAAACGTAAATAATAGTGTATAAGTTTTTTAGTTACTACAGATCTCTAGCCATTATGGGAATAGGCAAAGTAAATTTGGTTAGGTGGTAGGAGGTTCGTCCTCCGACTGGCTCGCGACCACTATCATGTCAAAGACGAACCGAACAAAAAAAAAAAAAAAAAAAGTAAATTCAGTGAAAGATCACTCCTTCTTGAATAAAGACAGTGTATGAAAAAAATATATATTCATGTTGCCAAGTGAGATTCGAACCCACAATTAGTGTGTGCAGTCAAACAAACTGTGTCATGATGGCGCAATTTTGAAGTTACTATTTCATTAAAACAAATGCATTAGCTTCTTTACCTGTATATTAATTGTACAATATTATTTTAACTTACTCCTTGCTGTCCGATTTGTTTGAAAAACTGCACGTGTGTCCGGAGTTCCAGGTCCAATGCCTTCACCTCGACGCTAAAAATAACTAGAAAAGCATGTTTTATAGTTTTTCATGCTGTCTTGTGGACATCCATCCAATGATTGTTACTGTGGGAGTTACCTAATTTCCATAGCTTTTATTATTTAAATTTAAATTGCATAAGAATTTAATCAGTTATTACTTTTATGAATACAATCAGTTAGTACAATTATTTTACGTATCAATAATAATATATTTTTTGTAATACAATTTAACCACAAAATATATTTTCATGTTAAGTAAGTTCTGTATATGTATACTTTCTTATTTACAATTAATTTATCTCAGTTAAAAATGTATTTCCCGCCCAAGGAAATATATTGTACATAATGACAGATAATAAATATTTTTTTTAAATCTCAGACCATGCATTCTAGTATTTTTAGGAAACAATGCTGTGTCGCATCATACAGACTTTTCTTTATAGAGTTAAAACAATTATGATACTAATAATAAATATACACAAATCACAGATAATATAAAAGTCGGTTCATAAATTATTATAATGTATTTGTTACGAAAAAAATAATATAATATAAATATAAAAATAATATAATATACGAAAAAAATAATATAATATAATTTCTGTTTTCGCAACAAAAACTTGCATCAATATTTTTTAATTATATTAAAACAAAAATAATTCACCGGCTGGAATGTTGGTTTCAAGGTTAATAATTAATATATAAATAATTAAAATTAGTATTTTCGTTTGTGAAAGAAAAAATGATGATGCAATAAGACATATTTCAAATAGAAAAGTAACTATTTATAACAATAACAGTATTTAATACATATCGAATTAATAAACATTATAAATATTCCTTAAAAATATAAAGACATAGTATTTTTCTGCGGCTCGGCCTTATATATCAGTAGGTGTTCTTACAGGTATATAATAATTGTAGAGGAATTTGTAGATATTTAAAAATTGAAAATGTCGCTTCAATCTTTACTATAATAGTATATAATATAGTGACATCAACAACATACTTCTTTTATATAAGTTGTTAGGCAGAATAATGAAATATCGCTAACCTTTAGACACTATTGAAAAAAAATCTAAATTACTTTTTTAATTATAATAAAATGATTATCTAATAAATAATCGTAAGGTACAATAAACAATAGAAAATGATGTAAGATGAAATTTAATTATCGTATATTGAACATGTAATTCTTTATCAAAATTTCATGTAACACTTTTTATAGAATGACGAGTTTTGAAATTACGTAAGCCTCAAAATTGTATTTAAAAAAGAAGAAGAAATAAAGCAACTTTTCTATGAAAATATATTACAAAGATATCTAAAAAAATAGATGCCCTATTTAAAGGTAATAAACGTAGTAATTAGAAAAGTATAAAAGTAGAATTTAATTTTAATTGTCAAAATCAAGTTTCTTCAACTATTCTTGAAAGAATGTCTGTCACAAGGAGAATTGGTTAAATGATAATTTTTATTTTTTTTACATAAAAGATAAAAATTATCATTTTATATATAGCAATTGGATTTTTAGGTATCATAGTATAGTATGGGGCTTGGCCCTCTGCTCGCTTCGCTTTTCAACCCCCATTCGCAACGATTAAAAAATAAAAAAAATATTCAGTTAACGTGTGGTTTTTACAATAATTCTGTCAAGTATAATAAACTACTCGTCTAGATGAATTATATTTTTACGTAATGAAAGATATAATATTTTCTTAACCTATATTTTCTTCAGAAACCAATCACGACTATCAGTCAAGATGGATACGATCAAGAAGAAAGAATATTTTCTTAATTTTACTTAAACTGAAAGTAATTCTTAAGTGAAGCGATTCTGGTGCCTTTAAAATATGAAAACTACGATAGTTGTGTAGACTCTTTTATATGTCTATCTAAGCATATTAAGCCCTTTCTGAAGCAAGGGTGAATCGCGAAATCAGAACACGTGCGAGGCAAAAATTTGTTTAGCGAAGACATTAAAAGAATTATACCCTTTCCTTCTCCTGTCCTTATTTTTTTACTATTATGACGTGGATTAAAATATGTATAAATGGTAAAAAGGTCAATTTAAAATAAGTAACTAAGGAGATTTCAAGCAATTAAGCGTTGTAGTTCCAAAAAGAAACTTTGTAAATAAAAAAAAATGATTATTCTTATAAAATATTATTAAATAATTTACGTTAGTTTAGGTTAGGTAAATAGAAAAAGCGCCACGATGGCTTCAATTAAATATCGATATTTCAAATTATTCAAAGATAAAAAGAGTTAAATCAATCTGCCTATATTTATATAAGTTTATTTATTCAAAAAAAATGTATTGTTGTCTACAATTATGTGGTAATCAGTGCATAAAATTAAAATTAATTAGTTATATAAATACTTATATATACAAATATGTAAGTACAAGATTTCTTTTTTTTTTTTTTTTTTTTTTTTCTTATATCTCAAGTTCTTGTACCCAGTATTCTCATGAAATAATGGCGGAACTAATTTTAATACATTTATTCTCATAATATAATATATAATTTTCAATTCATGCATATTCGTTATGCTTTTGATAATGTTAAAACAAGAATACGGAAAAGAATATATTTTAGTAATTCTAAAAATGAAGTCTTCATTTTATAGGGTTATTCACTGCACATTTGTCTAGTACCTACTCTTTTTTTAGATCTAGATTTTAGATCTCGACTTCTAGACATTAATTTTAGTCATTCATTCCACATATTGATATATTAATTATACGTAAAGAGTATGAAATTTGGTATACTTAAAGTTTGCCGAAAAGCAAAAAATATTATTTATAATATTGGAATACAATGTGTATGACACTTTTGTATAAAGTGACATACAGGAAGAATGTTCTTAGGTGGTTTGGGCACTTCGAGAGGAAGTGTGATGAAAGAATGGTTGCAAAGATATATGAAACAAAAATAAGCGATAAGAGAGGTTGGGGGAGATCTCAGTTGACCTTTGCGATCACAATATCAATGATACTGGAGGAAAGTCACGTAAAACGTGAGGAACCTCCGGAGGGCATGTATGAAGAGGTTAATGATTGTGGACAAGGTGAAAGAAGTATGCAGGAACCGTAGCTTATGGCGCTCCGTTCTCTCTGACTACTTCGCTAGAGATAAAGCCTGAAGCTGAGTAAGTAAACATATACGAGTACGTTGCTATGGCAACGCTGATGGGGAAAGTGGAAATTGTGAAATTTTACGTTTTGTACTCCAGACAAACATAGTCGCAGGCTGCAACTAGTAAAGATATATAATACTACCAATCTACATTATACACAGAACAATAAAAACAAAATTTAAAAGCATTTTGAAACTCGTCTAACGCTAAAACGAAACAAATAGATCAAAGCAACTAATTTGATATAGCGAAGATCGATTCAAAAGGAGTTTTTGCACGTGGCACGTCAGCCAGTCCATTATGTCTCGGGTAGCAACTGGGGCACTAACTCGCAGGGTCAGATACCATAGAGGTTTTAATGTTCTTATTTATGTGTATCTTGAGATGAGGCTATTGTGGCGCAGTGGAACAACATCTATTGTAAAAACCATTGGTTGTGTGTTCGATTTCCACTGTAGGTAATGATTATATTTTTAATTTATTTTCATTTCTTCACTTTGTTAAGGCAAGACGCGGCGTTGAGTTGCGTAACTTAAAAAACGAACGATTGCTTCATTCAAAACGATTGGTCATGCGTTCGATTTTCACTGGAGGGAATGATAATATCTAATTCATTTTCATTTTTCCACTATGGTCACTCAAAAAACGAACGATTGGATATGCGTTCGATTTTCACTGAAGGGTATTATCATATTTAATAATTAGTTTCATTTCTCCCCTACGAATAAGCAAAGCACGGCGTTAAATTGTGTCAAAAAACTAACGATCGATTCATTCAAAATGATTGATTAGGCGTTCGATTTACGCTGGAGGGAACGATTATATTTAAGTTATCTTCATTTCTTCGCTCTGGTAAGGCAAAACGCGGCGTTGAGTTTCGCCGCTCAACATGCCAGAGGTTCTGGCGGAAAGCGGCAACCGGAGTGTCTTGACAATGTTCTCTCTATGTTAGATAGAGAGAACATTGTCAAGACACTCCGGTTATGTTATGTTAGGCGGGTAAAGGCATGTTGCTGTCTAATTTTAATTAACTAGTGCCCCCGTTAATGCGTTAATAACGCACATCGTAGTGACGTATATGTCACTTTATATAAACATGGATATCAAATCATGGTAGTATGTGTAACATTTATTTTATTAACTGAATATATTTTTTATGCATTATTTAAAAAAAATATTAGCATTCTGCACTTCTTCTCTATATAAACTATTAGTGTGCCAAGTTTTATGCTCCTCCGTCCGCGTAATTTTCGTAAAAAGGGATCCAAAGTTTTTGCTTCACGTATTTATATATTTAATTATAAATTACTCATTTGTTACTAACTCAGTTAAAGATTGTCTTTCAAAACAAATTCACACCCATTTCCCCTTAAGTTGATAAATATTCGATCAAAATAATCCCAATAAGTGCATTATTGTATAATGTACTAGATATCAATAAATTATTAATGATAAAATTTATCATCAAATAAAAATTTATCAAAGAATCCTTTGTTATTTATTGATTAACATTATTTTTTTATCTTTACGCGTTTTTAGCATATATTTTGAAATAATCAAAAAGCCCAGTTGTAAGTCATTTCATACTAAGCGTTCCGCTTTATTAAAAATTTTGCTATCTATCAGATATAAAAATATGAAAAAAGAATATATAAATGTCTGTCGTGGCGCAGAGGCACAAGCGTGCGACTGTAAACGCGACAAGTTATGGATTCGATTCCCACTCCAGGAATTTTTCATTTCCTGGGTTTGGTAACATGGCAAAGCGCGGCGTTGAGTTCCGCCACTCAGCACGCAATGCCTCAATTCGGCGGAAAGTGGGGAACGGAAATGTTGAAAGAGAATGGAGTGTCTTAACACTACATTCTCTGGTTCCCTCTGCCTACCCCGCTATATGCGGGATACAGCGTGAAGTTAAAAAAAAAAATATGAAAAAAGTATATGTATATGTATATAGATATAAGGACGTGAAGAACGGAGTGTCTGAACTCTAGATTCTCTTTGATTGCCCTGCCAAGCGGAATAAAGCGTGAAGCTGAAATAACAGATATAAAGAATGGGACATCATATATTCTGCACCTGCTTATATGTAATAATTAAAAAAAATAGCTTTACACGTTTTTACTCACAGTAGAGTAGGCAGAGAGATTTTAGTATCAAGATTATCATTGCGTGTTGAGAAAGAGAGAGAGAGAGAGAGAGCTTTGTTTTACTAGTACGGGGATATGAAAATAATTTAAATATAATTATTGTCCCGAGTGGAGCTCAAATCGTCGATCTGCGTTTACATTATATACCATGACAATCTAATATAGATATAAAATAATGTATGTGTATGTAAAATATATACTACCGGTAAAATATATACACGAATTAATTTATAATCCCCCTTCATAAAATATTTAGTACTTGCGGCGTTGAGTTCCACTCAGCACGCAGTACCTCAATTCGACGGAAAGTGGGGAACGGATATGTTAACAAGAGAACGGAGTGTCTCAAGGCTAAGGTTCTCTGGTTCCCTCTGCCTTCCCTGCGACGTGCGGGATACAGTGTGAAGCTATAAAAAAATATATATATAGATTGTTTTACAATATCCAGAAATATATGGTAAACATAATTTATGAAGTTCCTTTCATTAGGAGATTAAATTCTGCTAGATAAATAGGGCAATGACAACGCACCAACAAGAAATGTTGATACCTATATTAAAAATATACGTAAACGAGTTATGAGATTTGTACCCATATGCTTTATCTGAATATCCGTACCAGGCAAGCAAAGGTTGATAAGTCGACTTGCATATACAATATTTATCAATTCCTTTATTTATAGGGTAAATAAATAATTTAATTAAAATATTTCAAACAAAACTAAACACTCTTTTAAAAAAATATTTACATGACATAAAAACAGAATTTACTGACACAACATAAACTTATAAATGGTGTCTTTAAAAAGTATGCATTTTAACTACCTAATCACGCTTAGATATAGATGTTCCTAATATTTACTAATAATAATTTATAAGCCTATCATAGAGTTTGACTATTGTATCAAACAGTCATATTGACTATACCAAAGACATTAATATGCCAATAGACTCTTATCTCATCCCATACTTGTTGTAATGTTCTAAAAAATAATAAAGACAAAGTATATAAAATTTATCGTGTTAAATTATACAAGTTTCGCAATGTAGACAATAATTTGATACGCAATTACGCGCCTAGCAACGCGACTAGACCAATTCGAGCCCAGATAAATTCTAATATCCCTCGTCTGAGACCTGACCTTTACTCACGCAAGGACTTGAGGAAGGTCGGAGGAGGGCGGCGTTCCTCCGAGGGTGACGACAGGGGAATTTTATATTATAACCTCGAAACGCCCTTAAAAACAAGTTTACGTATCGTCCGCCATCTTGTGTCTACTTTTAAACAGAGGTCATTATACGTTGCGAATTTACATCGCGTTTATTTTGGCAAACCATGCTTTTTTGGATTTGTTTTTTATTATATTTAATTATATTATATTAATATTATATATTTATTTATTTATTCTATTTTTATTTTTTGTATTTTTTTTTTGACCTTTGGCTGTATTACATTCAATCTTTGCTTACAAAAAATAATAGCGGATTAAAAAAATATAATTGGCGGTTCTTAAATGCTTAAGCTTTTCCGGGTAGTGATTTAATTTAAATGTTTGACTTTAATTTAAAAATAATTAACAATATAGTTTGTTTCATAATAATTGAGGTAAAATAATAAGTAGGAACTTTTAAATGTAAAAATATTATAGTGGAACGAAATACTTATAATGTTTAGTTAATGACGTTCAGTTATTAAGAAAATGAAATGTCTCAAAAATTTATCAAAATACACAAGAAATTAAGATAAGTAAGTATTTTTCATTGTAATATTAAAATATGACCATCATAAACTTTTAAATTAATCTTTAAAATTTAAATGTTCCCAAAGCCAGATTTCAAATACATATAGTAGAAAACGACCTACTCATAAGTACTATCTCAAAAAACTATAGTTTCTAAAAAAAAAACTCAACATAAAAATGACAAAAAGCCTTGTATGTAATTAAAAATAATATATAATTTTCTCTAAAAGCCTTCTATATACTTAATTATAATTACACATTTATAAAAAACCAATATATTTTGATCTCCCCTCGTCTCAGACTGTGCCTTTTTAAAAGATCAATGCTTCACCCCTCAGGCTACACTTTTAATAATTTTCCATATCAACACTAATATACATTTTATGCTTATTTTATTGCTTATAAACTATTGATCTGGAAATAAATTGGCAGCTAAGTGTACTTTCAAAGTTTTTCAATAGAACATTCTGGGTTTTATCGTTTCTCATATATTATGTCATGTGTATTGGTTGTCGGAACCTAACGCCGCATAATACATAAATTTAAGCTAGATAGAGTCTAACTGTCATAGTAAGCTGAAATTTGCCACGTCATTTTTTTTTGGGAGTGTCCATACACTCGCTCCAAGGCACTCGTCGTAAAAGAAGGATTTAACGTTTCATAAAGATGAAAATAATAAAAATAGTACAGTACTCATCATAAATTCATCAATTAATTAAACAATTCGTAGTGTAATATATAAAATATGATATACTTATAATTTATTTGATTATAAAACTAGTGTCCACAAAATAGTGACGCCTAATTTAAAATATTTATATTAGTGTCTTAGTGTTAGTGTTAACTACGCGACGCGCTAACAACGCGTTTGCTTTAGCAATATATATGTCACTTTATATAATATATAAACTTGGATGTCAAATCATAGTTGTGTGTGCATTTTTAAAATTTTTTTTTTATTAATTTAATTTTTTTTATGCATAATTTAAAAAAAATAAGTCCGCGTAATTTTCGTAAAAGGGATCCAGTTTTAAGTTCTTCCTTCACGTATTCATATATAGATAATAAGGTGTGTGATCATTTATCAACCTAAAAGCCTTTTTTATGTAATTGAAGATGGATTTATCTATTTTATATGTATTTATAAATAACCCTTTACACGTGTGTATCATTTTTTTACATAGCGACCAAATTAGTGCAGTCTAACAGTGTCTGATGTAAGCGCGATTGGTTACAGATTCTATCCTTACTTAAAGGCGTTATATTTAAAAATATTTTCATTTCCGCGCTCTAGTAACAAGGTGCGGCGCTAAGTTCCGCCATTCAACACGCAATATCTACAGAGACGCATTCATCAGAAGGAAAGTGTCCCACGGAGTGTCTCAACACTAGCTTCTCTGTAACTACCGTATTATGATAGAGCATGAAGCTACTAATAGATACTAATAACGAACATTTAAATACTTATCTATTCCAAAGTATTTTACATCACATATAAAAGTTCTAAAATAAATATCACCCGTGTATTATGAGGCTATATAATTAATTACGGAAAGTAGCTATCAAATCACCTATTAAGTCGGTTGAGCGGATTTTGATTAATGAAGCTACCGAGGCGCTAGACCAATTAAGATTTTATGACATTTAAATTCTTGGACGTATCTGTGTTGCCATAGACAACTTTGATATCGTTAATTTAAAAAGATCGGTTATCTGTCAAAAATATTTGTTTAATTATTGTTTTTTTTTATATACAAGACTCTTTTTGTTATTTTATGGTTATGTTTAGGTGTATGTACTTATGAGTTGTAGTTTAATCAAGATCTTTCGTTTAGTACCTCACATATTTTCCATTTTTACTTATTTTGAAGGAAACTATTTTAACCGAAGTATTGTATATTTTGTTATTTAAAAAAAACATTAAAAAATCTCAACGTTTCGAACTCTTAACAGTCCAGGGTCAAAGAAAGGCCATGAATAAAGCTGTATCCATCGATTTGGTTTCCGTAGACTATAAAACCTAAAACCTTCTTTTCATTTTTTCGAGTTTTCGTAGGAATTTCTAAAAGTTCTCTTTTTACTCCTCAAGGAGCCTATATGGCAAATTTAATCTTTAAGCCAACTAGAGTTGGCCAGTAGTTTTGTCTGTATGTTGTCTGTCAGCTACACGCTGTATCCCGCATATAACAGGATGAGCAGAGGGAACCTAGTGTTAAGACACTCTGTTCCCCACATTCCGCCGAATTAAGGCTCAACGCCGAAATATAGATTATTCGGGTTAAAATAGCTTCAATTAAAACCATGGAAGTAGTCGCATTGAGAGCTTAGTTCCATTGTCAGTGTCATAAATATGTGTATATTTTTTATTATGTACACATATAGACATTAAGGTCACAGTCGGCTAGTTCCTATAAAGTAAACAATACATTATGTTATAAATATTTCCTGTTGAAAACGTTGTTATATTAGGATGATTCATTATTTTTGGTTTTACCAATATTTGGTTTAAAATTATTATGTCCCTATATGACTGATAAAGACGCCAAAGAATCAGTGTTCAGTTCCGCCAATAAGTATGGCCAAGATTGAGATTCAGCACGACAAATAAGCCTATGTTGTATGTATAAAAATAAATATAATAACATTGCGCATAACTAGAGGTATGTAAAAGTGTATTTTCAAACATTCTTAAATAGTTGTTGCTTTTAAGCTGTACTTCTCTGCGTTTTTCTGGAACATGTATATAACTTCATTCTTATGAGCAAAATATCAGTACATGGATTTCTAAATGAACTAGATATTATTTGTATATGAGTCGGGCGCAGACGACGCGATAACGCTAATTTGCAGCCCCCTTAGATAGAACCTGTAGACGGCACGGGGAGGCTGCCGTCATATAGGTTATGGTCCTCGAGAAGAGACGACGTGTTTATTGGGGCTCGTTGTCATAATAGTGAATGCAAAATCAGTAAAGAGCTCAACGATATGAGCATCTGCTTCGAGGTTGTGGTAGAGTATGACAATGTACCCATGGCCTCGGAAGATGCAGATTGATGGACTACCGTGGGGTTTTAGTGAGTAGGATGTTAATCATGAGTCTCATATTAAATTTTATATGGTTTTATAAGTAAGCTTAAAAAAAATATTCAACAGATAAAAAGTTGATCAAATCAATTTCAAGCTACTAAAAGTTGAAATTAATTTTCTGCAATAAGTAAATAAAATGTCCAGTACTACTACATACTCTAAAAGCAAAATGATTCTTGCAATTTATACAAACATGGTGTATAATTTATCATATGATAATTTTTTTTATCAGTCCAAATAGCTGCTTGTGTCATAATTATACTTGAATTATATCATACACAGTTTTATAAAAAAATAACCTAAATTTTCACTTTGTTAAGAATGTTGGTATATAGAGAGTGTGTATATACATTTTCCAATTTTTCTTTGACACACAAATAAAATATAGTTTTTCCAATGGTACAAAAAATTACTTTTTATTAATTATTATCATATTCTTGAAAAGTAAATAAATTAATAACGTAACCCTAAGTAGAATATGAACCTATGACCATTATGTTTACTATATGTATCCCAACAGCGGCATACAATAATAAGTCTTGTTTTTTTTATTTAAATCCTGTGTATTTACGTACTTTTTAATAGTAGTTGTATAGGAATCTAGCTGACCCATGAAACTTCATCTATTCATCTCAGTGTCACAAATGTAATATATTTGCTAATTTTTCATAGATAAGTAGGAGCTGAGCTCTTATAATGGTAGATTCATATTAGTAACAAAATGTTTTAAAATTGATTCAACAAGATACAAAACCGAACTCAGAATCGTCCTGTACAATCAAACACATCCACTGCGCCACGAGGGTGTCTAATTGAATAATAATTACATTTAAAATAAACATTAGGTTCATCAAGTGTCAATTACCTAGATATTATTTATACATTGTAGCAATCTATTGTAACTTTAAATCATCGTCATTTCGAATGTTTTAAGAATCATCAAATTTCATCATTTCTTGCATAAACTATTTGTGTAATCAATTTTTGAATTTAGTATTTATTGGTATATAATTTAATGTAGTAGTCTCAAAAAACCTAGTGTCAAGACACTCCTTTCTCTAATTTTCCCCTGAACTCGTAACATCGAGTGCTTTGTGGCGGAAGTCAACGCCACGTGTTGTTTAAAAGAAATATAAGTTCATCATTCAATCATTCCTCAAGTGGGAATTGAACCAATAACCAATTCCGTTTACAGTCAGACCCTGTCCACGTGTGGCCTTTACGATAGCAATAATTAGGTATCTATGGTATAATTTCAAGTAAAGTGCATTAACAAGTAATATTATTACGAATAACTCAAAAACTACTCTCAAATAAATTTCTCGTAAAAAGAAACTCATAAATAAGACCACGTCAGAAGGACCATCTTATAAAAAAAGTTCCACCAAAATTGGTTCACCCAGTAAAAAGTTATGCAGTAAGACAAAAAGAAACAATCGAAACCTCCTCCTTTTAATAAAATTGGTTAAAAATGTAATTGAAGGATAAAAATATGTATATATAAAATACCTTCAATTTTTTACTAAAGATCAATTCGCCGAAGCAAATTTCTCTACAAATAAATATTCTTTGACACTGACACCGATGCCGTACGTGTAAAAAGTTAATTCAAAATAATTGGCAGTCCCACTATCGCTGGCAACATTTTAAAAAAAAATCTTATCTTTACGGCTATTTAATAAGGTACAGTGAACGGTGTCTTTTAAACATTCAATAACGCCCAATTTAAAAATACCACCGCTAAATGTGGAGGAAAAACTTTGATATCGATTCAAAAAATGCAATTTGAAAGCATTTTACCGTTTCATCTGATAGCAATGTTGGGCATAAAAAGTTTAAATTATAATGTTGGTAGAGAGTTACTTTAAAAAATCGTGCCACGTGAATAGGTTGATATGTCGACTTGTATACATATATTTTTTATTATTATTAGGCAGGATTGCTTTATTTGAGGATGATTAAATGACAGGAACCCATCAAGTAAAGTAAATATTTTCAGGTATATCAATAAGAAAAAACAGAATATACCTACAGATAAATTTTAAACTTAAAATACCTGCTCTGAAACGCATACATTTTTTGATTTATCAACTTGTTCACGCTTGGTAGGGAAATAATCTTTAAGATAGCAATATAGGTAAAATTTTATAATATGATACAGAACCCAGTAGCGTTCATATTATGGATGCTAGCTAGCTCTCAGAAATATCTGGATCGCTCCAAAAAACTTTATAAGCTTTAAAAATATTTTGTTTTGGCATAGACACAAAAAGTTCAACGTTGGCTGTAACCGGAATTTCCTTTGAACGTCGTACTAAATGCTAATCCAAGTTCGCAAATTCTTCGAAGCATTTTGAAGACTGATTCTTGGTATTCCATCGTTTGTTCGCAAGGTCGATATCTAAGGCCGATATTAGAAATCGAAATGCAAATAGCCGTTCACTGAGTGACTCAACGTGGTGTTGCTAATACATTGACACTGGAGCCTACCAATGAAAATATAATAGACATTTTAAGTGATTTCATTGCTTAAGCTCGCCTAAGTAACAAAAATAACGCGAAGTCACGCCGAAGGCATTCGAAAACAAAGATAAGTGCTCCGGACGGTCTTGTTGTATAAAATTATATTTGTCTCTAACTCAACGAGTTTTGAACGGTTCGTGTCGAACTTTAAGGCTGAGTGAAAAATGACATTAATTAAAAAAAATCCTCTATCCAATAAGACAATATGTAATTTAGGATGGTTGATAGACCTTCATATGAACATTGTGTTCGACCATTCAACTGGAAACGTCAATAAATCATTGTATCAATAGCTATTCGTTTCTGCCACAATTTCTCTTCGATTTGAAATCTAACGCGATGAATTCTTGGACAATTAGACGCATTCCTGTGACTCATCCAGTCGAGACGTCTTGGACTTTTATTAGTTGTTTGCAACGAGCGTATCTGTACTGTAATATTTCCGTGGCTCTCGGGGCAAACTTTACTTTACCTACAGGACATAAGGTTTCGATTCATCGGAGTTCGCGCTCAAGTTGTCGGTGCAAAACGACGCCACATGCGAGGAAAGTTATATTGCATTATTAAAAAGTATCAAGTCGTTAGCGCTAATTAAATAACATCAACACTGATGTGGCGCGTGCGAGGCTCGAGACTCGCTGAGCGTACAAAAACTAT
Source organism: Philaethria dido (assembly GCA_033558755.1). Classification (NCBI taxonomy): domain Eukaryota; kingdom Metazoa; phylum Arthropoda; class Insecta; order Lepidoptera; family Nymphalidae; genus Philaethria; species Philaethria dido. The sequence continues at coordinate 89,524 of JAKGSA010000106.1, forward strand.
ACTATGATACTAATCGATTTACACTCGTTTTTATAAATAGCATTGTTCTTGAACCTTCTCCTGACATCTCGATGCGACAGGGGGTGACGTCGCGGACCGCGGCCGCAGCCGTCTAGACGCGCTAAATACCTCGAACACCTCTGATTTCACTTTTAAAGGGCCTTCGAGCCGCCGAAAACCGCAATCACAGCGCACACGTACAATACAGTGTTACATACAGAGGCTGCCCGCGAGAATGGACAGGAAAACGGCGCCGGCGGCCGGAGCCGACGAAAAATTTGAAACCAGTTTGAACCGCCTTTGTTCAGCGTTTCGGCAGGAGCTCGACAACGTGGTGGCGACTGCGATCGGAAGCGCCAGGGTGCAGCCTGCGGGGGGTCATCAACCGGCGCGACCAGCGCGTGACTCACCGCGCCGCACTCTTTGTCTCGCCCACGGCTTACCTTCGGCACCCCGACCTCGTCGCCGTCGCCACGTGCCGGCGCAGCCTCCCACTCTCCGCTCTATCTTCCATCGCGCCGCGTCTCTCCGTCTTCGTTCCGCCGAGTGATGTTCGACGAAAACCGTTTGATGGCGCAGTGGGCGTACTCCAACAAGCGCCTTGAACCATTATCACCAGAAAGCACCCTGATAAAGCAATGGCGCGGCGGGTACCTGTGTTCCGGCGTGGTTCCGGCGGCGACTCGAGCGGGGAGTGCGTCCCGCGCGCTACTTCAGGCAGGTACCTGACTCGCTGAACAGCCCCGGCGCTGGAGTAGCAAGGGCGACGTGCCGCCTGCCTCCCGGATGCTCGCTTCGACGGCGTCAGCACCTCGCGGTGAAGTGACAGGCGACAGGCACGGCCATCGGAGGCGTGATCTCGCGGCGAAGTGCGCGGCTCGACTGCACTGGGAGGCCGGAAGGCGCTAAGCGGCCCCGCGCCGCCCGCCGCCCCCGCGCGCCTTCGTCTCCAGCCTGCGCCCGCCTGCCCCCGCGCGCGCCAGACGCCAGCTGACCGCTGCACTGGCTCCCGACATTGGCGCGCCCGCCCCGCGCGCCCCGCGCGCCGCACCGGGCACTGCCCAAGGCCGCGCTCACCTGCCGCCGTGCCGCCCGCGCCGCCTGCCGCCGCCGCTGACTGAGGTCGCTGACCCCACCTGCGGAAGCTTCTCCTCTCCTCGCGAATCTGGCGCCCCCCCACGCGCCCCTTCGCCGCGCGCCGCACCGCCGCCCCGCACCTCCCTGACACGTCGCGGTGACATTCACCAACTTCGGACGTTGAATGATTGTAAACTTGCGTGTTGTTACCCTCTGCTGACGCTTCATACTCCTAGCTGCCTCTACTGTCTACTGGGCACTGGCTGCTCCCCACTGTCTACTGCCTACTGCCCACTATCTACTACTTGCTGCATATTTATTGCACGTCTAAGTCATAATACTCTTTATTCTACTAGACATATACAAGCGCTTCTAAATGCATTAAATGTATTAAATCGAAATGTCAATATAACCTGTGAATAAGAAATTATCGACTAGGTAACAACTACTAATTCAAATCTTCTTCAAACTTCAGTTTTCAATTTCCATACTAATAAAAATTAACCCCACCTAAAATAGTGACCTGACTACGTCAATTACAGGCATATTCAAGTTTTACAAATATGACTAAATTATATAATAATGAATAATTCACATGTTTTCAACACGACAAGGCATGAGTCGAGTTGCAAGATTCGCCACTAACTAACGCGTGATTCATCAGTTCACACTGCAGACGACTCACGCTTAGTGCAATGAGCTTTGGAACTCAACTTAAAATATATTTTACACTGTATAGGGCCTTTACTTTATGCTCTGTGAATATATTTTTAGATATTAACTCCACTTAAAAAGCTTACAATCTTGTATTTTTTAATATGCGGTAGCAAAAACAGATGGTAACAAAAGTTAAATTTTCTGCCATTTTAAGAATATTTTATGCTGGATGTTGGCTCTAACGATAGCATCAAGGCATATTTTTGGTTGGCCTTACCGGTTTTTGGTTTATGACACATACCCAGAGAAGAAGCTATTATTTTTTTTTAAAAACTTCAAATTTTATTTCTAGCGAAGTAAGCAGAGAGAAAGGAGCACCAAACACTACAGTCCCTGCAGAATTCTTTCGCCTCGTCCACAGTCATCAACCTCTTCATATATGCCTCCGGGTCCTCATGTTTTTTGAGCGACCTTCCTTCCAGTATCATCGACATTCTTCTCGAAGTTCAAGTGAGGTCTTCCCGTTATATTAGAAATTATATTCACAATATATATTACGATATTTGCTATAATTACAACAAATTATAATTTTTTTTTGTTATTGTATGTCATTCACCAAAGGACATGGTACATACCTGTTACTAATTGCCTATTTTATTTTTTATGATTTTTTCTTGACATTATTTAGAACTGGGCTTGTATGACTTCAATCTATCCAGTCCAGTATTTTTTGTCCGGCATTACCAATTTGATTTAAATATTTTTTCATGAATTAAAACCATATTTTAAATTAATTATTCTTAACTCTATTAGGACCACTAATTAATTACATATTGAAATATAGGCAAAATTTAATGATAGAGTAATTGGCACGTGGAAGGATTACTGCTATGTACGCTAGGGTAAACCACTCAATGGTCAATGTTTCTTAAAAGCAGCTTCACATTTTTCTCTGCATAGCAGGGTAGTCGGAGAGAACCTAGTTCCAAGACACTCCGTTCTCTTTACTGTCTATCCAAATTCAAGACATTACACAGGGAAATAAACCTTCCTCATGTGTGAGTATCGAACACACAATTATATGCGTTTGTCAAACGCTGTTACACTGCGCCACGTTGACGATGGTCAGTGTTTCTACATGAAAAGAAAATGTAGAGTCCTTAACACATTCTCTCTCTATCCACTAAAATACGGAAAGTTGAGAAAAAGAAACATAATACTTATTTACTTTAAGCAAGTAAACACATGACGCTGCATACAATATAATTCAAGGTAATAATAATAAGTAAATGATTTATCTATCTATATATATATAAAACGCTTGCCTTACTGGATTACTGATAGACAAGCGAAACTACTGCCTGTAGAAAGGTGAATTTTGACATGTAGCCTCCTTGTAGAGTGTAGGGGAGCATTAAGAGAAGATTTCTCGATATTTCTATGAAAATTAAAAAAAGCGCAATTATAGTTTTTATAGTCCAAGCAAGCGAAATCAGGGGATACAACATAAGAATATGCACATATATATAACGCTTGCATTACTTAGTGACCGACAGACAAGATATAAACGTAATTACTGACTATAGAAAGATGAAATTTGGCATGTAGGCTCTTTGGGAAAAAGAGGATTTCTCAAAATTAGAAAGATTTTAGGTTTATATTCCACGGCCACCGGGGTTCACTTAAACTGGGGTTGCGGTGCAGGAGTACAATGGGGATTTATTGGTTATGTTAGGTACGAACAGCCTACATCTGCTTGCCCGGAGTCCCACATAACCCTTCAGAAACCCCAATCGAGCGGGTATCTGTAACAAATTTCCTCACGTAATAAAAAAGCGCAAACTAAGGATCGAAAATGTTTAAAAAGAAGGGAGGGTCTTAACACTCAGTTCTTTGATTCCCTCTGTCTACCCAGCTACATGTGGGATACAGCGTGAAGATAAAAAAATAATTTTATTGACCACAAAGAAAGTCGCGGGGCACAGCCAGTTCATAATAAATACAGTATGTATGTGTTTAGTACAATCTTATCAATATGACGCTCAGTCACCTCCCACCGGTGCTAGTTACGTCATGTGCAAATATAGATGTAGTGTAATGTACTTTTGATATGATAACACGGTTACTTTTTAATTTATTCAGGAAAATTTTATTGACTACTTCAATATATAATGTCGTTATGGCGCAGTGGGAGCATCTGACTATAAACACGATGGGTTATGGGTTCAATCTCGGAATTTGATTATATTTAAATTATTTTCATTTTTACGCTCTGACCCAGAAAGCCTAGTGTTACGACTCTCTTTAAAATTAAAGGGAAGACGGTTTTCTTGTGATTTTAAGACATTGCGTCTTGAGAGTGGCGGAACTCAACGCCGCGCGTCTTCTTACTTGAACGGTCAGTTGTGGGCACGATGACCTTAAAATTGGATAGAGATATTTTTTTTATATCTCATATAGTATATTTATTCTGGAACTGAGTCTCACGAAGTGTCCTGATATTAGTTTCTCTCTAACTGCTACGCGGTATAAAGCATGAAGATTTTTTAAAATGACACACACTATCTTACGTATATTCAACGAACACTTTTATATAAAGTGACATACTCGTTGCTATGACAACGTATATTATACGCGTAAAAAAATCTATACAAAAAAAGCAATTTCACGCTTTATCCTGCAAAGCAGGTAATTATGTCCCTGAGTGAGAATCGAAACCACAACCAATCACGTTTACAGTCACACGCTGTACCATTTCGCCTCGGTGGTCTCACTAGAAACGTAACGTAAACGTGAAACAAAAAAAAATATAGAATTGAATCCAAAACAAAGCAACTTCGAAAATCTAACGACGCACAGTGAAAATCAGTAAAAATTAAGCAGCGACGCAACTTCGAAAAAAATCGCAAAACGAAACGACGCAATGTGAGTTATTACATTTAGGTGTACAATAATATAATATAATTATTTATATAGGCACGGATAATGAGTGGCGCGATGGCAGTCAATTATGCAAATAAATCTCCATTTGTACTTCTGCGAACGTGTCCCCGTTCCCCGTCTACATTAATAATAGACAATTTGTAGTCAGAGCCTACAGTAATTGATTATATTAGTATTATTATTTATTATTACGATAGTCCTGGGTTCAATGATTGCGTTGGGTAAAGTTAGTGTGTTTCTTATTTTTTTATGTATTGTAGCTTCACGCTTTATCCGGCTTAGTAGGGTAGGTAGAGAGCCTAATGTCAAGATATTCCGTTTACCGTTTTTTGTCCGAATTTGTGACATTGCGTGTTATGTGACGTAACTCAACGCCGCGTCTTGTTTTACAAATGTGGGAAAATGTCTAATTTAAATATTGTTATTCATCTGTTAACTAACCAATATTACCCACAATCAATCACGTTTCAAACAGACGCTATGCTACTTCGTAACAATATAAAGAGGCCCCCTTTATATATTTTTTTAAAAATCTAATTGATGGTTACCTGAAAAGCATGTTTTGTTTAACAAGGCTGAATATTTTGAACGAAAAAGTTACGGTAACTCTTTGTAGAAATAATTCTCTTTAATTTTTGAAAGGAAGGAAGACCTGGGGGCGTATATTCAGGGTGTATCACGTAATTCATAACTTCCTCATTTTTTGATAGAGATGCTGTATTGGTTTCACCTATTTTTAACCAACTTCAAAATATATCAATATGACTCTATTTTTTGTTACCGCAAAACTGTTTACAGAATGAACCAATTTTCATGTTTTTTTTATATGATAGCTAGTGCTTCTGTTGTAGTCCGGTTTAAATTTAGTTAAGATCAGACGAGCAGTTTATGAGTTATTCGTATTTTTTTCTTTTTAGGGCATTTTATTTAAAGTTGGCTTTTCAAAATAGCATTTGCAGTGAATATATAACTAGTTGAATTCGTTTGAAATTGTTACATAATCACTATAACATATATATATTTTTTTTGTTTCTTTTGTTTCAAATTTGATTAATTATTAGTATAGTAGGTGTAAGATAAGCATGCCGTCATCACCTACAATTGCAGCGGCATTTTGTGATTGTTTTAAGGTTATTGTTTTTTTTTTTAAATATGTGTTAATGTTCGCTGTGCTGGTGATCCAAATAAATAAATAAATAAATATGTGTTATTCTGTTCTATACAACATAGCCTATAAGCTATATTACTGTAAAGTTTCATACAAATCTGTTCAGTAGTTTTTACGGGAAAGAGTAACAAACATCCTCCATCCATCCTCATAAACTTTCGCATTTCTAATATTAATAGAATTATATACATAAAGTATGTATAGCGACTTTTAAATGGGTTCTCAATAATTACTCTTTTTCTCGTCGAATTGAAATAAAAATGTAGTTTTAGAATAATTAAGATAAAAAAGTATTCAAGGCTATAAACTGGTTTCGAAATGTAGCTAACTGACAATATTTTAATAGATTATAAAACATACATCTTGCCACTAATATAGAAAATTTAATACACCACAGTGGCAAAGTGGTCGTGTTGTCTAAAATCACCCAGCTTTTTGGCGAAGGTCGTAGGTTTTTATTATTACAGTTACAAACTTTTTCCTGCATAAAAGGGTAGTAGAAAGCGTAGTGATTAGACACTTTGTTCTCTACTTTCCCCTCAATTTAAAGACGTTGTGTTGGTAGGTCTCGACACCGAGTCTTGTCTTACTAGAGCGGAGTAAAAATATATATAAGATGATTGTCTAGAGTGAAAATCGAACCCAAAACCAATCGTGTTTACATTCAGTTGCTGTTCGCTGCTTCCTTATGATTATTATTAGGTGAAGGAAAAAAATTGGATCCCTTTTTATGAAAACTATATGGACGAAGCAGTTTGAAAATCAGCGTACATACATATTAGTACACATGGAGGAGAAGTGCATAAATACAATATTTTTTATAGTAATGTACCAGTAATTCATTAAATTACCAAAATAAATATCACTTACATCACCATATATTTGATATACACTTTTGTATAAAGTAACAAGTTGACACGTTGCTATAGCGATGTATATTTTACACGTTAATGGAGCCACTAGCTTATCAAAATATTCGAATCTAAACGCGACTGGTTACGGGTTCTACTCCGTTCGTTCTGATGACAAGACAAAGCACGGCGATGAGCTCCGCCACTCAGCACGCAATGCCTCAATTTCAGTGGAACGGAAATCTTAAGAAAACGGAGTATCGGAACACTAGGTACTCAGGTTCCCTCTGCCTACCCAGCTATGTGCGGGATACAGCGTGAATCTAAAAAAACTCAGTCTAAATGTTTTCGTCTCATATTCCTAATAGACTATATTAAATTAAAAAAAAATATACTTAATAATATATCTAAGACTAAGCGCCTTTGTCCTTTACCCCTCAAACCTGAGGTCATCTCGTCCTTGCATTGTCTGGTATGTACGACCCGAACGAATGTTCACCCCGGTCCCCGGCTTTATGTGCTGCAACTATGATTAGTTTACCGTCTCGATGACTAATGTTTCTGAATATTTTAAGTTATTATTTATTAAATTTATATTTTTATTGCTTTTCTGTATATGTAATTGTGTTTTTTTTGTTCATTTTTAATATACACTTCAGCGGAAAGTGGGGAACGGAAGTTTTAAAAGAACGGAGTGTCTTGTTCTTGATGATCTTTACACTAGAATCTAAGGTTCTCTACCTACCCTGCTACATGTGGGATACAGTGTGAAGCTAAAAAAAAGTACACTTCGAGTATAGATGGTATATATATAGAGTCAGACTGTAAACACGATCAGCTAGCATTTCGAAATTAAAACCATTTTCATTGAGTTTCATTGAGTTTCACTACTCAGCACGCAATGTATCAAATTCGTTAATTTCATTTCAACTTCAGCTTCACGCTTTTTCCTGCACAGCAATCAGAAAGAACCTCCGATATATGAATATCAATACACTCCGTACTACTTTTCACCCGAAATCGGGCCGTTTTGGCGGAACTCAACGCCGGCATCTGTCTTACTATCTTTATACTTACAATTTAAATATATACAGGCCCCGTTGACGCGTAAACTACGCGTTGCCTAACAACGTGTATGTCATTTTCTACAAAAGTTAATGTCAAACGTATTGTGGTATGCTTAATATTTATTTTTTGTATTTCTAATATATAATTGTAAAAAAAAATATTAGCATCCTACACTCTTCCTCTATAAATACTATAATTGTGCCGAATTTCATACTCCTTCGTCCACGTATTCATCAAAAACGGTACATACATACATAGCTTTACGCTGTATTCAGCATATAGCAGGGTAGGCAGAGGTAACCTAGTGTTAAAATACTCCGTTCTCCGCTTGCCGCCGAATTGAGGCATTGCATGCTGAGTGGCGGAACTCAACGCCGCGCTTTATCTTGTTACCAGATCAAAGTGGGGAACGGAATTGCTGAAAGAGAATGGAGTGTCTTAACACTAGGTTCTCTGGTTCCCTCTTCCTGCCCCGCTACATCCGGGATATACATCAAAATAAAACATGGGCTAAAAATAATAAAACTAATAACAAAGATTTTGTATGATTTAGACATAATATAACCCGCAAAAAATTCGAAATCTGGATAGGCCCATTGCTAACAAGCCTTACTTACTCCTGCTCACCATTCTCATTTATAATCTCAGTAAGCCCATTCACATAACTTTACTAAGCCAATAGGTCAACATTTTATAACTTTTATGATATAAATAAAGATAATATCATAATAAATTGAAAACATTAACATCGGTCACCGTTCACTGTACAGTGCAAGTGTCCACACAATGTACACAATAGATTAGTTACGTTGAACCTGGCCTCGGCGTCTATTGAGTCAATATCATTACTTTTTATCACCATAATATTTAATACTAGACGCATTCATGACGTTAGTGTGTTTTTACCTTGTTTTAATACTAATTGTATCTCTTGATTTTGTTTTAGTGTACTAAAAACATAAAATCGTAGAAATTTCAAGAAATCCTCTCTTAGTGCTCCCCTATACTCCCAAAGGAAACTTCATGCCAAATATCAGCGTTTGTACAGCTAACACCTGTCGTGGCGCAGAAGCACAAGCGTGCGACTGTAAATGCGACAGGTTGTGGGTTCGATTTCCACTCCAGTAAATGGATTTTTTCATTTCCTGGGTTACGTTTATATATAGTATACATTATTATATAATTTCATTTAGATTCGATCAGTAGTTTTTTATATATTTTGACAACAATTCATTCATATTAAAAATTGTAATTTGTAGGTCATTAAGTCATTAAATAGAAAGCTAAGTGCTGAATATTATGTTTTAAAATAAAATAAACTACTTTTTTGTAATGACCATTAATTAATGAATGTTTGCTTAATATTATAGTCAAATTAGTCGGTTCTTGACTCTAGTGCTATAATAGACTCATACTAAATTAGTGACATCCGTACTAACAATGTGAAAAAAATACTTTTGTATTTGTATTTAAAGTCATTTAATATATTATATTTTGTAGTGCAATATTTCATAAAATTCTAAATTAATTGGAGGCTACCGTGGAGCAGTGGCATCGGACTGTAAGCCCATGGTAGTAGGTTCAATTCCCATTCTGGGGAATGATCATTGTTAAATAAAATCAAAATATTCTTTATTCAAGTAGACTATTACAAGCACTTTCGAATCGTCAATTTACAAAGGTGTCAGTCGTGTCAGTCCTAACGGAAGCTACTACCGGCTCGGAAGGCAGTTCTGCTAAGAAGAGCCGGCAACAGTTGCTCTTTTCAAATGAAATTTTTACGACATATAATATAATACAACTATGATGAGCCTCCCGGGTGAGCGTCAACAGCATTTAATTCCACACATTTTTTTTTTTATGGATACCGGATGGCAAACGAGCAGAAGGACCGCCTGATGGTAAGTGGTTACCTTCGCCCATGAACATCTACAACACAAGAGATGTACTAGATGCGTTGCCAACCTAGAGGATACAGATGGAAAGGGAGGATAATGTAGTAGTCCGCTATCGGAACCACCACATTTTGGGGAAAGGATGGGTGGGAAAGGGGAAGACCTGGCTTACATGCCATCGAACCGGAACACATCATAAGATATTTGGCGGTTCGTCTTTGACATGATAGTGGTCGCGAGCCAGACGGAGGACGAACCTCCTACCACCAAACACATACATTGACATCATTATTGTATTCTTGGACAGAATAATATACTTTTTTCAATAATATGTTCTTAATCTTAACTTTAAATTGTTAAAGTGGCAGATCTGTAAATATTTCTGGAATTTTATTGTACATGCGTATACCTTGTGACAAAAAAGATTTATTAACATTTTTAAGACGAAAACTAGGTGGCATCAATAATTTTCTATACCCCGTTCTGGTAAGTCAAAACGTGGCATTAAGTTCCGTCATTACACTCGCATAGCTTAGAATTTATATGGAAAGAGTAGAACGGAGTGTCTTGATACTCCATTCTCCCTGGCTATCATGCTATGCGGGATAACGAGTGAATCTAAAGAAAAATAAATATCAATTAACGTTTAATTTTAGCATAAAGTCGTGGTAACGCCTGTCGTGGCGCAGAGACACAAGCGTGTAACTGTAAACGCGACAGGTTGTGGGTTCGATTCCCACTTGTGGAAGTGAAAACGCGACAGGTTGTGGGTTCGATTCCCACATGTGGAAGTGAAAAATTTTGAGTATTTTCATTTCCTGAGTTAGGTAACAAGGCAAAGCGCATCGTTATGTTCCTACAGTCAGCACGCAATGACTCAATTCGGCGGAAAGTGGGGAATGGAGTTTTAACACTAGGTACTCAGTTTCCTTCTGACTACCCTGCTATATGCGGGATACAGCGGGAAGTTAAAAAAAATAAATGAATAAATAGTATTTTTCCTTTAACAGTTTTACTTAAAACATTAATTCAATTCGTTTCTTTGAATCGAATCCATGAACATCGTGGTAAAAAAATCAGTCGTATGCTATTCCACTGCACCGCGGCAAATAAATGCATCTGCCGTGGTGCAAATAAAAAAAAATACAATATAAGCAAGTTACTCATAAATATCCGCATGTATAATAAATTATATGAATAATACAAAAAGGCGGTGTTCATTTGTAATGTCTTAATTACGTAAATTTTTACTTATATAGTTTTTATTTTGAATTATTTTTTGTTATGCGATGAATATATTGTAAATATAATATAATTGTTACGTATATATGAGTTAAAAGTATGAAATAGTGCAATAAAAGTACAATTGTAACTCAAGAACAACTCGTTGGTTGTTAACTAAATTTAAAGGGCACCACATCGGAAGCATTAGCTATAATATAAAAGGAATAAAATTGTAAGACGTTATTGTAAAACACATGAAGAATTTTTTTTTTTTATACCACGACGGTGGCAACAAGGCACACGGCCCACCTGATGGTAAGTGGTTACCGTGGCCTATGGACGCTTGCAACACCAGGGGCATCACTTACGCATTGCCGACCCTTCAAAAACCTATTTATTCCCCTTTTGAAGAACCCCATATTGTAGCCCTCTGGGAAAACCTCGGCAGGGAGATCATTCCACAATTGGAGAGTCCACGGAAGAAAGTTCCTTTGAAATCGAACTGTTCGGGACCATTTAGGCTCCAAAGTGTGAACATGAACTTACTTTATGAGATAATATTAATAAGTAAGGAGAAAAAATATATAATGTATTTTAATTAGCATGTACTTATTATGATTGGTCATCGTGGCACAAACAGACGAATATAAACATGATAAATTGGTTGTGAATTTTTTAATAATTTTCATTCTTCCGCTCTGTTAATATAAACCAGGTCATTGAGTGTCTACACACAATATCTTAAAATTAGACAGAAAGTGTAGAACATTTTGGACTCTTGACAGTAGTTTGTTTGCCTACTTTACTATGCGCAGGAAATGCGTAAAAAAGACCATCACAACGCATCACAGCGTTCGTTACGGGTTCAATTCCCCTTCGGGAGAATGATTATATTTAATTTATTTTCATTTCTTTGCTATGGTAATACACCACGGCGTTGAGATCCACCACTAAGCCTGTCTTGAATTTGGGCAGCAAGAGGCGATCAGAGTGTCTTCTGATATATCTTTCTATACGGGATAAAGCGTGAAGCATAAAACTAAAAAAAAACCATAAAAAAAATTACTACTGATTAAGCGAAACAGTTACAATAAAACAGTTATGTTAAATTGTATACACTTATAATTCTTTATTTTACTTGTATGTGCAATGTGCGTGGGTTCCGCCTATACACTCCATGCTTGAGTAGAGGCCGATAAATACGGTGTTATGTGGACCGTACTTTCATATTAAATGAAATTATATTAAAAAAAAAACATTTCCTTTATTTTATACTAGTTGTTAACTGCGGCTTCGCTCGTACGGTCAATAGGAATTAATAATAAGTTCGTCATCCAATCCTCCGCTTGTTTTACAGCAATAATAGTTTATGTCGCTCTCCAATGACCTATTTTTAATCAAAAATCGCTTGAAGCCAGCCGTGGCGCAGAGGCACAAGCGTGCGCGAAAATGCGACAGGTTGTAGGTTCGATTCCCATTGCAGGTAAAGAAAATATTAAATATTTATAATAATGAAACATTAAAAATTTGCAAATTACAGTAAATGAGTGGTGGAACTTAACGCCGCGCTTTGTCTTACGTAAGCAAGGAAAACAAACTAATTAGAATAGAAATCAATTTATTTTTTAAAACCTTGCCGAAAATTGGACAAATAAACATTATTTCCACTTTACATATGAATTTTAGGTCCAATTTAAAAATATACACACAAAGTCAAGCAATAGAACAGTAATAAAACACACACACTGAATTTGACACTATATTTCATAACACAGAAAACAATATGGAATCATTTATATATAATTATATGTACATAATAATTATTAAAAATATATATAAATAAATATACATCAAAAATTAATTATGTATAAAAAAATAATAATTTAAATTAAATACTACAAAAATTTCAATTCGACATGAGACAAAATAATTGCTACCAAAAATTCAATTTTACAAATATACTGTATACATTGAGTTTTTTATTCCAATAATTCATTTTAATAAATTAAAAAAAATATATAAATGATTATTTTTAAGTAAAAATATGTAAAACATTTTAACTAATAGCATTTTTATTTTACAACATTATTTACCACCATTTGTCTTAAATATTTTAAACTGGCAACATTAAATTCAAATTTGAATTCAACTACATACGTTATTGCTTTAAGTGAAAAATGTTGCCATTTTAAAATAATCATATAAGATTATCAAGTTCATTACAAAAATAATAATTAAAAACAAAACAAAAAAGAAACACCAATTTATTTAAAAAACTCATAATATTAAATTTATTATACAACATTTTTGTACATATTCTTATTTATAATATATCTATATATATATAGTTAGTCAATAATATTATTTTCCTAATTTTGTAAAATTCAATTCAAAATCGATTTTCTAGCGATACTAAGTATTTTTATATGCAAATTTTCAAACAAATCATTGACTAACTATAAATAATGAGTTTAAGAATAAAAATCTTTTACAATTAATATTTCTTAAAACGACCTCTATAAAAAACCTTTTTTTAAATTAGAATTAGGTGTAATTTGACATATTTACAATATTTTAATACCCAATATTATTGCATAGTGAGACGTAAAAAGACTAAATTATGTACAATTTTTTTTTTTTTCACAAAAATTAATCGAAGTAAAGGAATGATTTTTTATTTATAAAAATATAAAATTAAAGTACTTTGCCATATTAAAAAAAATGTCAAATATGATTTAAAAAATAAATCTACTTATTAATAAGTATTTCGTTATATGTCACATGTCACACATATATTCACGCTTCCTCCTTTATAGAAAACTAACATGTTGATACATTAGGTGTTGCGTATCGGAGTTTAGCACCGCGCTTTATTACTTTTTTGTGGAGTAAAAAAAAGGTTAAAATATATAGATTTTATAATTTACGTGAATTTATATTTTGAATAATATATTTTTTTACCTGTCACATATTATTTCTTCATTTAGTCAATATTTCAACGCTTTATCTTACCAAAAAGCAAACATAAATACAAAAAAACATCCCTCAAATAAATATGAACCTGCTACTAAAGTGACACATAAATTTCACTAAACTTATATACAATATATACAAAAAAGCATTTATTTAAGTTACAATTAACGAAAATATTTACTTAAATAACATAAATAGATATGTATAATTTAATTTAAAAAAATACGTTAAAAAGCTTTGAAAATATAAATTAATTATAAATCAAATATTACTTAGAAGTCATTTTTATAAATAAAATAAACCTAAAAACTAAAGCCTTTTTACATTTTTTTTTTAAATTAGCCTCACAGTCAGAGAAAACAAGATTCTCCGTCCTCTACTTTTCACCGAAATTCCAATGCAAATTGCATGTTAAATGGAATTTAAGACGCTTACTCTTACAAAACAGGGAAATTATTTTTTTTTTTAAATAACCGGGCGTTAAACCCTGCCACATTTTCACTTTCCCCAAAATGTGGTGGTTCCGATAGCGGACTACTACATTGTCCCCCCCTTCCATCTATATTCTCTAGGTTAGCAACGCATCTACAACATCTCTAGTGTTGTAGATGTTCATGGGCGAAGGTAACCACTTACCATCAGGTGGTCCTTCTGCTCGTTTGCCATCCGTTATCCATAAAAAAAAACAGAAATTCTGGTAATAGAACAGAAAGTGTAGAACGGAGTATATTGACACTAAGTTCTCTCCACTCTATGCGGAATAAAGAGTGATGCTAAAAATTACAAATAACTATTATAATATTATACTAGATTATCAAATTTCATTTAAACATATAGAATGTTCCACATTCACTTTCCTTAATAATTTTAATTGAACACGAAACGGCCTTAAGAGAAATCGCTACGGGTATTATAATAGAACCATTAGAATTCCTTCTAGAACTATTTTGAACTTTTCATCATGTAACCTAAAACTAAAAGAATTAATTTTGATGAAATTATTGAAAATTCAATATATTTACAAATGTTATTTACAAAACATAAAAATATTGGAATTTCATATTAAAATTTATAAGCAGGATTTGAATTGGTACCTCTTGAATACCGAACGCTTAAGAGTCTAGAGAGAGGAGCTCCGACAATAGAGACCAGTGCATTTTAAAGGGGCCCTTTAAAATAAATTATTTTAACTGGATTAACCGCATATATTTTTGAATTCGGAAATAACCTTAGGACCTTTCGAACACTATAATTATCCTTCGTCACAGTTCACAGAACGGGAAAGCCAAAGATCCCATTAGCGGTCCCTTAAGCCTACACTTAGGCCACATATCCCAGGCACAACTTTGAACCCCTCTCTCTGCAACGCAAAACCTTAAGAGTTCCTTCTATATAAAATCTCTTTACTTTTTTTAGTAACGAAGAACGTTACTGAGTGACTGACAAATAATGCACAGCTAAACTACTGGCACTAGAAAACTGGCGTGTTTTCTTGTAGTGTAAGGGAACTACGAAAGAATTTCCGAAAATTCCTATGTAAAGGAAAAAATGGAAATTTAGGTTTTACAGTTGAAATTATAACTATAAGTCCACGCAAACAAAGTTGCAGATAACAACTAGTTAAAGTATACATACGAGTATTTCTTGCGTCACTGTATGGGTCAAATTCATGTCCATGTATGAAATTCCAATTGATATTATTTAACATCGAAATCTATATATTCATCTAATATATAAAAATCTAAAACAAACTTTACAAATACATATATTTAAGATATCCATACCAAGCGTATATATGTTGATAAATATCTTATTATGTTATTTAAACATGTTTTTCTTTCAGAAAGTGTTATTATGCTCGAATATTCTGAATTTAGCCTTTAATTCATTCTACAAATAAAATAATTCCTAATATCTATTAAAAATATGCAAGTCGACTTATCAAATTATTCACGCCTGGTATGGATATAATAATAAAGAATTTACTACAAAAAAATACATTTTTACAATATAAGTACAGCACAAAAGCTTAACATGTTATAAAACCACTGTCTTATAGGTTTGTATTAAGTTATATGTATAACAACATATTAAATAGAATGAAAGGGAAAAAATATTAACCCCTTTTTACAAAAATCATGGCGGACGGAGGAGTATGAATATTTAAAAAAATGTATTATAAATACATTAAATAACTAAAATAAATAATACACACACTGCCATGTGTTTATCATACACTTATGTGTAAAATTATATACACGTTGCTAAGACAACGGATATTTTACGCTATCAATGTAGTTATAGTTATTTCAACTCACTGAGCTTATGGTCATCACACAAATATTAATCTCAGATGGGGATTGAATCTGCGACCTCCGCAACGGTCATCTAACCAGAGTTACTGACAATAAGACAAATAATACAATAGATAAGTCCATTTACTTTTTGAAAAGCAGAAAATATTTCGCTAAGTTAACAAAATTCAAAATAGATATAGTCTTTAGTCAAGTAGGCTATCATAAGAACCTTCGATTTGTTAATTATCATGAAAATGTCAGTATCGTCAGTTCTACTGGCGTAGTTGTAAGCAGAACTGCCTTCCAAAAGGTAAAATACCTTAGGCAGTATGCAGTTCTGCTGACAAAAGACAAAAACCAGTCCAGAAACTTCTAAGGCAGTTTGTCTTTAAAACATAATTTACAATCTGTTTCCAATCAGCTTTCTTCTCATGTTAATATCAAAAGCGTAATGTAATAACTTATTGAGACAGTGGAAACATATAGTCTTAAGTTATTTTGTAGCACTAGCCGTAAAGATATTTTATAATTTTACTATTTACAAATATTCTTACGTCAGAAATTGGCTATCTAATATACAAATCAAATAATTGAAATAAATATCTTTAAACTAACTGTACAGAACAAGATGACATCACGTATCAAGTAAGAAAATGTAATAATGTTAATATCTAAATCAATACCACTTACACATACAACATAGACCAATTCATTTACCTAAAATATCTATAACAACGCCATAAAGATTATTAAAAATCAACTCTATAAACTCACTACAACTAAATCCACCCTGACTTCCCTGTAGTCAAACCATCCAAGAGTTCCCCAAACAAAAATCACTCACTATTTTCAATTAAACGCACACAATCTTCCAATTTAGTACTAACCCAAAATAATATAAGATCCAATTGCACTAAAAGTCCTCCCTTCACCCCAATGTCCAAGAGTTGCTCCCACCCAATGACCCATAGTCCCCACCGGCCACGCAATTCTAGAACAGCGACCTGGCGGCGCTGCAGGGCGGGCGGGTCGCGGCGCGAGCGCGGCGAGGGGGCGGCAGGGGCGCGAGGGGCGGGTGGGGCGCGGCGCGAGGGCGGCGCGCGCGGGGTGCGCGGCGTCATGTAAGTTCGCGCCCTTGCTAAAAGCGCCTCCCACCACTGCAGGTACTGGGGTCCACTGCAAAGCGCGCGCGGCACCGCACGCCGCGTCGCCTCCTCCAACACCTCTCCCGCCAAATATAGCTTCACGCCCCATCCCCGCATGGGAGGTAAGCAGAGAACTCAGTCTATGAGGACACTACACCACTTTCCGCCCTATTTTGCTATCGTGACGAGGTGAGACAACGTCCGAGTGTAAACGCGATTTGTCGTAGGTTCAATTACCATGCAAATGAATGATTAGGTTTCAGTTATTTGCATTCCCCTGTTTTTGTAACACAAAGTGCGGCTTTGAGTTCCGCAACTCAACCATGTCTCCATTTTGGGCGAAAAGTGGAACTATCTCTCTCTGTCTAAAGTACGGGAAAAACGTGAAGCTAAATAAGTAGAGGACCAAGTTCTATAACCTACAAGCGGTTCTTTTAAAACATTGGTCTTTTTAGAGGCCCACAACCAACGCGTTTTCAATTAAGTCAAACAGCACATAAACAATAAAACTGTTAAACAAAAACATAAACCCACCTGTTTCTTCAGCACAATATGCTTTCCCTTCCAATACTTCATTAGCCCTCGTTCTTGCAACGTCGATACTATATCAGAAGACGCGATCGCCAGGTCTTTACTCAGATCGCGTATACTGAGAGTGGGGCCGGGAGCAGAACATAGCCTCTTGAGTAGCGCCTCCTTCCAGTACGACCGATAGGATATCAGCCCCAGGTCAGATAGTGGCGTTTCTGGTGACCCGACTTTACCTTCCACTTTTGTGAGGAGGTAGCCTGTGTAACAAAATATTAATTTTGGTCAGTAAAGTCGTATCAATTATACAACGCCCATTGCTGAACATAGGCCTCAATCGAAGATTTTTACGAAAAGCGGTCTTCCGGTTTCCACATCCAGTGGACACCGGCAACCGATTTTGACCAGATCACCAGTCAACCTTCTTGGACCCTTCCAATTAAGTTTCATCCGGTAGTCGGAAAACACTTATAATATAAAACTAACTATACTCGTATGTTACTTTTTTTGCAGCTTCACGTCTTACCCGCGGTGTAGCGTAGGCAAAGAGAATTTAAGATCAAGACACTCCCTTCTCCATTTTCCGCTCGAAGTCGATATATTGTGATGAGTGATGGTATTCAACCCCACACTTTCCCATAGCGGGGAAATGGAAATAATTTAAATATAATTATTCTTCCGACTGGGATCGAATCCACAACACACGCAGGACACTGTTCCAATGCTGAACGGTGACCTAAGAATTAACAATTTTGCCTAATATCTGTAATATTTCTTTAAAAAAATATATTTAAACTTTAAATAAACATATGATTTCACGTCAACAGTGAACGTTGAAAGCTTCACATAAGCTTTACACTACAACTAGTATTGAGTGAAAGTACATTTTGAATATCGTGTTCCATTGTAACATTTCAAAACAAAAATGTAGGTTGATTCATAAATGAATTTGATTCATAAAACCTATGAAATGATTTATCGTATAAACAAAAATTACTATGAAAAATGAGCTTTTTCAAATATTTCATGCTACGATTTTACTGAAAGTGTACAAAAATAAAATTATATAGAATTATTATTTATTTCTATTTGTTTAACGCCTGTCGTGGTGCAGAGGCACAAGCGTGCGACTGTAAACGCGACAAGTTGTGGGTTCGATTCCCACTCCAGGAAATGGAATTTTTCATTTCCTTGGTTTGGTAACAAAGGCAAAGCGCGGCGTTGAGTTTCGCCACTCAGCACGCTATACCTTAATTCAGCGAAAAGTGGGAAACGGAGTGTCTTAACACTCGGTTCCCTCTACCTACCCTGCTATATGCGGGATACAGCGTGAAGCTATGTATGTATGTACGGTTTTACCGTTGACGCGTAAAACACGCATTGTCTTAACAACGAATGTGTTACATTATATAAAAGTGGATATGGAACACATGGTATATATGTTTGTAATATTAATTTATTATTTAAGGTATTTCTAATACATTATTTAAAAAAAAATATTGGTATTCTGCATTTCTTCTCTATATAAACATTAATTATGCCAAATTTAATACTTCTTTGTTCGCATAATTTTCTTAAAAAGGTTCCAGTTTCTTTAGGTATCAACATAATGCAATGACTCGTTTTATGGTATTTATTTTCTTCATATCAATACATTTTTGCCTTAGCTTCACACTTTATCGCAGTGTACTCAGAAAGAACCCAGTGTCAATAGCACACTATCCTAATTTCCGCCCAAAATCAAGCCATCACATATTTGACGGAACTCAACGCTGCGTCCTATCTTATCACTCAATCATTAAAACACACAAAAACATAACATATATAGTGATCTAGTTCGCGGTCATACGTTTGTTATGTAGCGTAGGGCGTTCACCCGCGGCGCGATCGATGCAATGCAATATAGATCCGTCTGCAGTCTAGACTCGAGACACCCCCCGTTCGCGCCCGGTGCCCGGAATTTTGATAGCCACGTTAATTATTTGTTGCGTTTACGCTTCGTACACTCTAATTTGGATGTATTATTGTTTTGTTTATGATATGGTCGCAGGTTCGAATCTTGTAGCTTTTTCTAGATTTATAGGGAGGAAAAGTTAAGAAGAAATTTTCCTGTTCTAAAAGCGTAATGCTTTATCCTGTATGGTCAAAAAAATAATAATCAATGAACAAGGCAAGTACATTGATCAATGTACTCGAATAGTTCTTGAACTGACTTTAAAAAATGAGCACTTACTCTAGTCATCTGTATTTTTTTATGTATGTTATCGCATTTTTACTAGGTTAGGTAGGTTTATTTTGGTGATTTTTTTTTTATATGGCAGCTAGTGTTTCTGATATGGTCCCATTCAAATAAGTTGCGACTTGACGAATAATTTTTGAGTTATTCATAAAAATTGTATGTCTTAGTGCATTTTAATTGGAGTCAGGTTTCTTTTCATTTGTTAAAATTTTAATTAGCTTAGTATACAGACTTAGAGAGAAACAAAAAGAAACTGTTCCATTTTAAAGCTTCACGCTTTATCCCGTATAACCAAAAAAAATATATTTAATAATGAAATTTAGAAAAGGCGACCAATATAGCAAATTTTTGAATTTGCTATAAAATTTTTGAATAATGACAAAATAAAAAAAAATCAGATTACTAATGATAATAAAAAGAGTTTGCATAGACGTACGCAATAATATTTATTTATATCAAAATAATCTTTATTCAAATAGGCTATTACAAGCACTTTCGAATTATCATAACATAGAGATGTCAGTAGTGTCAGTCCTAACGGAAGGTACCACCAGCTCGGAAGGCAGTTCTGGTGGAAAGAGCCGGCAAGAAACTCAACAGTAACTCATTAATTTATATTAATTTTACCTTTATTTGCTTATCAACGATATATGAATCGGGAACGGAACGGAGTGTCTTAACACTAAGTTCCCTCCGCCTACGCTATATGCGGGATACAGCGTGAAGCTATGTATGTATGTATTATATATTTTATTTAGCTTCACACTGTATTCCGCTTATAGCAGGGTACACAGAGGAAATTGAGAACCTAGTGTTAAGACACTCCATTCTCTAAAGGATTTTCATTCCCCACTTTCCGCCGAATTGTGACATTGCGTGCTGCGTGGCAGAACTCAATGCCGCGATTCGCCTAGTTATATGCCAGAGAGATATGAAAATACTAAATACTGATTATTATAATATATAATAATTTCATTTCCTGGAGCCTGTCGTGGCGCAGAGGCATAAGTCTATCTGAGGCTATCCGACTGTAAAGCGACAGGTTGTGGTTTCGATTCCCACTCCAGGAAATGAAGTATTTTCATTTTCTGGGTTTGGTAACAAGGCAAAGCGCGGCGTTGAGTTCCGCCACTCAACACGCAATGCCTCAATCTGGCGGAAATTGGGGAACGGATTTGTTGAAAGAGAACGAAGTGTCTTAACGCTATGTTCTCGGGTTCCCTCTGCCAACCCTGTTGTATGCGGGATACAGCGTGAAGCTTAAAAAAAATCCTGGAGTAGGATTCGAACCCTAAATACATATATTTCATTCATTTTATAGATCTCTATGTTAGATATAGATCTTCTTCAAGTTAGAATATACTATATTTAATTACTTTTGTAAATATACCAGTGGATTTTTTTAGTATTATCTGTAAATTCAATTTTTATGTTTTTTAAATACTTTTTTGCCTAAAGTATTTGTTTGATTATTTTTTTAGCAATTTATTTCAATTTAAAAATTAAAATCCAAGTCGACTTATCAACTTATTTACGTCTAGTATTCATTTATTTCCTTTATTTATTTATAACGCCTGTCGTGACGCAGAGGCACAAGCAACTATAAGGGCGACAGGTTGAGGTTGATTCCCACTCCAGGAAATGGAATTTTTCATTTCCTAGGCTTGGTAACTAG
Organism: Philaethria dido; assembly: GCA_033558755.1. NCBI lineage: Eukaryota > Metazoa > Arthropoda > Insecta > Lepidoptera > Nymphalidae > Philaethria > Philaethria dido. The sequence goes on from JAKGSA010000106.1 coordinate 111,264, forward strand.
GCAAAGCGCGGCGTTGAGTTCCGCCACTCAGCACGCAATACCTCAATTCGGCGTAAAGTGGGGAACGGAGTGTCTTAACACTAGGTTCCCTCTTCCTACCCTGCTATATGCGGGATAGAGCGTGAAGCTATGTAATGTAATATATATATATGATCTACATTTATCGTATTGCGTAGATCTCAATAACAATGTAAGTAATCCTTTTTATTTGTTACTATAATATTTATTCCATCGACATAGAGTAGAGTATATAATAATAAAAAAAATATTTAAATATTTAATCATTCGCTTTTGTGAAATTATTATTCTTAGAAATTTTTGGGTATCCGAAACTGGTAAAAATCTTTCAACAGAGAAGTTAACAAGAAAAAAAAAATGTATAAGACCGTACAGTTTTATCAACTAGAGCGCTTAAGCGGACAGGTAAAAATCTTTTCAAAATCTCTTAATATAGTTTAAAGACATTCTTTAGGTACTTTCGTAGAAATTTGCATATTTTTGTGATAGAAGACAAAAATCTATGTAGGGGAAGAGTTTAAAGTTACAAAAAACTATTTATTTTCTTATAATTCATATATTTCCATACGTTACATACATTAGTTCCAGTACCTTGTTACACTACTCTTTAAACAATCTTTATTTTCACGGAATGACGAATGACAATAAGCTAAGACACTCCGTTTTCTACTTTTGCTTATTTCGCATAAAACCTCGAAGAAATGTCCTCAAGTGAAAATCGAACCCACGATTAGCTCAATTTAATTCTTTAAATACTGAATTCAACTAATTCAAATAAACCAAAAATACAATCTTAGGAACTTTTAAAGAGCTCTCCTGCAAAGTTGTGTTTTTGCACTTGTATACGTAAGACCTTTCCATAGAATATTTGTTTAAACACGCATATTATGACACCGCATCGCAGAAACTGAACATGAAGCCCACGCTTGATAACCAATGGGTTTTCTTCACAATCTCATCATAGAGTAAGCCTCGGGTAAGTTAGACTCCCGGGCCTCGTAGAGCACGTGTCCCGTCGGTCCCGCGATCGAATCCTTGCTCACCTGCGTTAGTGCATACGCGTTGCACTATAGTAACTACTGTATATAATTTTATATAAATATATTAAATAATAAATATACACTATAAGTTGCTAATAGAAGACGTATATATATTTCATTATTTTAAATGATATTCTTATATACCAAAATATTAAACTTCCCTCTGTAGCGCAGTGAGTCATCGTTTAACTGTAAATAGGATTGGTTGTGGGTTCGAACCCCAATCGGGGTATAATTTTATTTCCATTTACCCGCTTTGGTAAGGCAAAGTGCGGCGTTGAGTTCAGTGAGTGTCTTGACTATACATTCTTCTTTATCTACACTGCTTAGTGATAAAAAGCTTGAAACTGATTAATTTCCAGTCTATATTTTCTATATTTACAGCATTTCAGTAATACTGAATAAATATGAGTATTTGTAAATTGTACTTACTGAAATCTATAAGAAGGCGACCGTAGCCCTGCCTCTGATATGGAGGTAGCGTCAGGATACACGACACGTTGTAATTGAGGAATGAGTTCTTTTCCTGTGAACAAAAATATGTAATTCCATTTATCATCATTTTAAAAATTACATTAAAAGGGGGAAACCATTGTGGCGCAGTGGGACAGTATTTGTATGTAAACACGAGTGGTTGTGGGTTTGATTAAAGCCATGAAGCTAAGAAAAAAAGATCGCGTCTTTATTGCGTAAGTAATTGGACAACCACACTTGCTTTAAAATTAAATTAATAAAAATAATTGTACATAAATATATATGTGATAAAAAATACATGGCAAAGAGATTAAAAGAAATAAAAATATTAAAAAAAAGGAAAATAATTATTTTTAAAAAATGTAAAATAAATTCCAACTAAATATCACAAATTCATTAATTCTGACCATAAATTAAATAAAATTAATTTTTATTTTTTAAAAACTAAAACTAAAACTTCTACTTTATAATCTATGGTCAACAAAAGAAACACGACGAAAGCGGTAGACAATCGGTCCATTATAAGATATAGATGCAAACATTTTGAAGGTCGTCGAACCCGTCTGCAGCGGACAAATCTGAAAATCTGATTCGCCGATCCGACGTCCTGATCCGATAAAAGCTAAAAGGTATTGGGCAATAGCTGACTACCTACAGATGCCGGAACGTGGGCTAGGGTTGTCGAGAACTGTTTTTCTTTTTGACCGATTTCAAACGCCTGTCGTTGCGCAGAGGCACAAGCAACTGTAACCGCGACAGGTTGTGGGTTCGATTCCCACTCCAGGAAATGGAATTTTTCATTTCCTGGGTTTGGTAACAAGGCAAAGTGCGGCGTTGAGTTCCGCCACTCAGCACACAATGCCTTAATTCGGTGAAAAGTAGGGAACGGAGTGTTTTAACACTAGGTTCCCTCTGCCTACCCTATATGCGAGATACTGCGTGAAGCTAAGTATGTATGTGTATACCGATTTCAAAAATTTCTCTTAAAAGACTTCACAGCGTTGAGTTCCGGCATTCAGCACGCAATGTCTCAATTCGGCGGCAGTGAGGGACGAAAATATTAAACGAGAACAGAGTGTTTTAACACTAGGTAATATAATTCCTTCTGCCTACCCTCTTATGGACGAAAGGCTGTATTTTTTTGATGTCTTACCGTATATATTTTTACTGTGTGAACTAATTTTCACAATTTTATACTACAGCTAGTGCTTCTAATATGATTTCATTTTAATTTAGTTAAAATCTGACGTGTAGTTTGTATAGTTATTCGTAATAATTGTATTTTAGGGCATTTTATTTGAAGTCGTTTTTTTTTTTATTAAAATTCGAATATACACCTCTTGGAAAAGGGCCAAGCGCTCTAACCACTAAACCATACGTTGTTATTCAGTTACCTCGAAAATTTTGTTTTTTTAACAACAAGCAAACAAACAATATAATTGCTGCCAACCCTGGCGTAGACTAACTGGTACCTGGCAGGTTTACAATCGTTTTCCAATATAGTTTGTTTTTTGGAAATAAATTGATAGGATGAGAGTTATTTTATTATTACATTTTGTGACCGGAAACATTATATTTGTATATTATTTTTAAATACTTTTCCATCTTCACGCTTCCCGTATAGCAAGGTAGTCAGAGAACCTAGTGTCAAGGCACTCCGTTCACCGCTTTTCTTATAATTTTGAGATTTTACGTGTCATGCGGCGGAACTTAACGCGGCGCTTAGAGTTACAATAGGGGTGAAATGAAAATAATTGAAATACCATATAATCATTTTCCCAAGTGGGAATCGAACCCACAACTAATGGCGTTTGCAGTAAGACGCTGTCCCATTGCGCCACAACGGCTTTTAAAATACCAATCAATCTACATTTGGCGAAATGATGAACACTAAAAAACTGAAATGAATTGAGCCATAGGGTTTGAAACACGATTAGCAGTGGGTTCAATTTCCACTCAGGGGAAAACTCCACTCTGACAAGAAAAAGATCCGAATTGAGTTCTGCCACATACACTTCTATTTCAAGAATATACAGAAAATTTTCAACATTGTTACAAGTTAATTTATAATCAGGTGAAATTGTCCTAAAATTGAATAGACGTTTCCTAGTTAAGTTTTCATTTGAACAGAATTTCTTAGACAATTGTTATTCTATATAATAACTTAGGAAACGGAAAGGTGCTCTTATAGGCACTATATAATTAAATATATGATGGATCCTATGATTCTTTATGTATTTAACGCCGCATACAGTCTAACCAGACCAAAAATCATTTATATTATTAAAATCGAGTTGTTGACTCAAAGAAGCAGTTTTATGCAAAGCAGGGTAGTCAGACAAAACCAGGTGTCAGGGCACTCTATTCTCTGCTATCCACCCGAATAGATACATTGGGTGTTAAGCGGCGGAACTCAACGCCCCGTTTTTTTATGAGAGTGGAGAAATAAAAATAATTTTAAATAATCAAATACCCTCCTCCTTCTTTGTTGACCTTATATTTGCTTGTGTGGTTGCATATACTATGTATGCGGTTACGTATTTCTGTCTATAAAAGTCTCATATACTTACATCTATAACCTCTTCTACCAAGAATTACAAATAACGATCATTCACAATATGCAAGAAACCATATACTTATAACTATATTTCAATACTTAGTAAACAAAGGCGTATCGGTTCACCTTCGAGGTCTAGACGCACCCCACTAAAGAATGTAAAGCTGGAAAGAACTTTCCAATTTCGGTACGCTGCCCGCGGCCCTTAGAGGCTCCTTAGATTAGAGTAGAAATGAAGTGGCATAAACGTATATTAAACTAAGTTACAAAAATAAAACTAAATAGAATTATTATTTATTTCTATTTGTTCATATCATATTCGAAGTAATGCCTCAATCTGGCGGAAAGTGGGGAGCGGAAATGTTGAAAGAGAATGGAGTGTTTTTACACTAGGTTCTCTGTTTCCCTCTGCCTACCCCGCTATATGTGGGATACAGCGTGAAGTTAAAAATAATATATATATTCGAAGTAACATTGTTATCCGTACTGAGGCGTAATTAAACTGATAAATAGAAAATAATACTTTGGAGGAAAGTCATTTCTGTTTATTCATTATGTTAAGAAAACAATTCTAATGTCTAATAAGTAATATTTTAAAAAATGAAAATCCAAGTCGACTTATCAACCTGTTCACGCCAGGCACTGTTATAATCTGCTTTCATGAAACATTGTTATTCTACCAATTCATCATCATCATCATTTAAAAGTCCAGTTAAATTTCTTCCTAAAATTAAGAATGCGCAAACATATTAACACATAACATACTCCAAATCCTGCTAATAAATGCTATAGTCTGTGAGTATTAATGCATGTTTGTTACTGTCACCCAAAAACTACTGAACCGATTTAAATGAAACTTTACAGTAATATACCTTATATAAAGGGTGTCCCAAAATTAACGAAAGATTTGACTTTGCCGCCATTTGCTATTATATTCATTATTCATTCGCTAAAAGACTAAAATGGCATTTTCTATTTAATTCAAGTCTTGCGTTAATTTTGGGACACTCTATACATAAGAACAACATATATTCTACAATTTGCAAAGATTTTCTATAAATATATCGATAACTATCTAGTCTTACACACATTTATTACATTTATATAAAAAAAAACCCATAAAAATGATCAAATTATCATATCAATATCTCAACATCCGATGCCACTTCGCGATACCTCAAACGACAAGTATAATGAAGACTGTGAAGTCTGAACAGAATTTATTGCGTTACAGCCGCGCCGTCTAGACGTCTGCTAGCGTGTTTACATCGGGATAGGGCTGGCAAAACAAGGGTACATAAAAAGATTTTAAATATAAAATATATCTACCTAAGACGAATATTCTCTTATGTATATTATTTACTAATGATTATATTGATGCGTGAAAAAAAACTTTGGGTCCATTTTTCTGAAAACTGGAAAATGAGAAGGAATCATCATAGAGAAGTGTAGAAAACCAGTATATTTTATAATAATATATCGAAAATACGTTAATTAATAAAATAAATATTACACTCCGATATGTTTGACATAACTTTTGTAAAAAGTAACATGTGGACTCATTGCTAAGGGAACGTGTATTTACACATCAATGGGGCTACGAGTTTGTACAAATACTTCATATTATTTTTGCTGCTTCATATTAAAGATTACATATACAAATTTGCAAAAAACCAATAGACATATAAAAAAATGATACCCACTTAATTGTTTCAAATGAAACTCAACCGCTTTTTAAGGCCATTCAGCATATTTTGGACAGCCCTGCAAATAAATTGTCACTGGGGTGCGAGAGGGTGAGATATTACATGTGGAACGTTCCTAATGCCCTTTGAGGGGACTCTGGTACTAATAATTTGGTAATGGTAGGTCTTTAAATTCACAATTTGCTGATATTTCCCTTTGCAATGTCATTATAAAGGTATTATTGTAATAGGAATATAGGAGTAACAAAAGCCTTCGTTGTGCATAAAGATAAATTATAATTGCGACGGTTACTTGTCGTCACGTGTCACTTAGTCAAGAGATTGTTAATTTATTAAAATTTCTATGTTTTCTCTGACAAATTAAAGGTGAAATATTAAAAAAAAAAAACGTATAATAAATTGGACGTAGCGAGATTCGAACCCACATCTAAGTGCTCTAATCAATTAACTACTATACATTGTTGCTGAAGTACGTCTTATATGGGGAACGGAGTGTCTTAACACTAGGTTCCCTCTGCCTACCCTGCTATATGCGGGATACAGCGTGAAGCTATGTATGTATGTGTTATATGCTTGTTGCAACTTATTTTTGTTGTTAGTAAATTCAAATTATTAACCGTTTTTCTAAAAGATTTTTTTGCTAAGTGTGTGAATGATATATTTTTTATTTATTTTTAAATTACACAGTGATTAATTTGCTTTATATATACTCTACGATAAAAAAAAACAAAAAGTGTAAAAGTTTGAAGAAGATAAAAAGGACATTAGCTTGTTATTATTATGGACTAAAGTATCTATTATATATTATTAGTATTTTGAGTCATATTTTACTCAAAATCTCAAAATTTGACAATAATGTAAGACTTTTTGGTGGTAGGAGGTTCGTCCTCCGTCTGGCTCGCGACCACTATCATGTCAAAGACGAACCGCCAAATATCTTATGATGTGTTCCGGCTCGATGGCATGTAAGCCAGGTTTTCCCCTTTCCCACCCATCCTTTCCCCAAAATGTAGTGGTTCCGATAGCGGACTTCTACATTGTCCTCCCCTTCCATCTGTATCCTCTAGGTTGGCAACGCATCTACAACGCCTCTGGTGTTGTAGATGTTCATGGGCGAAGGTAACCACTTACCATCAGGTGGTCCTTCTGCTCGTTTGCCATCCGTTATCCATAAAAAAAAAAAAAAGACTAAAATATATACAGATATTTAATCTTCTCTATTAACACAAACTTTAAGAATTATTTCAAATTTATTTGTACCAACTTAGAGTATCGTGATTATCACTAAGCAAATTGTTGTAAGGTGCGAGATGAAAAGTTGAGTCACTGATTGTCAAACATCCAAGAATTGACCCTAGATCGACCTCTCAGTCTGTTCAACGTTTAGATTTTACATCTTCTTATGAGTGTGACATATTTTTTTACTGGATGAATAAATTTTGACGATTCATTTTTATATGATAGCTAGTGTTTCTGAAGTGAAGGACTAGTTATTCAATTATTCGTAATAATTTAACTTTTCAGTACATTTTACATGAAATTGTTTTGTTTTTTTAAAATCTCAATTAATCAAATATTTTTTTAACCTGTAAGTGTCTGATTTGCTTGATTTATCTAAAATTTATATATAGAAATCGACTTATCAACCTATTCACACCTGGTGCAGATATATTTATAAGGTAGATAGAAGGTAGGCGTCTCCCCACACTGATTAAGCAAAGCGCGTTCCGTCTCCATTATTCAGTACGCAATATGTTTAATTAAGTGAGAAGTGGAAAACAGGGTGCTAATTACATTACCTTCATTGAATACCCCTTACAAACGAAAAAAAGATTAAAATTTGTGGAAAATAAAACATGTTTCTTTTTAAGATATAAAAATATAATACAAAACTTAATTTTTTGCTGATTTTCAAAAGGAGGTTATCAATTCAACTGTATTTATGTGTGTTACCGCATATCTTTTGACCGGGTGAACCAAAACTGATGATTTTTTTAAATGGTTTGGTTTGGTTTTTGTGTTATTCGTAATAATTGTACTTTTTAAAGCATTTTTTTGAAATAGGTTTTATTTTTGTTGTTACTTACTTACTTAGCTTCACGCTGTATACCCCATATAGCAGGGTAGGCAGAGGGAACCTAGTGTTAAGACACTCCGTTCCCCTCTTTCCGCCGAATTGAAGCATTGGGTGCTGAGTGGCGAAACTCAACTCTTTTTTATATTATAAAACTGTTAACCACACACTTAGGATAAGAAAAACAATTTTTTTTGTAGTATAAAAAATTCTAAATTTTTATACTTAAAAAAGAAACATAATTTATATTTTTTTTACGTATTTTCCGCTCGTAGCGGCGTAAGTCGACAGAACCTAGTCAACTTCCTAGACTTTGTAATGGTCAGGGAATCCCCTGAATCACCACTTTGACATTTGTACCTCTTTACCTACATTATATATCTACAATAATTTTAATTTATTTTGGTCTGATCATATTTTGTCTTATATTAGATTATTCTAACTTATTGTCTTCAGGTTCACATGTTTTACCGCATATAAGAGAGTTAAGACACTCCGTTTTCCACCTCGTATCAATTCCGACATTACGTATTGTACCAGAGCGGTAAAATAAAAGTAATTTAAATATCCCTTAGTGGGGATCGAATCCACAAAAATCACAGTCAAAACCAATCCTATTGTGCTACGATATTAATAATAAAAACATTTTAAAATCTAAAGAAAGCAATCCATCCATAAATAAAACACAGACGCGACAGGTCAGAGGTTGTCAAAGATTCGGGAAGCGCCCCCCGGTTCGACGACCGGCAGTCTGCTGTCTGCCCGCCGTCTAGATTCACCGCGCTACTTATGTAATAAACGTTCGATATGTCTGTCTGACTTTGGGAAGAGGAAACAGATTGTTTTTCCCGTATATTAATACTAGCTGGTTTATGTCTTGTGTTGGGTACACAGGGTAGTTAGAATACCTAGTGTATGGACTCCATTCTCTACTTCCCGCATGAATTCGAGTGATATCCAATTTGTAAGCATACATAGCTTCACACTGTATCCCGCATACAGCGGGATAGGTAGAAGGAACCTAGTGTTAAAACACCGTGAGTGCCACCTTTTGCCTTGTTACCAAACCCAGGAAATGAAAAATTCCATTTCTTGAAGTGGAAATCGAACCCATAACCTTTCGCATTTACAGTTGCACGCTTGTGCCTCTGCGCCACGGCAGGCGTTACAGATTGTAAGCAAGATGATGATTCAAGAAAGGTGCATTTTTTAACCAATTAAATTATGAAAGACAATCTATAACATATATATATATATATATATATATATATATATATATATAAGAACAGAAAAAGCTATCGTTTGTCTATCGACATCTGTGATCATTCGCCAATACGTTTATGTGCAACGAATGATTTAGCTGTAAATTATAATCAAACAGGATTTTATGTATTTTCATCTTTTCATGGAAATTTCAAGAAATCCTCTCTTAATGCTTCCCAACACCCCAAGGAGGCTACATGCCAAATTTCAGCTTTCTACGTCTAGTAGTTTCGCCTGTAAGTTGTCTGTTCGTCATTCGGTAACGCATGTATTATTATGCTTTAAGCATTTTACGTGAAAGTGTTAGGGACGCATTAATTTTTTGATTTAGTCATATATTTTCATTATATATAAAGAATTTTATTTTAGCTTTACGCTGTATCACACACATAGCAGGGTAGGCAGAGGGAATCTGAGAACCTAGTGTTAAGACATTTCGTGCTCTTTCAACATTTTCGTTCCCCTATTACTATTACTAAATTAGTATTTTCATTTCTTGGGTTTGGTAACAAGGCAAAGCGCGGCGTTGAGTTCCGCCACTCAACACGCAATGCCTCAATTTGGTGGAAAGTGGGGAACGGAAATGTTGAAAGTGAACGGAGTGTCTTAACACAAGGTTCTCTGGTTCCCTCTGCCTACCCCGCTATATGCGGGATACAGTGTGAAGTTAAAAAAAAATAAAATAAAATTTTCATTTCCTGGAGTGGGAATCGAACCCACAGCCTGTTGTGTTTACAGTCGCACGCTTATGCCTCTGCGCTACGATAGGTGTTAAAAAGCAATTTTAAAGTATTTTAATATTTAAAAAGATGTTTATGTAGAATTGTTAACGTATTGTTGCCTAATATAAATATGAAAAGAATCAATCAAGACATTTTTGTATGTAAACGGAAAGATTATTGAGGTCGTTCATTATTCGTTCATTCTTATTCCGATATCGTAAAATACAGGATTCACGTAGTATTACTTGTTATGTATACATAAATAATATAATGAATAACTTATTTCCACCAACAAAATCATTTTTCAAGACTTGACAATGCATCATGCACAGCAGTTCAGTTATTCGCAAACAAAAATTTTACAATCATACAGCTGTTTTTCAACAAATTAGTACTATGAAAATCAAAACTTAAAACCGGAAATAAAATTCTAACGCCGTTTCCGGTTATAGTACGGTGTCCGGACACGGGGACCGGGGCGACGACCTCCGCTGTCTCGACGTCTGCTCTATATATACAGACTATCCGAGACACTTATCATACTACGTTATTATTGATTGTGAACTGTCTGACTTCACGGATGCATTAATTGCTTAAATTTATATCAAAAGTAGCCTGATATAACCTACCTATATATAGTCAAATTCTACTAATATTATAAATGCTAAAGCTTTTAAGGATGTATGTTTGTTACTTTTTCACGCACAAACTACTGAAAAGATCCAGATGAACAACGCATGTCGTGGTGCAGAGGCACAAGCGTGCGACTGTAAACGCGACAGGCTGTGGGTTCGATTCTCTAAGAAATGTTTGGTAACAAGGCAAAGCGTGGCGTTGAGTTCCGCCATTCAGCACGCAATGCCTTAATTCGGTAGAAAGTGGAAAACGAAGTGTCTTAACACTAGGTTCCCTTTGTCTACCCTGCTATATGCGGGATACAGCGTGAAGCTATGTATGTATGTATGTAAATCTTATCTATCTTATCTAATAATTTATAACAATTTTGTGTATTTTGGCCATAATATAGCAACAAGTATATTTTTTCAGCTACACAGTTAATCCCGCAAAGCAGAAAAATTCAAAGAATGCTTAGAGCCAAAACACTCCGTTCTCCACTTTCTGCCCAAATTTTATAAATATCTCGTTTGTACATAACCTAATAAATTACACAATAACTCCAAAAAATATTAAAACACTTGCATTTTAAAACCACTCAACAAAAACTTAACAAAATAAATTCGAACCCAGAACCATCACAACCAAAAGAACTAACAAACCAATGAGGCATTCATAAATGAGTACTACGAGCCACCGTAGCTTTCCTTACTACGTCGTAGCGCGCCTACGATCTGTCACGGCCAGGTCTACGGCGCTACGGCGCTACGGCTACCGTAAATGAACGTAAAAGTTGTAGAAGCTAATGTAAACCTTATTTTAGTGGTATAAGGTTCAATTTTGAATGATTAATGTTGAGGCTTTGTTTTCCTTTAGCACTTCATAGTTGATTGAAAGTGGTACAATAAGATTTAATTGTTAATTATTATTTGTTTTTTCTAGCTTCACGCTGTATCCCGCATATAGCAGGGTAGGCAGTGGGAACCTGAGAGCCTAGTGTTAAGACACTCCATTCCCCATTTTCCGCCAAATCGAGGCATTGCGTGCTGAATGGCGGAACTCAACGCAGCACTTTGCTTTGTTACCAAACCCAGGAAATTAATCTACTAAACTTTCACATTTTCTGCAATGGGAATCGAACCCACAACCTGTCGCGTTTACAGTCGCACACTCGTGCCTCTGCGCCACGACAGGCGTTAAAGATTAATTTTTGTTTAATTAAGAAGTTAGACATTTTTGGTTATTTTAAAAAATCTAGCGTGAATAAGTTGATAAATTAAAAATGCACTAATACTTTTGATGCTAGGCATTTTGAAGAATAAGTTTTTGTTTGTAGATTCCGTTTTTTTTTTATGATTTAAATACTTTTTGAAATGAAATGACTTGATTAAGTCATTGATTCATATTGATGAGGGAATTGATATATAAATAAATACCAAGTTCTGTAGATAATGTTAAATTTATAAATAAATAAATAAAAAATTAAAGCTTAACATATTATTTCAACTGAAATTCGAAAAAAAAACTGTCGCATCTGACTATTAACACGAGTGGTTGCGGGTTCGATTTCCATTCGTTAAAGTCATAATATTCAAATCAATTTAATTTCCTTGCCTTAATGATATAAACGTCAATCAACACGCAATGTTCCAAATCAGGACCGAAAATGGAGAATGTAGTGTCGTAACATTTAAAATCTTTCTGCTTACTCTACTATACCGAAAAAGACGTAAAGCCACAAAAATTTACATAGAAATCGAACCCACAAACACCTACCTTAACAACTACACCATATCAGCATCATACAGTAATTATAATAAAAAAAATCCAACACATTTATAAAACGTTTCACTTTGATACCGGCTCAAAGGCTCTCTCCATTCTTTAATATCGACCCTTCACGCGCACGGGGGTATGTTTGAACTACACTTTATCACTCTTGCACGGACGCTGGCTGGGTCTAATGTACTGACATACTAGCTATTCACTCAGAATCGCTTATATTTTCATGATATTTAGTATTATAAGCTCGACAATTATCATTACATTATGGCCAAATTAAAGTCTTGCCTCTTTATAAAATATAGCCTATGTGCTATTCTGATGTATCAACACATCTCGAGACAAAACCATGACTCGTTGATCGTCTTATTGTCCAAGGCAAGGTAGAAGGCACTAGACCACGCGGAAAGTTCCTAATCCGGTGGACTGACCAATTTAAGTCGCTAGTGGGCAGACCAATACCAACACCAGACCAACACCAACACTAGTGTAACAGAATGTCGTTAAACAGGGAAAAATGGCACAAAACCGAGGAGAGCAGTACCTGTCCTCAAAATATACAAGTTGACCACGACCACGCTGCCAAGAGTGAGACGAAGAAGAAAGACCTTATAAAGCCTAAAACGATTTAAAAATTCCAAATACGTCATCTTAAGTACTACAGCTAACTAATAAATGCTACAACGGAGTGTCTCAACATTAAGCTTTCTCTGCCCAAAAAGCCTGAATTAAAAAAAAATACATATAATTACTTTAGTTGATCAATTATCGATACGCGATATACATTAAACATTTAGAAAGGAACAACCCCACTCTTCACCGGCAGACGCGATTCAAATCTATCCTCCGGCGCGTGTAATTGAAATTGCACAAATCGTACGATCCCATCTATATTCGTATAAAAGATTAACTTTGAAAACCTATTATGATATGTTTTTAGTATTTACAAAGTTATAATTGAAATAATAATAATAATAAGTAACAAAAAGTATATTCGTTTGGTGGTAGGAGGTTCGTCCTCCGTCTGGCTCGCGACCACCATCATGTCAAAGACGAACCGCCAAATATCTTATGATGTGTTCCGGTTCGATGGCATGTAAGCCAGGTTTTCCCCTATCCCACCCATCCTTTCCCCAAAATGTAGTGGTTCCGATAGCGGACTTCTACATTGTCCTCCCCTTCCATCTGTATCCTCTAGGCTGGCAACGCATCTACAACGCATCTGGTGTTGTAGATGTTCATGGGCGAAGGTAACCACTTACCATCAGGTGGTCCTTCTGCTCGTTTGCCATCAGTTATCCATAAAAAAAAAAAAAAAAAAAAAAAAAAAAAAAAATATATTACGAATAACTCAAAAACTACTTGATCAATTTTAACTAAGTTTATATGGGACCACATCCATAAGCACAAGCTATCATATTAAAAAAAGTTTCATCAAAATCGGTTTACCCAGTTAACAGCTATGCGGTAACACATAAAAAATACAGTCGTATTGATGACCTCCTTCTTTTTTGGAATCGGTTATGAACAATAATTTTTGTACTATTTATATGTACCGTTGTGAGTACGATCCCTACTCAAATGAATAATAATATATAACTCATTTCTCCTCATTGGTAAGGCAGAGGGAACCTGAGAACCTAGTGTTAAAACACTCCGTTCTGTTACAACAATTCCGTTCCCCACTTTCCGCCGAATTGAGACATTGCGTACTGAGTGGCGGAACTCAACGCCGCGCTTTGCCCGGTTACCATACCGCCACTTAACACGTAATGTCTCAAACACAAAGAGAAGAGTGTCTTCACATTAAATTCTCTGCCAACCATGATATACTTATAATATAAAATAAAATCTATCAAAATTGATTACGTTCAATTAAATTTCTTAACTTACTGGTCTAATTTGAATTTCAATAGTTACATAATATTGTTTTCAATTCAAACATATTTATCATAGTGGAATCTTATACCTATACTAACGCCTATCGTGGCGCAGAGGGACAAGCGTGCGACTGTAAACGCGACAGGTTGTGGGTTCCATTCCCACTCCAGGAAATGGAATTTCTCATTTCCTTGGTTTGGTAACAAGGCAAAGCGTGGCGTTGAGTTCCGCCACTCAGCACGCCTCAGCCTACCCTGCTATATGCGGGATACAGCGTGAAGCTATGTATATATGAATCTTACATCATTAAGTTTATAAAAAAAACGTAAAGTTATGCGGTTACAAACATTAAAAAAAAAACAAATTGGGAACCCCCTTTTTTCAAAGTCAGTAAAAAAATAAAGGTATTTATTACATACAACAAAAATATTTTAACCCTAAACCGTCCTACCTTATACATTGTATATAGCGTAGTCTCGCCTCTAGTCGAGACAATAACTGACCTACGCGACGAAAATAAACAATCGATATGCGCGAACACGGGGGATATTCGGGGGAACTCGTTTATGTACGTACAACTAAGTAGAACATGATGTAGGTCTGTGTCGAAATTTCAGGACTTGTTTATAAGAATTTCCTTGTAAGTTTGGCTAAAAGGTACTGTGTGCAAAAATTTGTGAGGTTAGCTACATGTTTGGTAATCTTTCACGAAAAAACTACTTAACGTATCTTTAATTGTATGACAATGGTCACAGGTTCTTTTCCTTATAAGTCTTACCAATAGATACATACGAGAAAGTTTGTGAAACGTAAGACGGATGTTTATTACTCTTCCACACAAATACTTAACGAATTTAGATAAAACTTTATACTAATATAGCTTATACATCAAAAAAACACATAATTATAAAAAAAATGTATAATTTCGGCATAATATCACGATAAGTATGTAGTAATATTATAATACTTTAAATAATTCCATTAGTCTGTTTAAACATAGTATAACAATCCATTTAACCCAAAATCCTATTTAAAATACATCACAAAAACCAAAAAACATTTCCTCGCTATGATAACATGGCAAAACGCGGCGTTGAGTTCCGCCATTCAGCTCGCAATGCCTCAATACAGCGGAAAGTGTGAAACGAAAATCTTATAAGAACAGAGTGTCTTAACACTAAGTTCTCAGATTCCATCTTACCCTGCTATATGCGGGTAAGAAAAGGCTAAAAAAATAATTCAAAATACTTAAAAAAATAACATTTCATACAAAATCCTGTATATCCCTAACAAGTCGTACCTCAATATTCATGTTAGGTAGACACGCACCCCTCGCGTAGGTCAGTGCCGCAAACGCCGCGGGCACCAGACGGCTGTCTAGCGTGTATATAATTTAGGTAGTGTGGGGGAGTGAAGCCTTTCTGTATTTATTAACATATTTGATGGCATTTTCGTTATTTATTGGGATAATATCGTTTTGAGTAAAGGATCTTTTTCTTATTATCATTGACTAAGTAATTATACTTAATATATAAGTTAGTTATTTAATTAGATACAATGGTAGAGCGCGGCGTTGAGTTCCGCCATTCAGCACGCAATGCCTCGATTCGGCGGAAAGTGGGGAACGGATTGTCTTAACACTTCATATTAAATATATTTACCATAGTTGAATAGTATATATAGTAAGAATACGCAAAGGAGAGCCAAATATATATTTATTTTTCCATACAAATCTTATTATTACTTACTATACCCAAAAAATCAACTCTATTAAAATTAAATCCCATAAAACGTTATCACACCACCATTGCCCATATGGTCAATACATAACAAAGTATAAATCAGACATCAAACAAGCGCGTCTAGGCATACAATAAAACACAAAAACTCAACCCCCACCCGCCAACCACCCCCCACTACCTGGCGACCCCCCGGGGCGTGTCCGGTCAACGACCCCACAGCTGACGCGCCTGAATGGTAGTACGGCGTACGAATATGTTTATAAACGGGTAAAAACTTTAATGAGCGCACGCTTTCGATTACTATGTTATCATATTATACGTTTAGTGGCTTTTTTTAAATAAAAAAAAAATATTTTTTTTTCACGCTTCACGCTTTATCCCGTAAAGCCTCTGCTTTAGTTACTCTTTGACTCTTAGTCAAAGAGTAGCTAGAGTCAGGACACTCCGTTCTTCACTTTCCGCCGGAATTAGAGATGTCGAGTATTTAAAGGCCACTGTGGCGCAGTGGGAAGTCTAACTATAGCGCGATTGATTGTGGGTTCGAATACTCCTCAGATAAATGATTATATATTTTTTTTAACTTTACGCTGTATCTACATGTATGTACATATAGCAGGGTAGGCAGAGGGAATCTGAGAACCTAGTGTTAAGACAGTCCGTTTTATTTCAACAAATCCGTTCCCCACTTTCCGCCAGATTGAGGCATTGCGTGCTGAGGATTATATTTAAATTATATTTTCAATTTTCGGGTAAAACAAAGCGCAGGGTTAAGATTCGCTTTTTAAAACGTAATGTCTCAAATTCTGGCGCAAAGTGATGAGCTTAGTGTCTTGACATTGAATTCTCTCATTCTGTACCAAGCTATGTGAGATAAAGAGGGAAGCTGAATAATCGATAATTAGAATTATTTTTATATTGACATGTAATGAAATCGATATTTAACATTTTTTTTTATTGCAAAAATGTCCCTATAGATATACTAACAAAAATTAATTGTATAAGAACTTCGACATAACTCGATAAGGAGCTTCATTGGCTAGATGGACAACAAGAAGAAAGGATTCGAATCCTAGTAACTATTTTTTTTTATAAATTTCTTAATATTTTCTATCTATATATAAATACGTGAAGCAAAAACCGGACCCTTTTTACGAAACTTACACGGACGGAGGAGCATGAAACTTGGCATACTTATATAGAAAAGGAATGCAGAATGATAATATTTTTTTTAAAATAAAGCATAATAAATATATTAAATTATTAAAATAAATGGGCCACACACTACCATGATTTGCCATCCATGTTTATATAAAGTGACATATACGTCACTACGCAATGCGTTATTAACGCAATCACGGGGACAATAGTCCTTATTAACACTTTAAACATACTAAAAAAAACGATATTTTAATTTCTACAATACGGGTATCAAATAAGAAGGCTTGCCAAATTTAAAAAAAAAATAAAATGACATATTTTCTTTTAACTTCACGCTGTATCCCGCATATAGCGGGGTAGGCAGAAAGAACCTGAGAACCTAGTGTTAAGACCCTCCGTTCTCTTTCAACATTTCCGTTCCTCACTTTCCGCCAAATTGAAGCATTGCGTGTTGAGTGACATAAATATATATTCAATATGGCGGAGGTGTGAAGATGGCAGAATAACATCTGAGTTGCTGAGAATATCAACGCGCAATTTTTGGTGTTCAGGGGTCTCGATTATGGTATAAGGTCGAATTATTCGACTCAATAGCATTGTAATTCTTCTAAATTACCGGCAAACGAACTCGCAACGACATACATACATAGCTTCACGCTCTATCCCGCATATAGCAGGGTAGGCAGGGGGAGCCTAGTGTTAAGACACTCCGTTCCCCACTTTCCGCCAAATTGAGGCATTGCGTGTTGAGTGGCGGAACTCAACGCCGCGCTTTGCCTTGTTACCAAACCCAAGAAATGAAAATACTAAATTTTACATTTCCTGGAGTGGAACCGAACCCACAAACTGTCGCGTTTACAGTCGCACGCTTGTGCCTCTGCGCCACGACAGGCGTCAACGTCACGACAACACAGACAGGCAGAATTCTTCTTGAAAGAATTCTTCTTCGCCAATTAAAAGAATATTCTACGAGTATACTCAGCCTCACATCTCACACACTAAACTAAGGTCAAAATGTTGAAATATCAATTAATTTCACAGTTAGTTAAAAAACAAATAGACTTGTATAATAAATATCAAGTTGTTTTATAGATTGTCAATTGATTATTATACATAATTAGTACGTATTTTGACTTTCACTATAAAATGGTTGCCACCACTCATACTGTGTTCTTTACATGTACTCTTTGAGTTGATAACCAGTCTTTTCGAGTACTCTTCCTTATCGGTGAAATATAATTAATTTATAAAACCGAGTCACCGGTTTATTTACCCTGACCACCAAAAAAAACCACTTATTATTAACAGAATTCAAAAGGAGTTATTACTGTATTTTAGGGATGAGACCGATATATCAAAACGTAACTAAAAACGGTTATGACTCTTATATCATATCATATCGATATCTAAATGATCATATCCGATATCAAATAACTACATACAAAACGTAACGACAACTCGACGATTAGATATGAAAACTAAATTGTAACGAAAACTATCGCAACACAAACTCGATATCTGAAAACGAATATAATATCGGATATGAAAACTTCATATCCGATATGTAACCGTTACAGCTAAAAAACGAAAACGCCCATGTCTACTGTATTTTTTGCGTAACATACATAAGAAAGTACGTCAATAAGTAATTTTAATGTTTCTATATTTATGAGATAGCTAATGTTTCAGACGTTGTACCATTTCAATTTAGCTAAGGTTTGAAGTTTCTCACTTATTCATAATATAAAAAAAAAACATTTTTAGAAAACGTATAAATATATTTTTCGTTTCCTTTTTTTTTTTTTTTTTTTTTTAATGGATAACGGATGGCAAAGGAGCAAAAGGACCACCTGATGGTAAGTGGCTACCTTTGCCCATGACCATCTACAACACCAGAGATGTTCTAGATGCGTTGCCAACCTAGAGGATACAGATGGAAAGGGAGGACAATGTAGTAGTCCGCTATCGGAACCACTACATTTTGGGGAAAGGATGGGTGGGAAAGGGGAAAACCTGGCTTACATGCCATCGAACCGGAACACATCATAAGATATTTGGCGGTTCGTCTTTGACATGATAGTGGTCGCGAGCCAGACGGAGGACGAACCTCCTACCACCAAAAAAAGAAATTCTCTCTTGCCAAATAATTATTTCTTAGAAGTCTTTGGGTAGCAGAAATTTGTAAACATCTCTCTACAGAGATGCTAACAACAAAAATAAGTTGTAACAAGCATATAAGAATTTCGACGCAGCGTTATAGAACGCATGGCGCTGTGCTCAGAGCGCTTGGACAGTTACCAAGAGGCGCGGGTTCGAGTCCCGTTGCGTTCAAATTTTTATACGTTTACACTATATTATACATTAACACTTTAAAAATATTTTATTTGTTAAAAAATATTTTAAATTTAATTTCACTTACCTTACTAAAATACCCCACAATATGACACCCATCGGTATCGGCACACGTCATCACATAGAACAGGAAAGGCTCCACATCGTAGTACAAAGTTTTGTGGTCGAGGAAGAACTTCGCTAACAGGCACAATTGCTGGCAGTAGTGTTTGTGTTTGCGTCCGTCCACTTGCCATACTGATAGATTGTCTTTTCTGTATACCTGTGTGGAATTAATTAATTAAATAAATTTATTTTCTTAGCTTCACGCTGTATCCCGCATATAACAGGTTAGGCAGAGGGAACCTGAGAACCTAGTGTTAAGACACTCCGTTCCCCACTTTCCACCGAATTGAGGCATTGCGTGCTGAGTGGCGGAACTCAACGCCGCGCTTTGCCTTGTTACCGAACCCAGGAAATGAAAATACTAAACTTTTACATTTCCTCGAGTGGGAATCGAACTCACAACCTGTCGTTTGAAAATTATATTAAATGAAACAATTTTAACCGGATTAATCACGTATATTTTAGTATTTGAGGAATCTTATCTTAATTAATCTTATCGCGAAAATCAAAGAGCTAATCAAGAATTATGTTATAAAAATATATAATAAAATAAACAAAGGGAAAAGGTATGTGTGGGGTTTATTATATAAGTATGTAATAAACCCCTACACACACCTCACCGCCATACTCGCATCGCCATGTAGATGTCACATTCATATCACCATATCTATGCTATGATAAAAATAGTTAGCTCGTTTTTTTAAATAATGCACAGACTACACACACATGCGCACGCACACACACATACACATGTAAACACACAAACACAAACACACACACGACTTTGTTACTATTAAGTTATACGTATTATGTTATATATTATACGCATGTCGTGTATTATGTTATTGTTAAGCCATCGGTGAAGCGAGACATTCCCAACACAAGTGTCTTTGACTACTTTATGGGAAGTCTCGGTTGCTCAATTTGTAAAATATTTTTTGAATAAATATCTTTTTTATCTTATCTTATATCATACCTAGGCAAACGTAACCACACACACCCAATTGACTAAAAAAAAAAAATAAATAAAAAAAGGTCAGCCGGTGAGGATCTCACCATAGTTTTAAGATACAATTAGGTAGTTCTATTTAAGTATGCTGCAAATATAATAAATAAAAAAAAAGAAACAAAAGGCACGGGCAAGTGTAAGCCCGTGGATGTAATTTAATTCATGAAAAAAAAAAAACCACACACATCTCTCACTATACCCCCACGTTGATGTCGACAAGCACACTCTCTCCCCACTCCCTTACCCCCCACTCCCGCACTCACCTCGTCCCCGGGGGGGTGTCGCCACACGCACTTGGCGCGGTGTCTCGCAGCTCCAGCAGCACATTGCTGGTGGTTGAGACAGAACTCGCACACGAACAGCCGTGGTACTCTTGCTGCGGCACCAGGGTATGGAGACTGGTACCACACCTCCATCATGTATTTACCCATTACTACGTATCTGGGGAAAGGAATGTTATTTTAGAAGAGATGTATCATTATCTAATAACAATTAAAACTATATATATTGAAATTTTAGCAAAAAAAGAAGATCGATTTCAAATAAAATACATTAAAAAGTAAAATTATTCAATAAATCAAAAAGTACTCAGAAAAATAGAATTAAAATTAAATAAAACAAAAAATACAATCAAATTGAAAATTGAGAACCTCCTCCTTTTTTAAAAGTCAGTTAAAATCAAAATATTTATTTATAAATTATTTATTGCACAGTTGAAATAAAAATATACAAAAGGCGGGCTTAACGCCAACCAGCATTCTCTACCTACTTTCAAGCAACCTTCTTTATATAGGAAATAAATATAGGTGCGTAAAAGCAAATTATTATATATTCTGAATTTTTTTTTATACCATTTTTACGTATAACTGACAAATGAACACCACCTCTCTCTACAGATAACTACTAAATATATCTCTACAGATAAAACCTCTCTCTACAGATATTTTTTTTTTTATGGATAACGGATGGCAAACGAGCAGAAGGACCACCTGATGGTAAGTGGTTACCTTCGTCCATAGACATCTACAACACCAGAGATGTTGTAGATGCGTTACCAACCTAGAGGATACAGATGGAAGGAGAGGACAATGTAGTAGTCCGCTATCGGAACTATCACATTTTGGGGAAAGGATGGGTGGGAAAGGGGAAAACCTGGCTTACATGACATCGAACCGGAACACATCATAAGATATTTGGCGGTTCGTCTTTGACATGATAGTGGTCGCGAGCCAGACGGAGGACGAACCTCCTACCACCTAACAAACGAACGAAAGATAACTACTACATACACAGTATGTACTTTATAAATATAGTTTCTTTTAACTGACTTCAAAAAAGGAAGATGTTCTCAATTCCAGCTGATATTTTTACAAGTACAAAATCTGACGAGTAGTATTTGAGTTTTAGAACATTTTATTTTCATAACAATAAAATAATTTAATTAAAAACACCTACCTAGTTCCCTTATCAGTAGATATATCACCGAGTTCCTCTTCAATCTTTACAGCGGCTAACGCCTGTGCGTCTCTGAACAGCCTCAAGTCGTAATCTGGTGCAAAACCTTCGAGCACCGGCTCCCTTTCCTCCCCCAACTCCTCATTGGTAGGCATCGAGCGAAGTTCCTGACTACCTTTCCATTTTGATCTCATGTCCTGGTGAGAAATTATAAAAAAAAAAAAATGACAACAAAAAGATAAGACCTTCGAAAACACGACGAAGTGATAAAAATCCTCTCCTTCATAGTACCTTCAAGCTCGTTTCCACATATCATATATATGCAGAATCTACAGTCAAAATACAGACATCGCTTTTGATATTCCTGAAAATATGGCATTGCGTGTTAACCGGCGGAACTCCACGCCGCCTTTTATCTTACGAAAGCGACGAAATAAAAATATTTTAAATATTAATAATCTCCCTCGATTTGTAATAAAAAAACAAAGAAAAAACAAAAGCAACAATAAGTTTTTTCAATATTTTTAAAGGGTTATTCACACTTAAAATAGGAAAAATACTTTTTGTAAATATATAAAAATTTGAATAGAGTAATAACCGAATACAAAAACGTATGGCTTAGATCAGAGGACCATTGGTTGGACGTTTAAACAAGAAGCGCGGGGTGAGTTCCGCTACGTTCAATTTTTTTTTAACTATATAAATACTGTGTATTATGTTGTTGCGTTATAAGTACATCCATACCTCGCTTTGCGTCGGGGTTACGTTCCAAAAAAAACACGACGCAAATTGAAACGACGCAAAGTGAATATAGATTTTCTATAGCAAACCATTTAATAATCGAAGATAGGTTCCAGGCTTACGAAAATACTACCTTTCAAAAATAAAATTGAACAAAGTGAATTTTTTCTAACTAAAATAATATACAAAAAATGTATTCAGTTAAACAAAATAAACTACATACTCATTTATTAATAGTTAGAAAGGGAATCCCTAAATTTTGATGGCATGGCGCAATTAAAAACAAAGGTGTTGCCATAATGTAGGAAAAAAAAAATTAAAAAAATTAAAGACTAACCAAAACAACGCAACTTCGAAAATCTAACGACGCACAGTGAAAATCAGTTAAAATTAAGCAGCGACGCAACTTCGAAAAAAAAACGCAAAACGAAACGACGCAAAGCGAGGTATTGGTGTACTATATGTAAAATATATTGAAAACTAAATATATTTTAATGACGTGCGCTTATACTGTAATAATATATTTTTTCTTTCAACTTCCCACTTTATCCCGCAGGGTAGATAAAAATAACCTAGCGTCAGCCTACATGATTCTCCCTTTTATTTATTTATTCATTCATTCATTCATTCATTCATTCATTCATTCATTCATTCATTCATTCATTCATTTATTTATTTATTTATTAGATTCACCAGTGGTAATTACATCGGATATAATTTTACAATAGTTTGTTTTTATTCTTATAGCTAAATGCATTACCTTTTAAGATGAATACCACATGCAGTTATAAGGACAAGACATACTTTTTTTACAAAATTAGTTTTAAAATGTTATTAAATTACAATCAATGAATAGAAAAGAATACTAAAAAGAAAAAATATTAAAATTATTTATGTAGTCTGACACTCCTACGATATCTATCCAGAGAGCTTCCGAAAGGATCCAAAACGCTTTTTTTATTTAAAATTTCACAAAATCTAGATATAGGTGAATCATTACCTAAAATAGACCCATGAAAAGGTGATTCGAGGTAGTTAGAAGGTTTACATGAATTCCTGGGCACCTTAAAACAGAAATTTTGCACAAATAATGGATTATCATATATGCTATTAATACTTTTATATATGAAAAGCGCATCCAAGATTTCTCTTTTCTTTTCTAGACTGTTTAATTTGAAATAAGCAGGCTTATCTTTTCCCGCCAAAGCCCGAGCAACCTTCGCGCAGTTGCGTCCCGTGTGGCAATCGCGTAAGTTGTCCCGAAGAGTTAAACTCACAATTTTCAGGTCTAATATAAAATCCGTGTTGCGGTATGGGAGTGAGACGTGGAAGGTAACCAAGGCTATCTTGCATCAACTTCAAGTTTTCATCAACCGTTGTCTTCGCCAAATTCTTGGCATCCGCTGGCCAAATAATGACCACCTACACAAACTTTGCCATGAACCATCGATCGACCAACAGATCGAGCGCCGCAAGTGGAACCGGATTGGCCATACTCTCCGTCGGGACCCAGACCATATACCTAATCGGGCGATGGAATGGAATCCTCTAGGGAAGCGTAAACGTGGCCGTCCCGAGCAAACCTGGCGACGCTCAGTTCTAGATGAGGCGAAGAAAATTAGCAAGACCTGGTATGGTATTAAAAGCGATGTCCAAGATCGATCGCAATGGAGTCACCGTGGACGCCCTCTGCCCCAGCTTGGGGAGGTAGGACCATAAGTAGCAGTAGTAAGTCCTGTAAAACGTGTTCCGTGGGACGTACCTTAACCTTGAGCTGGTAGGCGCGCTGCTCGATGGTGGGCATGGCGCGCGGGCGCTCTTTTCTGCGCGGCGAAACGCTCTTGCTCGGCGCGCAGCCGCCGCCGGCGCATCACCGCCACTGCGCCGCACCACGCGCCGATCACGTTGGCGTGGTACGCGGGGCACGCCGTGAACGTGAAGTGCCGCGACGACGACCCGCACTCTGCGCACACCGCAACAAATCCACAAATTATGATTCAACAATTACGACACTATTATATATATATATATATATATATATATATATATATCTTTCATCTTTCATATATATATATATATATATATATATATATGCTTATATATATATATATTTATTGACAACAGGACGGCAAACGAGCAAAGGACCACCTGATGGTAGTGATTTTCGCCCATAGACATCTACAACACCAGAGATGTTGTAGATGCGTTGCTCTTTCTAGAGAGGATACTTTTGATGGAAGGGGGACAATGTGGCAGTCCACTATCGGAACCACCACATTTTTGGGGAAAAGGATGGGTGGAGGAAGGGGAAAATCTGGCTTACATGCCATCGAACCGGAACACATCATTAGATATTTCGGCGGTTCGTCTTTTGACCATAATAGTGAGTCGCGAGCCAGACGGAGGACGAACATATAATATAAAATTAGTAGTGTTTCTAAATGACTGTGCGTATAGAACACAAGACAGAAGTGATGCATAGCAAAGGTAATCAAACGATCTCACCGTCGGTCATAGATCGTCGATGCTTCTAAATTTTACTAAGCGGATAACAAAAATAATTAAAATAAACCTAAATGCCCAGGCTTCACGCTTTCACGTAGTAAAATGAAATAATCTCAAAACACAAAAGTAGCATAGTCACTATGCAACTTTATTAACATTTACAGGGGACACTGGTATGAATTAATACTTATACATATTCAGTGGCGAAGGGTGAAAAAATTTTAAAGGTAAATTTAAGAGAACCGGTACATAGAAGTCGGCCAGCTAGTTTTTTTGCATTTACGCTACCACGTATTCCTGTCAAACTTTTATTTTAGCTCTCATAGTTTTGTTAATTCACTGTAATTTATAAAACATAAACCGATGGGAATCGTGTAATATGAACGCTTCACCATTGCCATATTGTTATTTCTTACCCAAATGCCCAGAAGAATCACAATCTAACCGGACACCGTCGCTCGGGGCGCGACCGGCGTCACTGGTAGAGCGGGGGGAGACCGCGCAATGGCGGCGCGCGCTTTTGCTAACCTCTTGTGTCTTTTACTGCAAAATTTGTTAATACATACAGCATAGATAAATATATGTGTGTAATAAGTGTGAGAATAGGTTGATATGTCGATGTGTATGTACTTATTTATTGGTTAAATATTAATAGGCTTTAATATTGCTTTGTTTATAAAGTGAATAATAAGTGACTAAAATCAAAAATTACAAACAAATCATTTGATTTTTTTTTTTTTTTTATGCAAAAAATATTTGAACAGCTTTTATAATAACAAAAATTACGAAGATAAAATTTAAATTTTAAAGTGGCTGCCTTGAAACCTTCCTTGCATTTCGTTTTTGCATTCTCGCATTTTCCAGTAAGTAAAATGTTGAATGGCCGGAACTCAAGGCACACTTCTATCTTATCTTAAACGACCGGAGAAACGAAAATAGTTTAAATATGATCATTACCCCGAGAGTGGCTCTCGAATCTACAACCAACATATACATTTCCCACTGCGCAACGAATCATTATAAAAGAAATATTGAAGTGTGTAATTTATAAGACGGGGGCGGTCCGATGAAATACTTAGCTACCACCAAAAAAAAAAGCGGAGAATTTTGAAAAGTGGCGATTTCGATAGATCCCAGCGATGCTCCAACTTCTTTAACCCGTCTGAAAATACGTTTTCTCGAGGTCTGCAAAGTGGGCTTCCGTGGCTGACTATAACCTCCTCATTCGACTTAAATTTTACCCGGCGAGAGTGACTTTTCAAGTTAGGGAAATAAATAATAGTCGCACGAGGGCCAAATCTGGGAATACGGTGGATGGGGCAGCAGTTCGTGGCCCAATTCGACCAATTTGGCCCTGGCGACGACGGAAGTGTGAGCCGGTGCGTTATCGTGGTGGAAGAGCACTTTTTCTTCACCAAATGCGGCCGTTTTTTTCCTGAATTCGGCGTCAAATCGACAATAATTCGGCATAGTACAGCCCTGTGATCGTTTTGCCCCGCTTCTCAGGTGGTCGATGTAGATCACCTTGTGTGAATCCCAGAAAACGGTGGCCATCACCTTTCCTGCCGATTACTTTGGTCTTTGCCTTCTTGGGGCTGCGTTCGCCGGTTAAAGTCCACTGTTTCGACTGTTCGCGGTCTCTGGAGTGTACCAGTGGATCCATGTTTTCGTCGACGGTCACGAAACGACGAAAAGCTCTTCAATTGCGCTTAAACGGCGTCAAACACTGCTCTGAAGTGTGGTTTCACGGTTGCGCTTGTTGTCGGAGTATGAGCAAACGCGGCGCCCATCTCGCCGACAGCTTTCTCATGCCCAAAATTTCGTGCAGGATTATGACCCACGCGGTCTTTTGGAGATGCCACACTGTCTCGGCCTTTATCTCGCGTACAGCCTAATCGGCGGTCTGCCAATACAAGGTCATGGATTTTGCTTAACGTTCTTCTCCACCAGTTAGCCGTTTTTCCGGGGCACCGGGCCGTGGCTCATCAAAAAAGCGACGACTGCGACCACGTTGAAATTTCCACTTCCAAAACAGAAATCAGATCACCGACCGATATTGTTCTTTTTTCCATTTTCTAAAAATTCGCCCACACGTCCGCTTCTACACGCGCTAAAAACAAAACTACAAGTCAATTCGACTAAGAATTTTTGACGAGTAGCCGTCTATGGGAATGTTCTACGACGGTAAATACTTCTTGCGATAATAGCCATCAGGCAGGAGAAGGCTGAAAGTATATCGGACCGCCACTCGTACATACATACATACATAGCTTCACGCTGTATCCGCATATAGCACTGTAGGCAAAGGGAACCGACGTGTTAAGACACTCCAGTTCCCCACTTTCCGCCAGGTGTGAGAACTGCGTGCTGAGTGGCAGGACTCAGCGCCGCGATTTGCCTTGTTACCAAACCCAGGAAATAAAGAAAATCCTGGGTGGAATCCCGAACTCACAATCTGTCGGCCATTTACAGTGCTGCCTTTGTGCCTCTGCGCCACGACAGGCGCATTAAATAATTTATAATTATTTTGCTAAATAGAAAAAAATATATAAAAAACAAACCCTCACCTTTGTTCCTCCCTCTTTTCCTCAACCTCTGAATCAGTGTCAGTGTGGTTTTAGTTTTGGTAGCTGTTGCCATCCTAGTGACCCTTGCTGATAGTGACCTGGTTAGCTTTCTAGGCATTGTACCGGTTGGGGAGTCCCCTGAATCACCACTTTTACCTGTTATTTCTTGCTGTAAAATTATACACATATTTATTTAATTATATATATTAATATTAGATATAGAAGGCCTTAACGCATTTCGTGGCGCAGAGGCACAAGCGTGGGACTGTCAACGCGACAGATTGTGGGTTCGAGTCCCACTCCAGGAAATGAAAAGTTTCAAATAATATTTATATTTTCATTTCCTGGGTCTGGTAACAAGGCAAAGCGCAGCGTTGAATTCTGTCACCAGCACACAATGCCTCAATTCGGCGGAAATTGGGGAATGGAGTGATTTAACAGTAGGTTCCCTCTGCCTAACCTGCTATATGCGGGATACAGCGTGAAGCTATGTAATGTATGTATGTTTTTTTTTAATTGTAAATTATTTTCATTTTCTAACTCTGATAAAATAAAGAGTTGAGATTAGTTTATTATATTTTTTTTTCTTTCACTTTTTGCCCAAATATTTGAGACATAGTGACTTGAATATAACATAGCCCATGAAATTATAATATCTAACTCTTTATCACATAAACTAAGGTCATAAGATGTTAATTGCTGTTAGGATTTATTACTTAAACACAATATAGTAAGGCAGTGTCTGTTGAATTAATTGAAATTAAAGTTAATCATAATTATATATTAATTATCATTTATCTCACCTTACTACTAGCATTTGAGGGTGGTTTACTATTCACAATTTTTGCCGTTTCCTTTTTATTAGGCTCACTATCACTTTCCGATGACACTGACTCTACTGAGGACTGGCTTGAAGAACATGATGATGCACTTTTATCCTCCACCGCTTTCTTTGGCGGAGGCCCGTTCGATCTACCACCTCTTCTTTTTATAATATCTTTTGAGTCCTTTGAAATTGAACCTTTTGAATCTTTTGAATCCTTTGATAGTTTTGAATCTTTAGAGTCCTTTGAATCTCTTGAATCTAATGAATCTATTGAATCTTTTGAGTCCTTCGAGTCCTTAGAGTCCTTTGAGTCTTTAGAATCCTTTGATTCCTTTGAAATTTTAGAGTATTTAGAATCTTTCGAATCTTTGGAGTCTTTAGAATCTTTAGAATCTTTGGAGTCTTTAGAATCTTTTGAATCTTTAGAGAACTTAGAATCTTTTGAGTCCTTGGAATTTGAATTTGAATCATCATTTTCTAGTATAACAGGAGATGGCAGTGATTCTTTTTCATCACTTGATTTTCTAGACGATTTTTTGTTCCTGGGTGAAGCTTTTGGACTAGATTTAGATGATGCCTTACTTTCTTTGCTTTCAGATTCTGATTCAGAACTGTTATCAGGTGAAAAAATACTCTTCTTCTTCAATGAATTTGTGTCTGGTTTAGATGATTTTGGTATAGTTTTTGATATTGCCTTTGATTTAGCTCCAAGTGGTATTCGTGGGGTCGAAGGTTTAATTTTAGCGAGAACTGATGCTGCATTCTTAATTTTCGTGGATCTACGTCTTGGAGGCATAGGTTTAGGGGTAGGTGGTTTAGGTGGCTCATCATCACTTGACGATGATACCTTAGGTTTGGGAGTCTGTTGTGGCTTAGGTTCTTCTTTCTTCTGTTCTTCTTCTGCAGGAACTGGTTTGGGCGATTTGGGTAATGGTGGAACAACTGCTGGAGTGTCGGAGGTTGATGATTCTGAGTCAGAACTGCTTGATCCTGATCCTGAGCTGGTGGAGGAAGTTCCACTGCTGCTGGAATCAGATGTGGATCCAGAGCTACTGTCCGTGCTGCTGTTGCTTACCTGAAATTTGTAAGTACTTTTTAAAAGTAAGACACATTCAACATTTTCTTTAAAAAATATTATAATTGATGTTTATTATTAAAATATTGTTTTTATGTTATTTACATTAAGGATAGAAAAAATATTTTAGGAAGATATAAAATTTTGGATATAGTCAGATTTGAACACCTTTTAGAATTCATCTTCAAATTAGGTATATGTATACCTGAATAAAGAATGTGAATGAAGAATCTCTCTAGTTATTTGGAATTACAACTTACTTTTGATATCATCTCTATAGGTCATTTTTAAACATTTCTGCTACTAAAAGATTATTGCTAAAAATAATTATTTGGTGACAGAATAGTTTTTGTTAAAGTGTTTTGTGTAAGTTTAAATCTTAATATATTGAAATTATTATACATGTCTTTAATATATAAGTATTACTTAAATCAGTTGTATTCACAAAATATATTTGATAGTATGTACCTATCTAAGTATTTTCCATAAGTATTTCTTCACTAAGTTGTGATAATATTATTATTTGGTTTTGATTCATAAAAGAAGATATTAAATCACTTTAAAATAATAAAATATTTTGTTGAACTATTTATTTACACTCACTTAACACCTAGAATAACATAACATTCAAAAGGTGTGAAAGCAGACTACATACTAAAGTATATAACAACATTCAATACATTTTCTTCATAAAATATATATAGTTAAACACAATATTACTTATTTACATTTTTAGATACAAAATTTCATTATCATTGAGTGAAAATAATACAAAACACAAATGAGAAAACCAAAAGAATACTCACATCCAGATTAGTCATGATGGTTATTTATGAAGAACTTTTAACAAATGTATAATATGTGGAAATCGGTATTATTAGTAACGGTCTAGCTGGAATATTTATTAGTGGCACATTTTCCAATACAATGCGATAATATTGCGAAAATAACAGCACCTTTTACAAAGTAGTCAAACAACATTGACAATTTGACAAGTTGAAGTGACAACGGGATGTGAAACTAAAACATATCCATGCTGATGGCGCTAGTTTCTACGTTGAAACGTCAAATACTTTTTATATTTTTTTTTAATACTTTCTGAAGTGTTGGTCGCATAATTTAAATTGCAAAAATATTTTACTTTTTTACTTTTTTTTTCCGTTTTGTTGAACTTATTTTGGGATAACTATTTACGTGTCTTATTCAGAGAATCATTTTTAAAAATATAATTCTTGTAGGCAACGGATTTCTGCCACAATGTGAACGTTGTTCAGGTTTTTAATTATGGCACTTCGAACGTGCCAGTTGAGCACACATTACTTCGCCAATGAATATTACAATGTGTACCGTTATGTGCAATCATTTACAGAATTATTGAAAGTTTTTTTGCCGTTTCCTTTTTATTAGTTCACTTTACCTGGATATTTTAATTTTATATTTTGTTCGTTAAGCGACCAGTGGATCGAGTCACTATATTTTTTTATAAGAGGACTGAAATACAAATGCTAAATTTTATTTCATAACAAATTTATATTGAAATGAAAAATAAAAACCAGTTAAAGTCAATCAGTTAAAAGTATTAATCTAATAACAGAACTGAACTATTAAAATTTTCGCCAAACTATTTGAAATAAATCAAATATTTGAAGAAATTGAATTGTATTTGAATTTAGTGATGAATTCCAAAAACTAAAAGCATATTTTACTCGTCATCCCTATAGCACTTGTAAAAACAAATATAGTACTAATAAAACAAAAGTTTAATAAAGAAGGAAAAAATTAAAAAACTCTATCACAATTATATCACAATTATAAATATAATATACTTGTCTTACAATATTCTATATATTATAAAAATTTTAAGATTTTGTTTCGTTTGAAAATATTATTGTTGCACTTTTTTTACATTACACTGTACATACATGATTCATTTTAGTTTTTTTTTCTTAAATGTCAAACTCCAACATATATGTCAATTGTCATAATTGTTTTTCTTGTTGGTAGCTCTAGCTTATGAAGTGTCTTATTGTTTACAATTTGCAAATTCGCATTATTAAAATGGCTTAAATGCAATTATTCTTAATGCATCAGTTTTTAATAATAATAAGCGGCGCACATAAAAGTTTTTACAATGTCTAGCAGCTCAATGGATGATATACCTGAACAATTACAAAAGTGAGTTCGCAAGTATATTTTGATTTCACTTTTTATCCTTGTTTTGTTTTCATGCATCCAACACGTGACCCTTCTTAATTTAGTCCATATACGAAACAAATTTACCGTCCATCGGCCTTGATTTCTCACGGTAGTTCATAATTGCGTCATAATGTTACTTATTAATAACAATACAAAAATATCTTAACTATACATGTACAATAATTATAAAACAATGAGTCCTAGTTATTAAATATGCTTATTTATTAATTTATGTTCTTTGATTTATTTTGCACGAAGGGGTTTTATATTACAATTTTAAATTAGCTTCTTGGTTGGATATATGATGAAAATCTTATTTTGTTTTAAAAGGAGATTAGATAAACTATTTAGAGATTAGATGACTCATATCTATTCTATGTGAAAGATGTTGTAAATAGAAAGCTGTTTTATATCTTTAAATATAGGAGGTAAAAGTTATTTGTACGAATTATTCATATTCTGATAAGAATGCAATGCAATTCATGTCCCAACCATGAAAATAACCTGACATGCCCCATTGTAATCTTGCCCATAATTTATAAAGCTTAAAGTTTTATATTTGTTACATTGTTATTACATTAGTACATACAATGCTTTATTGAAACCATTATGGTGCAGTGGTATAGAATTTGGCTGTAAACATGATAGTTATTAGTTTGATGCCTGCTCAGCAATAGTTAGGAGGTGATGATTATATTTTAGTTAATTTGATTTCTCTGTTCTGACAAGATAGATCATTGCATTATGTTCCACTACTTAAAAGGCAATGCATCTAATTCATTAAATTCAGACATAAATTGGAGAATGGAATGTCTTAACTCTAGATTTTCTTTGATTACCCTGCTATATTCAAAAAGGTATGAAGCTGTAAATAAATAATATTATATATAAACAATTTTCTAGGATCTCTTCACTCAAGATGGAGTTCTTCTCAAGGCATGCATTGGCCGATCAATCAGTGACCTAAATGCCATTGGAATGCTTTGTATAGTACAAAATCCAGACAGCACTAAGTGTATTGAATGGAGGCCGAATGACCTTATTACTATTGACTCGGACACTCAGGACCAAGAGTGGGCTGTTGTCAACACAATTGGTAAATATAGATTATATATACTCGTATTTAAAGATATCTGCACCTAAAACTATTTAAATAATTTGTACTTGTTATTTTTTATGATTTAATAACAATTAGTTGTGGGTCTAATGTTGCCTGAAGAAATTAGTATATTTTTGATTATTAATTATTAGAGTAGAGAAAAATAAAATTAAAATTATTTTTATTTTTTTCTACTCTGGTAAGTGGTAGGTTCTGCCACTCAATACACAAAGTCATGGTTATGGACAGAAAGTAGAGAATGGAGTGACTTGACACTGACCAGCCTGCTATGTGGTGTAAATGTGAAGCTGGGACTATTTGTTGTAAAATGATTAAAAATAAAATTGCAGCACCACAATTTTTTTTTACTATCAGGTTTTAAATTCTGTATATATAATGTTTAATAAATTAAAAATTATATGAATATGTATATATAGAATACAATTATCTTGAATTTACAATTAAATACTATAATCCATGTTATTATTCAATTTATCTTCATGGGTCTCTGAATAAGTCAAGGGGTGGACAGAGATAACCTAAAGTACACAATTTCTTTGTTCATCTTCATTTAGTGTTTTCCTTTTATTTATACATACAAAGCTTCACGCAGTATCCTGCATCTGCTGAGTGGCAGAACTTAATGCCTTAATGCCGCTTTGCCTTGTTATTGATATTGAAATTGAAAATGAAAAATTCAATTTCCTGGAGTGGGAATCGAACCCACAATTTTGTTTCATCTTGAAATATTACAGTTTACTTTTAAATTTATTTTATATGAATAAATATTAGAATATGATTAATATGAAGAGCGCTGAAATATTTTATTGAATATTAATGTAATAAGGATCGAACCTAAAAGTAACTGTATCTACAGTAAGACATTGTCCCGCTGAGCCACGATGGCCTTGGATTTAAATAAAGTTTTCCTTCGATTCTGTTAACCGGCTTCAAAAAAAGATCAGATTCTCAATTCCACTGTGTTTTTTTTTGTGCATAAACATTACTAGGTGACTTTTACTAAGTGAACCTATTTTAGTAATTTTTTTAAAATGATAGCTAGTGCTTCTTCCCGCTGAGTTTCTTGCACCGGCTCTTCTCAGGTCTGAGGCATTAAATTTAGTGAACTGGTGGTAAATTATTTGACGTTCAAAAAATGAAGCTTGTAACTTCTTACTTTGAATAAAATTATTTGATTTTGATTTTTGATTTTGATTCTGATGAGGTCTCATCTTAATTTAGTTAGGATCTCACCAGGAGTTTTCGAGTTATTCGGAACAATTGTACTTGTTGTTATTTGAAGTCGGTTTTTTCGTTAAGTTAGTTATCCTTATTCCTTCTTGTATTCCTATTTGTAGCAAGATCGTTTCGTGTGCGCAAAGTTACATTTATAATCGCATCAAAGCAGAACCGGTCCATTACAATTGTTTTATTCTGCCATACAACTACATGAGAATTATACATCAGTTATGTAGATTTATTTTAAAGTATAACGTTGTGGGTTCGATTCTCACTCCAGGAAATGGATTTTTTCATTTCCTGGGTCTGGCGTAACAAGGCAAAACGCGGCGTTGAGTTCCCCCAATCCAGCAGGCAATACC
Source organism: Philaethria dido (assembly GCA_033558755.1). Taxonomy (NCBI): domain Eukaryota; kingdom Metazoa; phylum Arthropoda; class Insecta; order Lepidoptera; family Nymphalidae; genus Philaethria; species Philaethria dido. Next base: position 145,827 of record JAKGSA010000106.1, read on the forward strand.
TCAATTCGGCAGGGGAAGGGTGATGAGGAACGGAGTGTCTTAACACTGGGTTCCCTCTGCCTACCCTGCTATATGCGGGATACAGCGTGAAGCTATGTATGTATGTTATGAAGATTTTAATATTGTTTTACAAAAATACGTACAAAGCGTGAATAGGTTGATAAGTCGACTTGTTTAGGCAAATTTAATCCTTTCAAGTTGCTTAAAAATGCCAGCCCGAAAAATTGTGCGTTTTAAATTTATCAATTTTCGATAATAATCTTTCGCACGTTTAATTCAATGGACTCTTAGAGAATAAATACTTTAAAATTATATGATCGTAACTACCTATTATATCCTAACAGTACATAATGTAATAAATGCGAAATTTTGCGAAGAAACTATTGACCGAATATAGATTAAACTTTGCAGTAATGTATTCTATACATCAGAAGGAAACATGCTATAATTTCTTATTTATTAAGGGTTTTGTACAAAAGTGGTGTATATACAAGGATCTCAATCTTAGGAAGATCTTAATTCGGCGGAAAATGGGAAACGGAGTGTCTTAACACTAGGTTCCTTCTGCCTACCTTGCGCTATGCGGAATACTGCGTGAAGCTGTGTATGTACATATATATGGGCGCAAATCAATATGTAATGATTTTATTATTTTAAAATTGTTAATTATATTTAAGATTTATATTTCCATTGGTTAAAGTTAGTAAAATGTTTAAAATGTTCACAATTTAGAGTAAAACTTAAATTGTCATCTGCATTGCATTTTTATGTTTCCCTAAATTAAAGTAGAGTTGACAACTCTCCACTTACTATTTAAAAAAGTACTTATATTTGTGCGTTATTTGTCGAGCTAGCATTCCTCAAGCACTTGAAAATAGCCCTTATAAGTTAAGCTCACTTTCTTCTTAAATTTTGTAAGTTTCTCACAAAACCCCACCAATTTACTGTGTATGTAACCATTCTGAAAATAAACAAAGTCCTATTAGCCTGCATTTTAATTGTGAAAATGGATCCTGTACAACAATATACCAATATATCGCCGGCATATATATACAAGGAAAGTTCTATACACCAATTTCCTCCTAGGTCGTCGTCAAAGAACACTCAGCGGCAACATGACATCAGATTACGCGGCAGCCAGAGCCCGAATTATAAGAATACCGCTAGACGAACTGAAAACCTTCAAGATATCCAGAAACAATCAGCAAATGCAGTTCACAACTAAACAAGGAGTTTGGCAAAATACTTTCTACTTCCAACATGGGAATGCTGAAATTTTTGTGGCATATCTGAAGAATCATCTGAAAACTGCAAAGACCAGGTTAGTCTAATTTCCTTTTTCTTACACTCTTTTTTTTAAGCTACTTACCGCCGAATTGAGGCATTGCGTGCTGAGTGGCGGAACTCAACGCCGCGCTTTGTCTTGTTACCAGGAAAGGAAATGAAAAATTCCATTTCCTGAAGTGAGAATTGAACTCACAACCTGCGCGTTTACAGTCGCACGCTTGTGGCTCTGCGCCACTACACTACAGGCCATAAGTATATAGAGGTAAATCAAATGTTTTTATAGATTGGTGGAGATATTTGGAAATGATGCCTGATTTGCAAATGACTACAGGGATTGTTGTTACTTTTTTCAATTTCCACCTTCTATTTCATGTTTTAAATCTTCGTACTTAGCTGTGGCGAGGTGGTCATACAACACGGTTCCCACCTTGCTTTAATTTTTGGCTTGCCTTAATTTTTTAAATATAAGTAGGGGCCCAAAAAAAAGGCCGCCAGACAAATGTGGAGCTCAAATTGTACTTAGGCTTGCAAAAAAACAAAGTCAATAAAGGTGTGAGACCTAAAAAAAAATGATGGTTGCCATGAAAATGTGGAGCTTAAATTGTAAACCCCTTGCAACTGGTTCTAAGTAAAGTTATTCTATTCTGACAGAAATATTATTATTGCCAGGCATGATAGGAACACGTACGTGGTGGTGGAACCGAACGATGAGTCCCAGGTTCTGAACAGGTCTTTTGCAGAATTGGACATCTTTACGGAAAATACCACGGATGTTGTGTGGAATTTGGTGTCCAATTTGCGGCAACGCCCATATGAGACGACTATGGAGGCGTTTTCTAAACTTACTGACATTGGTGAGGACATTTTTGTTTTTTTGTTTTAAATTATTTTGATCGGATTAATTGTAAAAGTATTCGGAAAAATTTACAACAGTAATAATATTATAAATGCGAAAACTTAGGATAGATATTGGTTGCTTTTCCACGCGAAAGCTAGTGAACAAATCTAAAAGAACCTACCTATGAATCTAATATCTATCTTATAGTAACATAGCTTATATATCAGAATAACACACATTTTCTACAATTTACAAAGATCTTAGGTAATTTGGCTACTAAAAAAAACCATATTTGGGAAACGTATAAAAGTTTGAACGCAGCGCATGGCTTAGTGGTCAGAGCGCTTGGACGGTTTCCAAGAGGTGCGGGTTTAAGTCCCGTTGAGTTCAAATGTTTATACGTTTTCTAAAAATGTTTTTCGTTTCCTAAGTGTGTGTTTAACACTTTAAAAAATATGCCACTATATGACTACCTAGTAAAAAATAAATTAACAATAGACTTTTTGCCAGATCTTAAAACATTCTGTATTGAGTGGTGAAATTAAAAGCAGTGCGTTGTCTTACACAGAGCTTCGCTCTTCTTCTTTTCTTCGCTCTTCGCTGAGCAGAAATGAAAAGAATATAACCATCGCGTCTATCATGACATTGCCCCACTTATACATACTAGCTGTATTGCTTTTGTTTATATATGTTTTCGTAGAAATTTCGAGAAATCCTCTCCCTACACCCCCCAAGGGGGCAACATGCCAAATTTCAGCCTTCTTTGGCTTGTAGTTTCGCCTGTACGTTGCCTGATAGTCTTTCAATGACATAAGCGCTTTATATATTGTGATATACCAAGAATAAGGGTTAATAATGCGTGCGTACTGTTTCACCTTTATTAAAAAAGAGTCCCGTTGAGTTTCTTGCGCCGGTTCTTCTCAGGTCTGGGGCATTAAATTTAGTGAACCGGTGGTATATTATTTGACGTTCAAAACATGAAGCATGTAACTTTTTACTATGAATAAAATTATTTTAATTTGAATTCGAATTTGTAATTCAAATTAAAAAATTTGTTGTCTAATTGACAACAAAAATATGTTGTCTACAATAAGGAGACTAGTTACATATTAAATGTTTATCTACGTACATTTATTTATATTACATATACAGTGGAACCTCGATTATCCGGGGTTCGATTAACCACGGTGTAATTGTGCTTTTTTTTTTAAATATTCTATAAACATTTTTACATTTATTATATTTATTTTGTAGTTGTAGTTATTACATGATATTATTTTTTTAACAATCACAACGTAATTACTAATCATGTATGTAATAGCTCTTAAAAATAATGAAATAAAATTGTAGACATTTTTTTCTACTATTTTATACGACATGCGGTATCATAAGTTTTCGGTAATTGCTAGTAGGCAGAGGGAACCTGATAACCTTGTGTTAAGACACGACGAAGTGAGGCATTGCATGCTGAGTGGCGGAACTTAACGCCGCGCTTTGCCCTATTACCAAACGCAGGAAATGAAAATACTAAACTTTTGCATTTCCTGGAGTGGGAATCGAACCCACAATCTGACGCGCTTATATGGCATCTTAACCCGGATTATAGAGTTTCTGCTGTATTTATTAGATGTTTAATATTTTCATTCCAGTATATTACGGCAATGAGGGTATGAACGGTAAAAGAGATGTGTCCGAGGAGGTGGCTGACCTTCTAACTAAAAGTATGAGTGCCATAGAAGACGGTACATCAGTCACCAGGAGTGACGAGTATGAGGTTATTAATGTGAAGCCAACGTTACCGCCGAGGCCGTGTATACCTAGGTGAGTGTGGGTTCGATTTTTGGGGTGGGATTTCTGGGTTTTAATTTTGTTTTTCTTAGGTTGACGCTTTTTTAGGTATAGCAGGGTAGTGAGAGAGAATGTAATGTGACCATTTTTATCCATAAATGACCATTTTTCGTTCAAATACTTGACATTGCGTATGTGTAAGTGGCGGAACTTAACACTGCATTATCTTACCAGAGCAGAAAAATGCAAAGTAATTTATTTAGTGACCTAAATATGTTTCTGTTTCTTTTTTTCTTGTTTTGACATTTGAGTGATGTTGGATTGATTTCGTAGTTACGAAAAAAAATTATTTAAATAAGTAATATATGTATTGATTTGGTTAGGTAGAGAGTTCGGACAGTGAAGGTGAGCAATAATGCATGTTTTAAAGCGTTTGTCTTACCAGAGCAGAGAAATTAAAAAATATATATATAATGTTTCCCTCAAGTAGGAATCGAACCCACAACCAGTCGAATTAACAGTCAGTCCCTGTCCCATTGCGCTATGGTGGTCTAAAAAGCTGATGGGTTGCTTTTATATGACAGTTAGGCCAGAACAGTGCCTCATCTGCGTTTTAATAGTACAGTACAGATGAAGCATGATTCCATGGAATGTTAACACATTACTTGTCATGTCATATATGAGTGCCAGTAACATTTTCCTGGGTGCCATGGCACTCAAATATGGTGCCAAGGTAAATTGCACACATAGCCGTGGCGTATTCGAATGCAAGCAGGAGCATTTTACATGAAAATATTAGAACATGGCACGCAATGTGTTAAGGAGTTTGTTCTCTATCTCTCTCTTTCTCGTATATCTCTATCTATATCTCTCTTTCTCTGTCTTTAAAAGAATATATATGTTTTCAGAGGCACTCCGTTGTCGACTGAGAAATGGGAAGGCCTCCAGGACCCTGAAGGTCGAGTCACGGAAGTGGATGGTGTCAAACAACTTATATTTAGAGGGGTTAGTTATTTTGCTTTTTTAACTATTTATTTAGACAATGTATATAATTTTATGTTTTAAGCGGGATTTAAACCTGTGCTTTTTAAAAATTGAGTCCCTACTTTAAATTGTTTATATGTTTTCAAAAATATTTTTTCTTGTCCTAAGTGTGTGATATAGGACTGCAAAAGTATTAATATTTTTTTGTATTGTTTATTATATTCGTGATTACGATGGATAATACATTCTTAATAATTATTTTTAGAAAATTATTAAATTGCTAAAATAAATATTACACACGCTACCATGTGTTTGATATATATTTTCGACTTCTACCTTGACCAACTCACGATTGGTATGAAAATTACTTATATAAATTCCCTTATACAGGGTGTAGCACATTCAATACGCAATTCAGTATGGAAATATCTGCTAGACTATCACCCATGGAACATGACGCACAGTGAAATAAAAATTTTACAAAAAAAGAGAACGGAGGAGTACTTCTCTATGAAATTGCAATGGCGGTCCATGACAGAGGGGCAGGAAGCTAGGTTTTCCGAGTACAGGGATAGGAAGAGCCTAGTCGAAAAAGATGTGAACAGAACGGATAGAAATCATCCGTTTTTTGCCGGTGATGATAATCCCAATTTGATTGTCCTGCAGGATATATTAATGACGTATGTCATGTATAATTTTGATTTGGGCTACGTGCAAGGAATGAGTGATATATTGGCTCCATTGTTGCTGTTGTTGGGCAATGAGGTTGATAGTTTCTGGTGTTTTGTTGGGTTTATGGAGAAAATTGTAAGTATTTTTGTTTTTTTTTTTTATTAATATAGGGTGTTCTTTTTTGGTATATGTAGGATTTGAACCTGTACGCCTTGGTTAATTATAGTAGTATATATTTGTGAAATAATATCTAAATTTTTTAAAAGTTTTTATATGATACTACAAATACAAAATAGCGTAATAATGGCGTACAATAAGGCGGCATATCGCTTAAAAGCGATCTCTTCCAGGCAACCTTTTGGATATTAGTTTGCATAAAATGAGTGGTAGGCGGTGCACTAATCCAGGATATTTACATTAAAAATTAAATATATGTTAATTAAAAATACAAACTAAATACATAATTAATATACATACTTACATACATTCATATATACATACATGCATATTTGCTTCATACATACATATATACATACGCTGAAGCAACATACATACACAAACATACATACATACATACATACATACATACATACAGCACATACATGTACATACATACATACATACATACATACATACATAAAATTATGATGCTTTAAAAATAAAACTCAAAAACTACGATCTTGACGAATCTTGATGGAACTGAAACAAATAAGCTAAAATTTACAAAAAAAAAAATGTAATTCGTTACTATATTGTTTTATTTTTATTCCGTCATCTTCATAAGTGGGATAGCTTTTGACTGTTAAAGCGACTAATTGTGGTTTCAAATTCCCATACGCGGGAATATGGTTATATTTAAATTATTTCCACTGGTAAGACTAAATGCAATGCTTCAAATTGGAGCAAGAAAATAGAGGAACTAGTGTTTTACCACTAAGTTCTATACTAAAAGAAGAATAAGCGAGAAGCAAAGAAAAATGGGCATAACATGAGTTTTTCCAGGCATCAAACTTCGATATGGACAAGCTGAGGTATGAAACAACAGTTATTGAACCTGCAACTGCTGCTTAATTTTGCAAGTCCGGAACTCGCTAAACACTTAGCCTCTAAAGACTCTGGGAATATGTATTTTTGTTTCCGCTGGCTTTTAGTTTGGTTTAAAAGAGAGTTTTCACATCGTGATATTATAAGGGGTAGAGTAGAAATTTTTGGAGGTGGTTTGATACATACATTACATTACATAGCTTCACGCTGTATCCCGCATATAGCAGGGTAGGCGGGAGGAACCTGGTGTTAAGACACTTTCCGTTCCGCTTTCCACCGGAGTGAGGCATTGCGTGCTGGAGTGGCAGAGACCCAACGCCGGAACGTGCTGATATATATGTATATTATTATTTGCTATGGTTTCACACTGTATCAACAGGTAGAGATTTAGTGTTAAAAGACACTTCCGTTGTATTTCCGTTCCCCACTTTCCACCGAATCGAGGCATTGCGTGCTGTGTGGCGGAACTCAGCGCCGCGCTTTGCCTTGTTACCAGAGCGAGGATATGAAAATACTAAATATTGTGTAATATTTTGATTTGCTGGAGTGGGAATCCAGACCCGCAACCTGTTGCGTTTAGTCGTATTATTGTTACAAATAATTTATTTGTTATTACAATGATTTACTATTTCAATTTGAAGCGGACTTGATGAAGTTAATATATTATAAATGCACTATAGAATTGATGGAATTAATGTTAGTTACTTACTCTTCACGTAAAAACTGCTGAACGGTTCTAAGTAAGAAACTTTACAATATCACAGCTTATATATCAAAATAATAATAATAATAAAACACGTTATTGCATAATAAATAAAGAATAAAAATATACAATATGTAGGTGAGCATAGGCGGCCTTATCACTAAAAGTGATCTGTGATCTTTTACGAGCAACTATTATTCATGGCGTACTTATGTGAGACATCTTTTTGGCCGGAAAACAGTGCAAATATATAAAATTAAATAAAATAATAGTATGAATACATAAAGCAGCATACATACAAACACAAATACATACGCCTGTCGTGGCGCAGAGCACAAGCGTGCGGCTGTAAACGCGACAGGTTGTGGAGGGATCGATTCCACTCCAGAAATGTAAAATTTAGTATTTTCATTTTTGGGTTTGATAACAAGAATCAAAGCGCGGCGTTCAGTTCCGCCACTCAGCACGCAATGCCTTAATTCGGCGGAAAGTGGGGAACGGAATTGTTACTAGAGAACGGAGTGTTTAACACTGGAGTTCTCTCAGGTTCCCTCTGTCTACCCTGCTATATGTGAGTTACAGCGTGAAGTTAAAAAAATATAATTTATTAAAATGTGTCATTTAGCCGCCAATAAATTATGTATTTTTTTTTAGATTATGGGAAGTTCTATGGACTGGGTTGCCATGCGCTAATTTCCACCTTTTGATATGTGTTGCCATACTCGATTCGGAAAAAGATATTCTTATAAGTAAAGATTACGGGTTTACAGAGATATTAAAGGTATGTTGGTTTTTTATTTTTTATTTTAGTACATTATTTAAAGTAATGAAGAGAAAAATTAAGTCTAAAAAGAGTGGGTTCAAATCTTGGTACATTATTTTCTGTCATAGTATTCTTTTTTTTCTATTTTTATCTTTGTCTCGCATAGAAGGTTGTTTGTTGTTGTTTTTTACAACACTCGAAATTGAGACATTGCGTATGTAAAACTCAATGTCGCGTTATGTCTTATCAAAACAGGCAAATAATCTACAATTAATATTTCCCCTGAGTGGGAATCGAACTTGCAACTAATCTCGTTTACAGTCACACTGTCCACTACGTCATGACGTTTAAAATTTTTAAATTGGAAACCTTTTCATCTTGGTTATAGGTTCCAATGCATTTTTTTTTAACTTTACGCTGTATCCCACATATAGCAGGGTAGGCAGAGGTAACCTGAGAACCTAGTGTTAAGACACTCCATTCTCTTTCAACATTTCCGTTCCGTACTTTCCGCCAAATTGAGGCGGATTCAACTTTTGGCGGAACTCAACGCCGCGGCTTGCATTGTTACCAAACCCAGGAAATGAAAATACTAACATTTCCTGGAGTGGGAATCGAACCTACAATCTGTCGTACCGTCGTCGTAATGACCTTTTTTAATTTCAGCACGTAAACGATCTATCAATGTGCTTACAAGTGGACAAAATATTAAGCACAGCTGAAGGAATATACCACCAAATAATATCTACACCGCACTTGACAGACCAAATAAGGATAATACTAGGCATACCCACAGTCCAGACCAGACCAGACCCGGACCCAGACCGAGATCCAGACCCAGACCAAGCCCCAGACCAGCCAGAGACCAGCAGAATGCAGGCGACAGTGAATGGTAATAGAATGACGGACTCGATGGAAGAAGTTATGTATCAGATAGGCTTAGATATGAACTTCTGAGGCACGTTTTTTAATGGTTTTTTTGGTTGGCATGTTAATATTGTAGATAGAATTATATTTGCACCTTTTCTTCTATTTAGTTTGTGCTGGGTGTGAATAACTTACATACATACGTAGCTTCACGCTGTATCCCGCATATAGCAGGGTAGGCAGAGGGAACCTAGTGTTAAGACACTCCGTTCCCGACTTTCCGCCGAATTGAGGCATTGCGTGGTGAGTGGCGGAACTTAACGCCGCGCTTTGCCTTTGTTACCAAATCCAGGAAATGAAAAATTCCATTTCCTGGAGTGGGAATCGAATCCACAACCTGTCGCGTTTACAGTCGCACGCTTGTGCCTCTGCGCCAAGACAGGTGAGTTTATATGTCTAAAATGCGTACTTCTTCCGGTAGGTATTTTTATAATTGAGTTTTATCTATAAATTCTGTTGTTTGAGGTATTCAAATACTTTTAACCTGAATTTGTGTCATTTTTTTATTTAATATTTACCTTATTCACCTTTTCTCTAGACTATTAATATTTTTGAAAATTTTATATGCAAATCGATTTGTCAATATATTCACGCTTGGTATGGATATGTATGTATGGATATGTAGTATTTATCATTATATTAATATATGGCGACAGAGTATGGTAATAGTATGACGGACTCGATGGAAGAAGTTATCCATGAGATAGGCTTGGCATGGTTTGTTAATATTTGTAGTTCTTTTGCACTTTTTGTAGTATATGTTTGTGCTGGGTGTGAATAACTGGATATGTCTAATTTGTAAATAAGGACTTTTGTGTTATTTAAGCACATTTTTTTTATTTAGTCTTTTATTCAGCCTTTTGTTAAAGTATTCCTAATGACTATTAATATTTTAAAAAATTGTATGTGCGTGTCGACTTATTAATATATTCACTCCATGGAAATGTAAGTTAAGTATTTTCATTTCGTGGGTTTGGTAACAAGGCAAGGAGCGGCGTTGAGTTCCGCCACTCAGCACGCGATGCCTCGATTCGGCAGAAAGTGGGGAACGGAGTGTCTTAACACTAGGTTCTCAGGTTCCCTCTGCCTGTCCTGCTATATGCGGGATACAGCGTGAAGCTATAAAAAAAAACTATTTTTTAAATGTTATTTTAGATTAGTTAAACTCAAATTTAGTGGGACTAGCTGTAATTTTTAAATTAAACTCTTCACTCTCTTATTCTTTAACACAGTGATTCTCCACCTTTTTTTTTTGTGGCACATATTTATCGGTTTCAAAATTTGGCGGTACACAAAAGTGCCGCGGCACAGTGGTTGAGAATCACTGCTTTAACATATCCAAAGCAAATATAAAATTGCACACCCATCCCAAACCTGCACAAAACTACAACGTTGCTTCCTTTAAAATATATTATTTTTTAAGGTTATTCCATTAAATAAATATATTTTCCATTACAGGTTACACTAGAATATAACGGTATACAAATGTCAGTAGTGACGAAAACAATTTGGGCGTTATTAGCGTAAGTGACGTTGACATTTGAAACATCTTATTTTTTTAATTTAATTATAAAAAAAAAATAATAGATTAAAAAAGGTTTCAATGATTGTAATATTTCAAAATGGCGCATATTTTCTTAATTTTGTTTCTTGATAAATGATAGGGAAGGTGCAATATTTTTATTATTGTATTCATATTAAAGGTTTTCATGTATAATAAAAGATAAGTGTACGAAAATAAATAAATATAATATTTTACTATAAAAAAATTCAGTTTTAAAGTGATAAATGGCAAGGTAGGAGGTTCGTCCTCCGTCTGGCTCGCGACCACTATCATGTCAAAGACGAACCGCCAAATATCTTATGATGTGATCCGGTTTGATGGCATGTAAGCCAGGTTTTCCCCTTTCCCACCCATCCTTTCCCCAAAATGTGGTGGTTCCGATAGCGGACTACTACATTATCCTCCCCTTCCATCTGTATCCTCTAGGTCGGCAACGCATCTGCAACATCTCTGGTTGTGTAGATATTCATGGGCGAAGGTAACCACTTACCATCAGGTGGTCTTACTGCTCGATTGCCATCCGTTATCCATAAAAAAAAGTGCGTGAAAATAGAACATTTGTTCCGATGACGTCACACGTGTTCGTGCCTGTCACACTGACATTGACACATTGTCATATCGAGTCATGTCATATCCAAGTGACAAGTTGCAAAACATTGCAGTTGCTCTTGTTTTACAGTTTTTTTAATAATTTTATTCAATTGTTGTTCGCAAAAATATGCATCTTCCCTATTGCAACAAATGACGTCATATATTAGTATCTCTGGCGTATTAGTAATATATAGCTAAATTAATTGGAAACAAAAATCTGTCCTTTTTTTTATTAATTTTTACATATGAACCATACGGTGCAAATCGATTAACTTTAAAAAAAAGTGAAGTGGTGGATGTTATGAAATTGTTTTTTTTTTTTTTATTCTTTTATTATATAAATTGTAGTAATTTTTGTAGAATGCGTAAATGTATACTATTTCATGTAACGTTATATAAAATTAGTAACAATAATCAAAAAATAATCGTCTTGTGGCATAAAACGATTGTTGCACTGAATGGCTCATATATAACTGTATAAAGCGTGAATAGGTTGATAACTCGACTTGCATATACATTTCTAAAATATTAATAGGCATTAGGATTACATTATTCACAGAATGAATAAATGACTACATTAAATAAATACTTTCAGGTAAAAATTATTTAAATTACATAAAAAGAGAATTTACATATAAAACTTTAATAAAATGCCTCTCCTGCAATGTATATATTTTTGATTTATTAACTTATTCACGCCTTCATAATTTGTTTTCAATGTGTCAACGTCTTTCCTATACAAACATAGCATAGACTGGATGAAGTGATATTTTATATTTTTATAAAGCACACCGTTTTCTTTTTTAATATTGAGCCAATAAAATTATTTACTTAAAGAGTTTTCGGCTTTTTAACGTAAGTCTTTGCTGCTATAGATTAAAAAAAAAATAACCCACCTGTCAATTGTTATGTCAAGTGTCTTAAATGTCATTTAAATTGTAAATAAAGGAAATTCTAGATGTCGAAATTAATAAATGCTATTTTTTGTTGTTTCTTTGAAATAATAATTTTGTTTTTTTTAATACTTTTAAAGTTTTCACACTTAGTGTAAGAAAAGCATTTTTAGGAAACATGTAATAATTTGTAAATAGCGGGATTCTAACCCGTACTTTGTAGAAACCGTCCAAGCGCTTTGACCGCTAAGCTATATGTATCAAGTGATGTCGAAATTCTTATGCGCTAATTAAATCAATTGTAACAAGCTCATAAGAATTTCGACACAGCAGGATAAGAACGTATAGCTTAGTGGTCAGAGCGCCTATACGATTTCCAAGAGGCGCAGGTTCGAGTCCCGCTGCATTCAAATTTAACATGTTTACTAACTATGTTAATGAAGCTGTTATTTTTCACATGTTCTTTAACTTTATATCGACATTTATTTTTTCTTGTAATAATTACTTATTGAACATTTATATTTCTTATCTCACTTGTTATGCTTTTGTCACATAAATGATTAAAATATTTTTTAAATATTTCTGCCAATATTTTATTTCTAAGCAATTCATTCAACATTTGGAAATCCATAATTTTAATTTCTTCTATTTGGTACAACAAAGCATGGGGTTCGAATCCGATTCCAGGGAATGAAAATATTAAATATTTTGAATAATTAATATGTAAACGTTTCCTTTCTCTGGTAAAGCGCGGCGTTGAGTTCCGCTGTTCAGCACGCAATGCCTCAATACGGCGGAAAGTTGAGAACGGAGTGTCTTAACACTAAGTTCTCAGGTTCCCTCTGCCTACCTTGCTATATGCGGGATATATAGCTGACAGTGCCTTGACACTAGGTTGTTAACTTTTTCTATCATATTTGTATCTTATTTTATATGTTCAAAATAATTAATTGTTAAAATTGTAGTTTTATAGAATAACAACAAAACATTTTGTTTAAAAATTTTAGTGGTTATCTTTTTTGTTTTGGTTACTTTTAGATTCAAATGTGGTAATTTTTTTTGTACATCTAACTTCTAGTTAAAATTGATCCTGCACCCATCGCAATTTCGATATCGCGCTTTTGCAAAAAAAAAAGTGAAACAAAGAATTTAAAAACTACAGTTTTTAGCAAATTGTTTATATTATAATAATTAATAACCATTTTATAATTGCCGTGTCGCCTGTCGTGGCGCAGAGGCACAGCGTGCGACTGTAAACGCGACAGGTTGTGGGTTCGATTCAAACTCCAGGAAATGGAATTTTTCATATCCTGGGTTTGGTAACGAAGACAAAGCGCGGCGTTGAGTTCCACTATTCAGCACGCAATGCCTCAATTCGGCGGAAAGTGGGGAACGGAGTGTCTTAACACTAAGTTCTCAGGTTCCCTCTGCCTACCCTACTATATGCGGGATACAGCGTGAAGCTATGTATGTATAATTGTCGTTTTCGTTTATTCACAATTATAATTATTTTTTTGCTAAATAAAAATTGTGAGATCTATTTGTTTTATTTACATAGCCATAGCCTAGTGATTATGGGTTTGTTTTTCACTTGGAAGAAATTCATATTTTCATGTCAATGGCTAGGCATTAGGTTTCGCTTTTGCTATATAACACAATCTTTATCTATCTACTATTTTACTATTATATTATAAATAAATAGTGAGACATTATATTTCTAGGAAATTCAGTATAGGCCATCCATGAGTCCATTATGATGCAGTGGGACAACTTATCACTGTTCTCGAGATAGTTATGGGTCCCATTCAGAGGTATGATTATAAACACAAAACAAAGGACCTAACAACTACAAAAACATGTCTTATTTCAAAAATTTTTTTTATTTGTGTGTAAACAAGCCACATGAGATCAATTATAACATAAATAATAAATATTTTAATTTGTTCCTACATTAACCTATATTATAGATTTAAAACATTCATCGCAACATTTGAATGTGATTTCAGATGAACATTCAAACCATATCTGGTCTGATAAGACTTGTCACATAAGTGACAATGAAAGTTCTTAACCCCAGTATGTGTTAAAGAGTGCCTTTGTAACTCAGATTTTGAGAAAAACCTCTTGCCGCAGCTCTCACAGCCATATTTCTTCTCTTTTAAATGATTCTTCCTAATATGAGAACTTCTAGAGCTCGACGAGATGAATGTTGCATTACACACTTCACATTTATGATTTCTCGTTCTTTTGTGATTCCAGAGTACATGTGAGTGGAGGCTGCCAGGCACTTTAAACTTTTTTGGGCAGAATTTACAGCTATAGGCTCGGTCATTGCTATGTGTTAACATGTGTATTCTTATATAACCTGGTGGGTAGGACTTTCCACACTGATCGCACTGTCTCATTACCCTCTCTGATTTACTTCTGTCCTTGTTTTCAGGATTTGGTTGACATGAATGATGTTTTAAATCTTCTGCACTATAAAAACCTTCCCAACAGTTTTCGCAAATAAATGGTTTTAGATGTAGTTTTCTATGTAACACAAGTGATCGGAAATCTTCAAATTTTTCATTACAATAGTCACAATCTCGACCTACAGCAGACTTAACCGAGTGGTTGCTAACACAATGGTCATGTAGAGACTTTACTGAATGAAACTCCGCTTTACATTCCACACAAAATAATAATTTGTCTTCAATTAACTTAGGTACCGGTTGTATATGTAATTTTGGTCTGTGGTTCTTTTGAAATTCTTTAATAGGTTTGACATCGTCAGACTCGAAACTAGCATCGTAGTTATCATTTGATTCCAAGAAATTAATACTTTCAGATAAAGTTTTCGCGCTGGCTTCGATGAGCGTTTTAAATGAGTATGATATTGTTAATTGGTGAACACAGTTTATGCAAATTCTATCAGGTAATGTATCATCTGGAGGTATCTGCAAGAAAAAGATAATTATATATTTAAATAGTACAATAATAAGATTAAATATTAGCTTTTAAAAATAAATATTACAGTGTAATTATAAAATTTTTGCAAAATATCCGACAACCGAACGCTGTCCCCAGAAATCGATAGTACTGAGTGTACGTGCCGCATTTCTTTACCACTACACAAACATGTTCTACATCGGTCTTTGTAACTCATTTTAAATATATTTTAAACCCGTTTTTGTCTAAAAATTTACAATTAAAAATATGAATTCTATATGATTTTGTTATCAAACATACATGACAGATTATATATTTACATTACATCTAACTTTGTATAATGTTACCCGTTAAAAATAAAAGATTTTTAGGAATTATAAACAGCTTTATAAAGAATACTGCATAGGTATTTAACAACTATCAAGAATTTAATTATTCCATTCCATACCTTTTGTCGCTTGAATATAAAAGGATAAATAATACTGCACTCACTGTTTCCTGTGTCCTATGACTATTTGTCTTCCACTAGCAACTAGACAATTTTTAGTAGCAAGTAATTAGGCAAGAGAAACTGCTTATACCATTAGTTGGTGCTATATATATTTAGTTTTTAATTTTCTATCTATTTTGTAGAAATAAGCGTAGATAGCAGATCTCGTATGACTGTTTTAGTTACTTATATTTGTAAAATTTACTTTTCGCGACACACCTTGAGTGGAGGATAAACACAAAAAAGTATATAAGTCATATACATATGCAACATTGACATATACAGTAAGATAAAATGAAAAAATCTTTTAAATATAAAACCCTACTGTATTTCAACTAAAGCCGAAACACAAGATCTTAAATGCAAAATAGAATAAAAAAATTAATGTTATTTTGACATTTGACATTTGAACTTTGACAGGTTAACCATATTGTGACATTATAATAAATCAACTTCATCTTTTTGATATTGCAATGTTTTGTCAACCACCCGACGAAGAAACACAAAAAACTAAAAGCGTTACGTCTAACAAAAAAAATAGAAAGGTTAAAAAGAAAAATAAGAATAAATTTAAACGAGAAGCTAAAAAAAAGCACTTAAAATTCGCTAATACAATGTCAGCTTGGGCTAAAAACTTTGCTGTCGCTGCGACTTGGCAACTAAAACACCAGGTTGCTTATTGGAAAGCGCGTGCTAAGGCTTTAGAGTACGAAAACACAGTCTTACACGATGTTATACGTAGAAACAATTTAGCTGTTCGCTCAAATTCACAAACTGAACAAGAAAATGAATTACAATCTGAATCAGACGATAATAGTGAAACAGAAAGTGAGAGTTGCGAAGAGGTACAAAATGACGAAGATTTTGAAGTTAGCGAAGAATTTATACAATTTTTAACAGCAAATGCGAAATATAAGGAAGAAGCAAAGAAGGAGCGTGAACGACTAAGAGCAAAAGAAGAAGAATCCGAAGAAGTTATAGTAGAAGAAAGGGAAACTTTTGAGGAAAGTAGACAAAGAATGAAAGAACTGTATGGGGACAAGTGGCAGAGGATATGTGCGTTAGAAATGTCTTTATTGACATCATTTATTCATGACTCGGATCAAAGCAAGCCTCAATACTGGCCAAATATACCTTTTAATTTTAATTGTAGCTGAAATTTACATAATTAAATTAATGAATGCGGCCATGTCTTTTATACATAAATAATTTTCATGCCAAATGCTGGTTTCAAAAAAAAATATGGTTTAGTTCTGTTTGTTGTGATCATATCTTGGTATGATTTATAAAATTAAAATCAAAATACTCTTTATTCAAATAGACTTCATTGCAAGCACTTTTGAATTGTCAATTAACAAAAACATCATCAGTATTCTCAGTTCTAAATGAAGCTGGAAGGCAGTTCTGCTGAGAAGAGACAGCAAGAAGCTTGACTGTTGCACTTTTGAAATATAAATTTTCAATAAGTTTATAACCATAATTGCCCTCTTGAGTTTGCATCAATAGCCTTTAAGTCTATGTGAGAGAATAAATAGCTTATCTTTACTTCTTGTAATGTGTCTGACACTAATATTTTTCAATATTTTTGTGTACTAACAATATATTATTGCACATGTACTGTACCACATAAGTCATAATGTGAAAACTAGATATCTCTGTCTATTGTACCGAGCCTTCTTTATATGTCTTTGGTGAAAAAAGTTTCTAAGGAGTTAGCTGGTATGCAATTTAAGGTCTCAATGTGTATTTTTATAAATAAAATATGTATGTCTTTAAATGTTTTCTTGTAATAAAAACTGTGATCTTCCTAATTAAGATTTTTCTACAAAACTTTTCATTGTTACAGTGTAAATTAATATAACTACATTTATACAAAAGTCCTTTTTTTTATTTTAATATATGCTAGAAACTAAAGCTTTATCCCACATAGTATGGTAGCCGGAGAAAACATAGTGTTAAGACACTCCATTTGCTGTTTTCCATGAGAAATCAGGACATTGTGTGTGAAGTGGCAGTACTCGACTCCACTCTTTGTTTAACCAGAGAAAGAAAAAAGACATATCTAACTAGTGGGAATCAAACCTATAGCCAATTGTGTTTACATTCAGATGTTGCCTCATTGTACTTTGATGGCCTAATGGCTATCAGAAACCGTTATTAAGAAAACAAAAATTTTCATACAAAAGAATATCGACTTTAAATAAATTGCAAGAAAAAGTACAATTATTACAAATAACTCAAAAATTACTCTTCCGATCTTAAATTTAAATGTGACCAGTGGACCATATCACTAAAAAACTATTATTTAAAATGCTTCACCGAGTAAAAAATTATGAGGCAACATATACATGATCATTTTTATCATTTTGATTTACCTGTATACATTAAAAGATGGTGATCTAGCTAAAACACAATTTGCTTTATCTCTACTATTGTAATTGTAATTCTATAATTGTAAGTAGATAATCTGATATCCTCAGCTTTTTACGGATATTTCATAAATTTTGTTATTCTATCTGTGGGTGTTGGTATTTTTTTTTTTATGTATAAGGGATAGCAAACAAGCAGAAGGACCGCCTGATGGTAAGTGGTTACCTTCGCCCATGAACATCTACAACATTAGAGATTGTGTAGATGCGTTGCCAACCTAGAGGATACAGATGGAAGGGGAGGAAAATGGAGTAGTCCGCTATCGGAACCACCTTCTTTTGGGGAAAGGATGGGTGGGATAGCGGAAAACCTGGCTTTTTGAGCATAAATTTAATTAGAATAAGTTAATGTAACATTGACATAAATTCTTTTGTTGAAATGTTTGACGTCCCAAATAAATGAAAAAAAAATACACACATAAAAAGTCGAATTGAGAATCCCCTTCTTTTTTGAAATAGGTTAAAAAAATTTAGCATTCTGATTAAATAGTCTTTACAAAAACTGTTAACAGATGGCGCTGTAGTATACTTTTAGTGCAAAATCAATATTTATTCTTATATAACTATTGTTATTTGATTTTTTATCATCATGCTAATTTTATTAGAAAAAGAGAAAATTTGTACGGATGTTGATGTTTGTTACGTTATTACACAATAGCTACTGAACGGATTTAGATGAATTTTTACAATAATATAACTTATAAATCAGAGTAACTCAAAAGAGAAGAAACTCCTTAGCGCACCATGGGTTCATTGTGCCCATCGTTGAGAGAGGAGTTTGGAGAGTGCCTGGGATTTACGACCTAACGTGTAGGTTTAAGGGGCCCCTTTAAAATTCGCATTAACGTTCACCTGCACTGTCCGCGCTCCTCTCTCTTACTCTACTAACTAATTAACCTAACCTAACCAAATATATTTATAAAGATTTTATGTAATTTGGCCATAATATAACGATAAGTATTTAGTAATATGTTTTAATATTTTTTTTCAAGTTTGATAGAAATCAAATACGTGTAGAAACACGTATTCCTTACCTCTTAAATAAGTGAGTAAATAAAAATATCAATAAATATTACTTTAAAATTACATTAAAACATGGCAAAGATGTTTCTTGCAATAAAGTAATTTTTATACATTTTGAACTTTTCAATTAGCGGGAAGAGAAATTTTAGGATCACTTTGCTTGTAAAGGTCATATTTTGGGCTTTTTATGTCTTTTTGGAAATTACGATCGGTACTATATTATGGGAAGCGTGTTTTTTAAAATTAATGCTAACAGACGAGCGGCATAAAAATAAACTAATGAATACTTAAAAACATATATAATAATATAATTAAATTTTATAAAAAAAAAACCGACTGCGAACAAAATGCACTAAAACGTAACATTATTACGAAAAGCTCATAAACTCAGATTTTAATAGAATTTTAAATGGCACCACATCGAAAGTACTAGCTATCATATATATGCAGTAACACTAAAAACTAAAAAAAACTTTAATTATCCTTCTAGTAGTCTTCTTTCTTCTTCTAGTCTTCTTATCTTCTTTTTAGTTTTCCTTCTTTAGAAGAAAAAATAAAAAATACTAAAAAAGAAGTAAAGAAGGCTCTTTAGTCGGTTAAAAATTTAATATTTTAATCTGTATCTAAATACGTGGGGAGCGGAGGGTCTTAACACTAGGTTCTCAGAATCCCCTTTGCCTTTCCTGCTATATGCGGGATATAGCGTGAAGCTATGTATGTAGCTATCTAAATATTAAGTATTGAAACAGGAAAGTAAATATATTGTTACAAGAATTAATCGAAAAGGGAATTGAATGTACAACCATTGCGAAAAATATATATAAGAGTTTCTCTAGTAACACGCGTGGCGTTGATTTGCGCCAGTTAACAAGCAATGTTTCGAATTCGGGTGGAAAGCGGTAAACTACTACGTGACTACCCTGTTATGCGGGATAAAGCGTGAAACAAAAAAAAAATAGTCTAGCTTCACGCTGTATCCCGCGCATAGCAGGGTAGGCAGAGGGAACCTGAGAACAAAGCGTTAAGACACTCCGTCCCCCACTTTCCGCAGAGTTGAGACATATGCAATGTCTCAGCTGAGTGGCGGAACTCAACACCGCGCTTTGCCTTGTTACCAGACCCAGGGAATGAAAATACTAAACTTTTTACATTTCCTGGAGTAGGAATCGAACCAAATAGTCTGTAAGGAAAATTCTTAACACCTTATGTAGGTTAAAGTCATATTAACAGTAAATTACTCTTAGACTTGGCTAAGAGCCGGATGGAAAGCTTAATGCTATGATTTAGAAGAAAAACGTGAATTTAACGTGGCGTGTAGAAAACGGGTAAGTATGATTAAAATGGCACCAATTAAATGAACGAACTAATTTCGCATGACATAGTGGGTATTTAATAATAATATCTTTTTTTCACGCTGTACGTTTCACGCTGTATCCCGCACGTAGCAAGGAAGGCAGAGGCAATTTGAGAACCTAGTGTTAAGACAGTCCGTTCTTTTAAAACTTCCGTTCCCCATTTTCGGCAATGTGGCAATGCGTGGTGAGGAGTGGAACTCAACAATAATATCTTTATGAGGGTATATCTGTGAAAAGAAGATGGAGGACTCTTTAGCTTTTTATGGACTCATCGTGTGGGTGCAAGTGTGTGCTGGGCCCTTAGTGTTGCAGAGAGAGGAGCTCGAGCAGTGTCATGGATTTACCACCCAAATTTGAGCTTGTGGCCCCTTTAAAATTATACCTAATTTTTTCACTTCACGCCTCATCCCTTATAGCAGGGTAGACGGAGATAATCTCGTATTAAGATATTCAGTTCTAGATACTCTTCGAAAATAATTTAAATAATATTTTTTTCGAGTGGCAATTGAACATATAATCATTTGCGTTTACAGTTAGATGCTGTCCTACTGCACCATGATGGCCTACCTTTGAATAATAAAATTTAAAATAACTAAAACTTAATGTAAAAAAATCTATTAAATTTAAACAAATGTATGGATTATATGTTACAGACAACAAATAATAAATTTAGTAAAATTATTACGAATAACTCAAAAACTACTGGTCAAATCTCAACTCACAATATAAATGGGACAACATCAGAACGTATATAGCTATTATTTAAGAAAATACTTATCACCCAATAAAAAAATATACGATAATAGGCATAAATGAACCAATTCTTCAAATTTAGGAAACAAATACAAATAAAACAAGTTAAATTTAGGAAGCAAATTCAAACAAAACAAGCTGTAAAAGCTAGTTATGTGTTATACATTTGTAATGTGCTAATTAAGTCCTTTGATTTGATACCCAACACGGTACCCATCAACGATTTTTGTTTTTATTCATGATGTAATTGCCTGTAGGGGGCGCCATATTGTATTAAAAGTGACGTCACATATCTTAGAACACTTGGATTATCAATACCTATCTAACGTCACCCTTATTATATCATTTGGGTTAGGAGTTTGGAAGATATGAGGTAATAAAGAATATTACAAACATACATGATACGCGCGAGAAACATAACCCTCTTCTGACAATCGGTGAAAAAAAAAAACCAGAATTGACAACCTTTTTACTATAAAATCGGTTAAAAAACCACGTTTCCATTGCTTTATATATCCTAAATATCTGTAGGTTGAATCATAAGCAACGCTGAGTCGAGCAAAAAGTAAGAGCTATGACTTAGGTGTCAAACTAGTTAAAACACTGTTGTAACATTTGTAATCGTGATGCCAGTATTAGTTTCTCTGTTGCCTAAAACGTATTTAATTCTTATGAAGAAATTATTTTATTATAAGAGGATTTGAAAATGTTTGTTAAAAAATGCAGAAAGTGGCGAACGGAGTGACTTAACACTAGGTTCACTCTGTCTACCCTAAAAGAACCTCGCCTGTCGTGGCGCAGAGGCACGAGCGTGCGGCTGTAAACGCGACAGGCTGTGAGTTCGTTTCCCACTCCAGGAAAGTTTAGTATTTTCATTCCTGGGTTTAGTAATAAGGCAAAAGCGGTGTTCCGCTACTCAGTACGCAATGCCTCAATTCGGCGAAAAGTGGGGAACGGAGTGTCTTAACACTAGGTTCTCAGGTTCCCTCTGCCTACCCTGAAATGTGCGGGATGCAGCGTGAAGCTAAAAAAAACAAAACGTTTTTTTTAGTTTCACTTTGTATCCCGAATATAGCAGGGTAGGAAGAGGGAACCTTAGAACCTAGTGTTAAGACACTCCGTTCTCGTTCCTTTATAACATTTTCGTTCCTCAGTAATAAGAATTAAAAATGTATCTTCATTTCATGTATTTATAATGCATTAATATTCAAGTCCATTTTATGTTATTGTTTTTTTTTTGATTAAAAACATAAAATTATGTTAATTTGTAATAAAATTCAGCTTTAATAAATTTAAAAAAAAAATAGACTTGTCTCACTTTCTAAATCAACGGCTTTTTCTTCTGTGTCTTTGTTGTTCTTCTGCACTCTTTCTTCTATTTTTATACTCCTTATCACATTCTCATTGATTTATATGTATTTATTCGATAGTACACTTTTACAAGTGCCAAAATTGTAACTTTACACGAAAACGAAGTAAGGATCCCAAATTATTTTCTAGATATCTCACTTGGAGAATGAAAATATATTTATATTATTGTTATTGTTGTTTCTTCGTTCTGGTAAGTACTGGTAAGATAGAACGCGGCGTTTAGTTCCGCCACTTAGCACGCAGTGTCTCGAATTCAGCCGGAAAGCAGTGAACGGAGTGTCTTGACACTAGGTTCTCTCTAAACACCCCGCTATGCGACATAAAGCGTGAAATTATTTTATAAAGATATAAGGTATCGATATACTTATGTATTGCTAAACCAAACAACTTCTAGACTTTACAGTAGACACCTAAGACGTATGGTTTCCGAATTGCGATTAGCAAACCACACTGAGAGACCGTCGCGTAATCAAACTGCATCAAAAATATAGGTTAGCAGAGGCACAAGCGTGCGACTGTAAACGCGACTTGTAGTGGGTTCGATTCCCACTCTAGGAAATGTACAAGTTTTTTCAGTTCCTGGATTTGGCAACAAGGCAAAGTACGGCGTTGAATTCCGCCACTCAGCACGCAATACCTCACTGCGGCGGAAAGTGGGGAACAGAGTGTCTTAACATTAGGTTCCCACTGCCTACCCTGCTACATGCGGGATACAGCGTGAAGCTAAAAAAGAAATATATATTAAAATTATTTTCATTTTGTCACTCTGGTAAGACAAAACGCGGCGTTGAGTTTCGCCGCTTAATAAGCAGTGTCTCAAATCCGGGGAGAAAAAGAACGGAGTGTGAACATTAGGTTCTTTCTAATCACTCCGCTATGCGAGCTAAAGCTTGAAGCTCTATCTACTTGTCCGACATTATGTCTATTTACTGAAATCAACAATCTGCGGTGTTAAGTTACGAACATTAAATTAAATTACTAAATTACTAATTTAATCTTGATTAAAGTAGTTCCCGCATATTCAAATTAAATATTACTTGATCGTTATTTGATTGCACGAGATAGGAAGTTAAATATCATTTAATATTAAGCAAAAATACAAAAAAAAAATTTATGTCAAATTAAACTGTACAGATAAAACCAGCAATTTAGGGGACATTAGGAAAAAGGTCGAAATCTCAAAGATCCCGACACGAGTCCAAGGTCAAAGGAAATTTGAAACTGGTTTCATAAATATGCATAACATTTCGTGACAAAATACTGTTTGGGGTGGAAATGTATTAAATATTACATATATAATATTAATTGTTGAGATTTAAACTTAAAAAGAAAATAGACTGAGAATTAAATGCACTTAAGGTTATATTATTAGGAAAAACTCAAAAACTACTTGTCAGATCTTAAGTAAATTTAAAATGTGGTCTTATCAGGTACTAGCTATGATATAAAAAAAAAACCTTAATTGGTTCAACTGGTGAAAAATTATGCGGTAACACAATAAAATATATATTTTTTTAACTTCACGCTATATCGCGCATATAGCAAGGTAGGCAGAGGGAACCTGAGAACATAGTGTTAAGACACTCCATTCTCTTTCAACAATTCCGTTCTCCACTTTCCGCCGAATTCGCACAAGCGTGCGGCTGTAAATGCGACAGGTTGTGGGTTCGATCCCAACTCCAGGAAATGTAAAATTTAGTATTTTTATTTCTTGGGCTAGGTAACGAGGCAAAGCGCGGCGTTGAGTTCCACCACTCAACACACAATAAAATATGTTTACTTATTTTATTTAATATGTATATACGATATATTTTTTTACAAGTACAGCAAACGCTATATAAATGCTATACCATACTATCTTACATTTTTCTACAGCCACAACGTATATTTTTTTGTCTATGTCGTTTTTTCATTTCATCAATTTTCAAATCACTACGAATTTAAATACTCTACTATTATAAAAATAAAAAAATACAGACGTTTTGAGAACATCCCTTCTTTTAAATCGGTTAAAACTATATTTTTGATGCAGTTTGATTACGCGAAGTGGCGGAACTAAACGCCGCGTTCTATCTTACCAGTACTTACCAGAACGAAGAAACAACAACAACAATAATATAAATATATTTTCATTCTCCAAGTGAGATATCTAGAAAATAATTTGGGATCCTTACTTCGTTTTCGTCTAAAGTTACAATTTTCGCATTTGTAAAAGTGTACTATCGAATATATCTATATATAAATACGTGAAACAAAATCTTTGGACCCCTTTTTACGAAAATTACGCGGACGCGTTGCTAACGCGTCGACGGGGACACTAGTACATATAAATTAATGAGAATGTGATAAGGAGTATAAAAATAGAAGAAAGAGTGCAGAAGAACAATATGAGCCGTTGATTTTGAAAGTGAGACAAGTACAATTTTTTTTTAATTTATTAAAGCTGATTTTTTTTACAAATTAACATAATTTTATGTTTTCAATCAAAAAATCGGCTCATATATTGAATATTTTTTTCTTTTTTTTTTCAACTTCACGCTGTATCCCGCATGTAGCGGGGTAGGCAGAGGGAATCTGAGAACCTAGTGTTAAGACACTCCATTGAATATTAATGTATTATAAATACTATAAATATTCACATTTCTATTGTTATTAATGAGGTACGGAAATGTCATAAGAGAACGAGAATGGAGTGTCTTAACAGTAGGTTCTCAGGTTCCTTCGTACCCTGCTATATGCGGGATACAGCGTGAAGGTAAAAAAAATATATGATACAAAGTACTTTTGATGTGGTCCCATTTATATTAAATTAAGATTAGCCAAGTAGTTTTTAAGTTATTCGTAATAATTTTAGGTAGTACATTTTATTAAAAATCGGGTTTCCTTTATTATTAAAATCTTATTTATATTTTGATACAGTTCAATAGGAAAGGTATAATTAAAAACGATTTTATATTTCTTCTGGTGCGTTTCTCAGATTTCATGTCAATTTATAAGGAAAATACGTTTAGGTATATATATATTTAAATGAATCCATACCTATATAAAATTTGAATCAATAATGAATCGCTTTATAATTCACTACCTAAATATTATATAATGTATAATGTTATTTTTTAACTGACTTCAAAAATGAGTGTTAAGGCCTGCCGTGGCGCAGAGGCACAAGCGTGTGACTGTAAATGCGACAGGTTGTGGGTTCGATTCCCACTCCAGGAAATGGAATTTTTCATTTCCTGGCAAGGCAAAGCGCGGCGTTGAGTTCCACCACTCAGCACGCAATGCCTCAATTCGGCGGTAAGTGGGGAACACTAAGTGAGTGTCTTAACACTAGGCTCTCAGGTTCTCTCTGCTTACCCTGCTATATGCGGGATACAGCGTGAAGCTAAAAAAAATGAGTGTTCTTAATTCGATTGTGTATTTCCTATATGTGCTACCGTAAAAATTTTTAGTGGGTAAAATAATTTTAATTGTTTTTTTTTAAGATAACTAGTGCTTCTAACATGGTCCCATTAAAATTTTGATAAAATTTGACAAGTAGTTTGTGAGCTATTCGTAACGACGTTACTTTTTAGTGCGTTTTATTTGAAGTCGGTTTTCTTTTTTTTGTAGAATCTCAATTAGATTTACGTTAAATGAATTTTAACCGGATAAGCTGTGTATATTTTGATATGTCACAATGTATTTAAAAAAGCTGTCGTTTTGAACTCTTTACATCAGTACTTTACGACCGCGGGTACATACAACAGTACAGGTAGAGTTCGATTAAAATAGCTTCATTCAAGCAAGTAGTTACAATAAGTTCATTTTTTATTAGAGAAAATAGTAAATTTTCGCACTTAAAGCTTAATAATATTTTGAATAACGCCTGTCGTGGCGCAGAGGCACAAGCGTGCGACTGTAAATACGACAGGTTGTGGGTTCGTTTCCCACTCCAGGAAATGTTCTTTTTTTCATTTCCTGGGTTTTGTAACAAGGCAAAGCGCGGCGTTGAGTACTAGGTTCTCAGGTTCTCTCTGTCAACCCTGCTATATGTGAGATACAGTGTGAAGTTAATATTTTGAATTTAAATGAAAAAAAGTAGCTTTACGATCTATCAAAATACTCCGTATTTTAATTTGCGCCCATAATCGAGACATTACAAGTTGAGTGGCGGAACTTAACGCCGCCCTTTGTCCGATCATAGCTAGGAAATGAAAATAACTTTAATTTAAACGATTTTCTTGAGTGGGAATCGAACCCTCAACCACCTTTACAGTCAAACGCTGTCCCTTGATGGTCTATTATAAAAATATATGAATACTTAAAATTTATTGTAAATATGATATTATATAATTATACACATGGGAATCCAAGAACATTGTTTCATTTGCATAAACTACTGTACATCAAATTGGAAGGCGGTTCACGTATTAGTTATTAGTTATCGATTTTAAGCTAAAATTATAGTTATAATTTTTACTTTTCATTTTTAATGGTAGAAATATTGTCTATAAATAAAAAGTTTAATTTGCTATTTTAATGGAATAGTTCCTTACAAAGTGCATAAAAATTCTTAAACGTTTAATACTTCTTAGCAATTAATTATTTTCTTTATCTGAATTTTACAAAGTAAGCACATAGAGGAGGTCATCATGGCGCAATGGGGTAATTATACTGTAAATGCAATTGTATTTGGATTCAATCCTTTTAAATCATTAAATTATCTTAAGTAAGTAAGTAAGTAAGTAAAGCGCGGCATTGAGTTCCGTCACTCAACACGCAATGCCTCAATTTGGCGAAAAATGGGGAACGGAATTGTTGTAAGAGAACGGAGTGTCTTAACACTAGGTTCTCAAGTTTTCTCTGCCTACCCTGCTATATGCGGGATACAACGTGAAGTTAAAAAAAAATATTATAAATTCTCCGTAAGTGCAGCATTGAGTTCCATTCATTATGCAATGTCTCGAATTCAAGTGGAAGTGAGAACTCTACCTTCTCTCTTACTACCCTGCTATGCGGAAAAAATTGTTAAAAAATGCTCTTACAGCTCTTTATGTCATATAATTTTCCAATTTTCGCCAAACAACAAATATACTTGTAATATTTACAAAAATTCAATGAACATCATCGTCAACTACATTTTTTTTGCTTATTTATGAAGGATAGTAAACCAGCAGAAGGACCACCTGATGGTAAGTGGTCCTTTGCCGTTGGACATCTACAACACCAGAGGTGTTGTAACTGCGTCGCCGACCTAGTGTTCAGATGGGAGTGGAAGAAAATAATGTAATGGCGGCAATTCATTATCAGAACCACCACATACTAGGGAAAGAATGGGTGGGAATAGGGAAATCCTGGCTTACATGTTATCGAACTGGAACGTATCATTAGATTTGGCGGAAGACTTGGCGGTTCGTCTTTGACATGATATTGGTCGCGAGCCAGTCGGAGGACGAACCTCCTACCACCTAACTACTGGGATAGCCGCCTCTTGAGGAATGCTACCCAGCTGCGGAGGGGAATTGTATTCTAACCCCGTCCCCTCACAGAGAGCAACGTTCATCGTGCATTATATAAACGTGTAAGGTCATCTTGTAGTACATAATATAAAAACTCCATAGATTGGAATTTGAACCAGCTACCATCACGTACGACCAAAAACATTCCAACTGTTCCACGACTGAACAATGTTTTGTGCTTAGAACAATTGACAGCTATCGCGATCGTTACGTGATGCAGTAATGAATTTCGTTGAAGTCTTTTGTATGGCGATTGTAAATTGTCTATAGTAAGCCTTTTAAAATTACATTACAACCTTAATAATGTTTATGTAATAGAAAAACTAGAATAGTATGACTAAAAAAAGTAATCTATTGATTTATAATCATAATATTTATAGTGTTAAACAAAAAAAAAAAACAGATTACTACTAGAGCCTACCAAGAAACGTAAACACAGCAAATCAAACACAAACAATGAAATAAAAAAAAGAATATAATCAAAAATCTCAACCCGATAGGCTTTATCTTTTATCATTACGTTATCCAAGGATCAAGTGGAAACGTCCCTATCCAGGGAGTCGAAATTGGCGCTCAAAACGGTATGCGAGCGCAACCTGTTCTGCGGGGGGTCCGGACCCCCTGCCTGCCCCCCTCGCCCCTCGCCCCCACGCCCCTGGCACAGCGTCAGTGCCTCCGACCGCTTGGCCAACACCGGCCGTTCGTTCACACAGTGAAAACTATTATAACAAAGTTCATACGTGATATTTGTTGTGTTCTCGGATTGCAGTGTTGTGTGTGTACGAATGTGTGTTTAATAGAATTATGGTGATCAGTGCTAAGGATTCTGGAGGTTGGTCCCATCGGTTTTTATAATGTGTGTGCTTAAAACCTTTAACGTATTTAAGTGTGTATCTATAAGCCTAGCTTTAAGTTTCAAGAAGTTTAGTTTATATGAAAAACGTGTCTGCAATGTAAAACGCTCGTTGAAATTTTTCACTCTACATATCTCGTAGTTATTGTAGAGACGCTTTGAAAAGCATAATTACAGTACATTATACGTTTATTTTCATTTAAGTTCATCCCATTATAAGAACGGGTTAATTTGCATAAGGTTTTTGTAATGAATTAAGCTCATATGACTCTACCATTACGTTTCTCTTCTTCTCTTCTCTCTCTTGTTAGGGATACCGTGCCTGTTGATGTATCTCATATTAACTAGAATATATTAAACCATCGAGAAATCTACTTAAAAATTTTAAATTCTGTTCATCCGTCTCAAATTGATTACAAAAAAAATTTTATCGTCCGCGTGGTCCACGGGACCGAGATAAATTATACGAAAAGGTTAAAAACAGGATATTTAAGAACTAGCAATGTGTGTTAAGCGTTTTATATTGTGTAAACTAAGCTGGGTCCGTTTTGTTAAATATTTATAGTAATTAAATAGGTCCAGTAAATTTTAAAAAGTTAGCTGCTAAAAGATATATGAATTTTGTTGAAGGATTCAAATTTCATTTTCAGAAAAAAATGGTTTTCTTATCCTTAGTATGTAAAAAACACTTTAAAAGTATTAAAAATTGATTTCAATTCGCTCAATATAAGATATTCAAGCACTCTCTATCAATAATATAATAAAATCAATGTACAATAGAACATATAAATTTAAATTCAATTACAATTTTCAAATTAAAACTTACTACTGTAGCGACTAAAGCTAAACAAGTTACATAAAAATAGACAATAATATTATCTGTTCTTAAGAATCCACTAATTTTACAAAGAGAAACAAACGGGAAAAGGAGTGTCTTGACACTTTACGCTTGTTTGCCTTGTCCTTTTCATAAAAAAAAAGAAATCTAGGATCTCTGATTACCCTGTTATGCGACAAAAAGCAT
Source organism: Philaethria dido (assembly GCA_033558755.1). Taxonomy (NCBI): domain Eukaryota; kingdom Metazoa; phylum Arthropoda; class Insecta; order Lepidoptera; family Nymphalidae; genus Philaethria; species Philaethria dido. Next base: position 175,611 of record JAKGSA010000106.1, read on the forward strand.
AAAAACATATAAAAAAGGAAAACCTAAAGAATAAGCAATATATAATAACTATATAAACTATGATACCTAGCAGGTGACTCTATATCATTATGTTTCACATTAATCAATAGAACCACCACAAAAATATCAAAAGTACTTTAATATTAAAATTTATCTCAAATTATTTAAAACATTAAGAAACTAATTTATCACGTCCAAAAAAGGCAAACGCGTATGTTAAAAATATTCACTGAAGTTATTTGGTATAATACCAATTCGGTAGAAAAAAATATACATATATATCGTTATCGCTTAAAGAGAATAAAGTAATATACCAAAGTTTTAATCAATAATTAAACTTTGGACAAAGTAAAATTATTACGGATATCTCAAAAACTAATCGACGGATCTTAACAAAATTTAGATAAGACTATATCAAAAGTACATGCTATCATATAAAAAAATATTTATCAAAAATGATTCACCCAATGTTTTTATACATGAAAAATTCAGTAAAATTGATTTAGGGGGATTGAAATCACCTGATTATTAATAACTCACGTATTTTTATTGTATTTATTTAATTTTAATTATTGATAATGTATCGACATAAAGTCCGTACTTTTGAAAAAAAATTGAGTAAACACATCTTTTTCTTTTTTTTTTTAACTTCCGTTCCCCACTTTCCGCCAAATTGAGGCATTGCGTGTTGAGTGGCGGAACTCAGCGCCGCGCTTTGCCTTGTTACCAAACCAAGAAAATGAAAATACTGCATTTCCTAGAGTGGGTTCCTGCGCCACGACAGGCGTTACAGTAAAAACATATATATATATATATATATATATATATTTACACATTTATTGTTTAAAATTAGGTGTATAATACACATAGAGCTTAGTGCTTCAATGTATTCTCTAAGAGAGTCTAGTTTTTGTAATTAGTTACTCTTGGTATGTATGGAACCTGAGAAAACACTCCATTTTTCTTTTTTTTTAATAATCTTTTTTTTAATAAACAATTAAACTAAATTCCTACTTACTTATATATAAATCTATGAAGATATTCTTACTGATTTTAGTACATTTAGTCAAAAAAGAAAAAAAAACTCTAAGAATATATTGTAACTTTCTATACTACCTTTATAAAATGGAAATTAATAAAATTTAAGGTACACAAAATCGTTTGTTTTATATTATTATTGAGGATGTATGAATGATTGTTCCTTTTTTACTCCAAAACTTCTGAAAAATTTCGATAAAGCTCTACCATAAAGTAACTAATACTATTTTTGAAAAGTGTAATTCAACCATACCACAAACAAGTTATTGTATAATATAAATCTTTTAATTTTTTCTTCATGAATTTTTGACATTTCGCATAATTGGTAGAGAAAAATTAGATATAATTAATTCTATTTATGACTTAACACAAATTTATCGATATTGTATACATAGAAGAAGTTAACGCCGCGTCATATCTATCTCGATTGAAAATAGCTATACTAAAAATTAGGGTTCCCTTGCTTTCTTCACTCGCCAACCTTTGCTTGCAATGAACAAAAACAAAAATCCTGTTGAAATATGATTTTTTCAATAATTCTGTCAATTGCCGCGCGTATAACAATACAAGAAAATCGCTTTCTCATACGAATTACAATTTTACATACATACATAGTTTCACGCTGTATCCCGCATATAGCAGGGTAGGCAGAGGAAACTTAGTGTTAAGACACTCCGTTCACCACCGCCAATTGTCACGCAATGTCTTGGATTCTGGCAGAAAACAGAGAACAGAATGTCTTGACATTAGTTCTCTTTTAGTTTTTTTGTGGGATAAAGGGGGAAGTTGCTTTTCTATTATATAAATTGGAATTAACAAGACAAAGCGCGGCGTTGAGTTTCGCCACTCAACACGCAATGCCTCAATTTAGAACGGAGTGCCTTTACACTAGGCTCCCAGGTTCCCTCTGCCTACCCTGCTAAAGCTGTGAAGCTAAAAAAATAACTACTGTTTACAACTAGTAAGTTTAAACTACTTCAAGATAGATAAAAATAAATAATTTAGTGTGAACCACCACAAAATGTTTATATAAGAGACGCGAGTGATAACAGGTTGACTATCAGTCATATAACTGTATCATTTAATTACGTAGCTTTCTCAGGCTGTTCTAGTTTTTATTAAACATTGATCCCATCTTATCTTTGATTCTATGTTCTGTTCTTGCAACCATTATTGGTTATGACCGGATATCATGCTATTGAAATGATTTTAACAAAAAAAGAAAATTGACTTCAAGAAATTGCTTTAAAAATACAATTATTACGAATAACCTAAAAACTACTTACTAGTTATATTTTTTTTAATAAATTTAAATGGGACCACGCCAGAAGCATTTTCTATCATATAAAAAAATATCATCAAGATTGGTTCTTTCAGTCAAAAGCTCATTAATAACCTCTTTCGTTTTTGAAGTCGGATAATAAAATGAGTTATATCAAGGACTAGTTATTCCTATAATATATTTTAGGATTTGAATAATTCGCTTTAAAGTAAAAACATCTTTGCGATCACATTTTTTTCTTTTGGGACTCCACTCCGCTCTACTAATCTCTACATATATAAATAAGAATATATATATATACAAAATAATTGTTAATTCATTAAAATATCATTTTTTCTCTTTCGACAGTGTAGAGAGAATAGTTCCTTGGAGAATGTAGTGGAGGACTAAAAGGAAATATACGAAAATCTCATTTTAGGTTTTATAGTTATAAACCAAGTCGCCGGATACACTTAGTATAGTAATTAATAATTTAAATTTTAATAAAAAAGAAAACTGACTTCAAAAAAACGTATAATTATTACGAATAACTCAACAACAACTCATCAGATGCAAATTAAATTTAAATAGCACCACATCAAAAGCACTAGCTATCATATAAAAAAAAATCATCAAAATTGCTTCACCCAATAAATAGATATATCCTAACATACAAAAAAAAACCTCGTCCTTTTGTGAAATCGGTCAAAAATCCAGTAAAACAGTAATTCCATAAACAGTAAACAATATAGACTTTTATACTCTTGTTAATTTGCAAAAAACACAACAGACACCAACATTATCAAACAATTTAAAGTTTACCTCAATAAATTATTTTCTTTATTCGCTTCTGAATAATGTAAAACAATATCATGTTATAATATGTTCATATTATTGTTGTATCAAGTTTTTTTAAAAATTCATTTAATTATACGCCTGGAAAAGGTTATAGAGATTAATGGGATGATACTGTATGGAACAGATTGTAATGTTGGAAACGTCGTCTTTATATAATTAATATATATCCACTAATTAATTTAACATTATTAATGTATATGCTCGTATAATGTCTTCAGTTCAGTTTCTCATATGAGAATATTATGTGGCCATCATGGCGCAGTGTGTGATTGTAAACGCGATGAGTTGTGAGTTCTATTTCAAGTCCTACCTATCTAACTTCACGCTTTATCCCTAGCGGGGTAATCAGAGTTCCGGAGCGCCAAACGCTACGGTCCCTGCATACCTCTTAAGCGTCGTCCACAGTCATTAGCCTCTTCATGCATGTCCTCCGGGGGGTCCTCATGCTTTTTACGTGACCTTCCTCCAGTATCATTGTTACTGTGTTCTTTCGAGGTCAACCGAGGTCTTCCCTTAGCTCGCTTGCCACTCACCTTTGCTTCATATATTTTTCTCACCATTCTTTCACCACTCATCCTCTCGACCTGCCTAAACCACCTGAGCACGTTCTTCTTCATTCTTATTATAACATTCTCAATCCATTTCAAGTCAGAGAACCATATTTAATTTATTTTAATTTTTTCGCTATAAGCGCGGCGTTGTTTCGTCACTCCACTTGTAGTGTCAATTTCTGGCAGAGAGAGGAGAACAGAATATTTGATATTAGGTTCTCTTTTCCTGTTATTATTATAAAGAACGAAAGAGAAAGAAAAATATTTATTATTGTCTCTACCTAACAAAATTACATGATTTCTGTTTAACTAAGTTAAAAAAAATAGTTTTAAAGAAAAGGCTAATTCATAAGTTATTTTAAACACTACATTTTGAATATCTGTTTGTTATTCTGATATACAATTTTTATTATTGCAAAATTTATGTCGATACATCCAGCGTAAAAGAGTGACAAATATTCATCCATGTTCACAAATTCAGGGAATCCGCTCCCTGTACGCTTCATTCGCCAACGAACAAATATATATATATGTATATATATATATATATACCACCTAACATTATAATAGACAAAAATCACTTGCCTATACAAATTTATATACTAGAAACACATACAAATATATCTACAATTTAATATTTTAAGCCCCATAATATTCTTAAACGATATTCTTAATTGTCTCTCTAATCCAGACAAAACACGTTATTATTATTTAATTACTTAATATATAGTTAGGTGGTCGATAAGATTCGGAATTTGAGGTCGGGACAAACCAGTTCCTGCCAAATATTTGCTTGTGCGAATAACGCTTAAATATATGAGCTCAAACTATATCAAATTTATATTACACTGATCTTTTAAGTGTAGCTCTTTTATACTTACCGCATAGCAGGTAGGGAGAATGTAGTGCCCAAATACTCCGTTCTCTCCTTCCTTCGTCCTTCTCCATTTTTCGTCCGAATTTGGGTCACTATGTGTTTAGTGGCGGAAGTTAACGCCGTGTTTTGCCTTGTGAAAGAGGGGAAATGAAAATATTTTCAATATAAAGCCACCACAAGAACGCCTGTCGTGGCGCAGAGGCACAGTGCGTAAACGCGACAGGTTGTAGGTTCGAATTCCACTTCAGGAAATGTTAAGATTAGTATTTTCATTTCATGGGTTTGGTAACAAGGCAAATCGCGGCGTTGACTTCCGCCACTCAGCAACGCCTCAATTTGTCGGAAAGTGGGGAACGGAATTGTTGTAAGAAAACGGAGTGTCTTAACACTAGGTTCTCTAGTTCACTCTGCTTATCCTGCTATGTGCGGGATACAGCGTGAGGTTATAAAAAAATAAATAAATAGAATGGGAATCGAAGTCACAACTACTTGCGTTTACAGCCATACACTATTCCACTGCGCCATAATGGCCTCTTTTAAATTAAGATTTAAATATTTTAATTGTATTCTTATAACACATATATAATTTTAAATTTAATTTGAATAAATTATTTAAAAGAACAATAATTTATTTTTTAAGAACTGCGCTAAAAAATTAGGTGTTGCTGAATCCTTATAATAAATATTATGCAAAGAAAAAAATTGTGAGAGACCGTTTATTTTTTCACTTAAAAACTACTGAACTGATTTAGATGAAACTTTACAATAACATTTAAACACACACAAAAATTATGTGTAATTTGGCGGTAATATAACGTTAATTGTTTAACATTTTACAAGTATTTTTAACAATTCGGCGGAAGGTGAGACAGGTGTCTTAACACACTAGGTTCTCAAGGTTTCACCTCTGCCTACCCTGCTATATGCAGGATACAGCGTGAAGCTATATATGTATGTATTTTTCAACTTACGAAATTTGATATACACCGCTAATTTTCAAAACAATGCAATTATTACTGTTGTTAATTCAAAATGGCCGCTGCAACAAAATGGCCGATTATATATTTTTAATAAAAAACTAACTTGACGCAGGCACCGTCTGATTAAATGTTTGGTCGCAGGTTCGATTCGCTATAGGGGGAATGATTTCTGATAAGGCAAGAAAGTGCGAGCGTTAAGTTCCGCAACTTAACAGACAAATGAAGATGATGTATAAATTATTTCAACATAAAACAAGACAATATGATATTTTTAATAAGAATTCTGAAAGTCATTTTAAAATAAAATAAATTAAAAATGTGAATATCTACAAATAATAGTTGTAAATTTATAAAACAATATTTAACTTTGACATATGAAAATCGTTCTACACCTACGCTCTTGTTGACAACACTGGCTTCTATTTTTCTTATATTTCATATGGAACTTTTGATTTCGTTTACCGCTAGTATATTTTTTTTTTTTATGGATAATGGATGGCAAGCGAGCAGAAGGACCACCTGATGGTAAGTGGTACCTTCGCCATGAACATCTACACCACCATAGATGTTGTAGATGCGTTGTAGCCTAGAGGGATAGAAGACAGGAAGGGGAGGGGATAAATGTGGTAGTCCGCTATCAGGTCCTACATTTTTGGGAAGAAAGATAGATTGGGAAGGAAAACCTGACACATGCCATCGGAACCGGAACACATCTGGATATTTGGCGGTTCGTCTTTGACTATGATAGTGGTCGCGAGCCAGACGGAGGACAGACCTCCTACTGCACCTAACAAATTTTCTTTCATTTCTATGATAGACTTATGAGGGGTATTTTGTTGTTGTGAAACAGTAAACAGTAAACAGTACATTTTACTGTAGGTACTGTCAAAATTAAAAACAGTTTCATACTCTTTATTCACATAGCACTAAGCGTACCCGTCAGAGAGGATTTAGTGTTAAGATACTCCGTTCGTTAATTTTCTTCCAAATTCGATACATTGCGGACTTTATTGGGCTCGGTACTATTCGGTGTGAATATATATTTTTTTCATTTCTCCGTTCTAGTAAAGCAAACACGGCGTTTAAAGTCGCCATTCAACACAATGCCTCGAAACCAGATGCAAAATGGTGAATGGATGAGTTGGCATTATGTTCCATATTGCTATTGCCGGGAAAAGCTTAAAACTAAATAATAAATAATTAAAATTTTAACAAAAAAAAAAAACCGATTTCATATAAAATGCTAAATTATTACGAATAACTCAAAAACTACTTGTAATATTTATATGAAAAAGTCCTCAAAATTGCTTTACGTTGTAAAAGAAATTTCGATATATATAAAAAAAATATAGAGGAATTGATCCTTCTTTTTTTACTTGGTTAAAAATAATAATTAAGAAACACATCATAATAAGGGCATTTAAAATATGACAAAAACATAACACGTCGACAATAAGTCATACTCAGCGCATAGTTCGCCACGGCGACGGTCGTTAGAGGACGGCGGCCTGCGTGGTATTTGACAGGGATTTCTTTATAACTTGTCACTTTTACTTATTTTTGATACTATAGAACAAAGAAAAGAGTGTCTTAACACCAGCTGTTGTATAGATATTTTTAATACACATATAGCCTATAATCAGAATTATAACTATATGTAGAGTTTAAGGCAAAACGGGGCGTTGAGTTCCGCTACTCAGCACGTGTTCCTCAATCCGGCGGAAAGTGGGGAACGGAAAGGTTGAAAGAGACCGGAGTGTCTTAACACTAGGTTCTCAGGTTCCTTCTGCCTACCCTGCTATTTGCGGGATACAGCATTAAAAAAATGAATAATATTTTTTTGTGAAGAGCGTGTTACAGGATGCGAGATATTAACAGAAAAACAAAGAAATCCCTTCTTTAAAACTTGACACGTTCACTTATTTTTGACACTATCTATATATTTATTATTTAATTTTCTAACTATAAGGGTTGTATTCATTTTTTTTAAATTACTTAAAATATGACTACTACTTAACTTGAGAGTTCAGTATTTTATATCATTTGAGTTAGTTGAGTTTGAGAGTTTGAGTTAGTAAAAGTTGAAGATAAGCCTACATAATTATAATATTTTTAATATGGAGTTAGCTATTTTCTTATTTTTCTTCTTAAATGGTTGTGTGTAAGATTCCCATCCAGGGGAATGGTTATATTAGAATTCTTTTTATTTATTCACTCTGTCAAGACAAAGCGCGGCGTTGAGTTCCGCCACTTATAAATAAACGTGAAGCAACTAAAAATTTTCATTTTTGATAATAATCATAATAAATCATTATTTTAAATAAACTAATTAACAAAATAATTAACTATAACGTGTAAAAAAAACATAAAAAAGGTGTTTGAACCTCTTTTAAGCATTTTAAGCGAACACCAAAAAAAATATGCTTAGAATATAACAAAAAAATAAGTGAAATTAATATTATTTTTAATGTCACCTTAATTAAATATTTAATTACCATATTTACTTACTTCGTACCTAAAACGTGATAAAAATTAGCATTCATGATATGTAATTTGTATTGGACCTGTATTAGAGGGGAATAAGCTGTGTAAGCTTTTAAGAAAGCTTCAAAAAGCACTTCTAAGTGACCGGCGAATTATAATATAAACGAAAACCCAGTAACGCCTGCTATGGCGTAGAGGCACAAGCGTGCGACTGTAAACGCGACAGTTTGTGGGTTCGATTACCACTCCAGGAAATGGAATTTTTCATTTCCTGGATTTGGTAACATGGCAAAGCGCAGCGTTGAGTTCGCTACTCAGCACGCAATGACTTAATTCAGTGGAAAGTGGGAACGGAGTGTCTTAACTCTAGGTTCTCAGGTTACCTGCTATATGGGGGATACAGCGTGAAGCTATGTATATATATATATATATATGTATGTGTGATAAACCAATTTTGTGTGTGTGCAAGTGTAATCTAAATTTAAATTGGACCATGTACCATTAGCTATCATATATTTAACAAAATGATCATCAATATGGTTCGCCCAGTTAAAAGTGATGCGATAACACACATAAAACTTGAAACTGTTCAACTCAGGGGATTATTTATTTAATTTGTTATAATTTCTTTATTAGTTATTACAAAATGCGGCGTTCAGTTCCGCTACTCAACTTCCACGTCTTGACAGCGTGCAAGCACAGAACGGAGTGTTTTAACATTAGGTTCTCTCTAGTCACTTTGGTATGCGGGAAAATGCTAAACTGATTGTAAAAGATATGGATTCACATCACGTACATGTTATTTGATACATATAGAACCTAAAATTAGAACTTTTACTAAAAATAATAATTAATAATATTTTTTCGTGAAGAACGGAGAGTTCTAGCACTAAATTCTCCATGTAAAGTCAAAATAAAAAAAATATTATATCGTTGCCATTAAGCACGTTCAATAAAACTTTGTTGAACCGATTAATGTGAAGGGCTCGAAACATTCAGTTTAGTAATAAGTCTTTATGTAATATACTCGTAAATACATAGCTTCACGCTGTATCCCGCATATAGCAGGGTAGGCAGAGAGAACCTAGTGTTAAGACACTCCGTTCTCCACTTTCTGCCGAATTGAGGCATTGCGTGCTGAGTAACGGAACTCAACGCCGCACTTTACCTTGTTACCAAATCCAGGAAAAGAAAATACTAAACTTGTACATTTCCTGGAGTGGGAATCGAACCCACAACATATCGCGTTTATAGTCGCACGCTTGTGCCATTGCGTGCTGAGTAACGGAACTCAACGCCGCGCTTTGCTTTGTTACCAAATCCAGGAAAATAAAATACTAAACTTGTACATTTCCTGGAGTGGGAATCGAACCCACAACATATCGCGTTTATAGTAGCACGCTTGTGACTCTGCGCCACGACAGGCGTTATACTCATAAATAAAACGTAATATTATTTTTCTTTCTAACTTCTAAAATTTAAGTCAAAAATTTCTTAAAAATTAACCTCATAAACTTGGACAGGCTGGTGGCATATAAATTAAACTTTATATTGTAAAAAAGGTTAAAATGCTTTTATTAAAAAAAAAAAACAGAAAAAGAAAACCGACTTCAAACAAAATGCATTAAAAAGTATGATACGAATAACTCAAAAACAGGTCTGAGCTAAATTTAAATGGAACCACATCACAAGCACTAGCTATTATATAAGAGAGGAATCATCAAAATTTAGTTCATCCATTAAAAAGTATTGTAATAACACACATAAAGAAACGCCTGTCGTGGCGCAGAGGTACAAGCGTGCGATTATAAGCGCGACAGGTTGTGGGTTCGATTCCCACGCCAGGAAACGAAAAAATTTAGAATTTTCATTTCTTGGGCTTGGAAACAAGGCAAAGTGTGGCGTTGAGTTCTGCCACTCAGGACGTAATGCCTCCATTCGGCAGAAAATGGGAACGGAGTGTCTTAACACTAGGTTCTCAGGTTCCATCTGCCTACCCTGCTATACGCGGGATACAGCGTGAAGCTAAAAAAAAAAGAAAAAACATTCGAACTGACGACCTTTTTTTTCAAATCGGTTAAAAAATAAAAAAAAATCTTTTGATCTTGAACCTCAGCACCAATAATATGTCCGATTTGGTCGAATTTGCTTCATAAAAATACAAATTTATTACACGAACACCGATTTACAAGAAAACACTTATTTAAGAATTCCTTATCGGCGTTCATTTATCTTACGTAATGTAAATTGTAATTAAAATTTTTGTATGCAATTCTCATTTTTTGCATATTTTAATCGATTTTTCATCCTTTGAGGGTGCAGATGATATTTATGTAGATAAACATCGTATAAGGCAAAGCGCGGCGTTGAGTTCCGCCACGAAGGTGAAAAAGAAATCCTACAGTGATAACATCTTCTATAATATAATGTAACATATTTATATATGTTAATTATGGAAGTCATCGTGGTGTGGATTCGATTTCCATTCGGGAAATGATAATATTTAAAAAAAAAAATCTTTGCCCTGGTAAGACAAGGCACGGCGTTGAGTTCCGCCACTCAACATAATGTAATGATAATGATTGATAGAATATTAAATATAAAACAATAATTAATTATATCACTATATGTAATATGTTTTTAATTTAAACGCCTGTCGTGGCGCAGAAGCACAAGCGTGCGACTGTAAACGCGACAGGTTGTGGGTTCGATTCCCATTCCAGGAAACGAAAATTTTAAAAAATATTAAAGTTCTCATTTCCTGGGTCTCGTAACAAGGCCAAGCGCGGTGTTGAGCTCCACCACTCAGCACGCAATGCCTCAATCAGGCGGAAAGAGAACGGAGTGTCTTAACACTAGGTTTTCAGATTCCCTCTGTCTACCCTACTATATGCGGGATACAGCGTGAAGCTATAAAAAAAAAGAAAGTTAAATTAAATTGCTTAGAATTTACTTTCACCACAAATTAATGTAAAATTTTAACTTAGATGCGTGATGAGAAATCGTAATTCTTGTAACAAGCGTGCATGACGCTCGTCGTGTATGGATGGACACGATTACATCTGTGTTATGTACAGTACTTACTTAGCGAATAGATAGTTACTGTTAATAATTTTGTGATATAACAACTAATAACCTTTTTTGCATATAGATGCAAGAAAAGATAGCTTTTCTATCGTTTTTTTTATAATTAATAAACTATTTGAGGCCAGTTATTGAGGCATAGGCGTGCGATTGTAAACACGATGGGTTATGGGTTCGATTCCCACTCCAGGAAATGAAAATATTTAATAATATTTAGTATATTTGTTGAGTTTCATTCAGCAGGCAATGCATCAATTCGGTGGAAAGTGGGGAACGGAAATGTTAAAGAGTACGGAGTGTCTTAACACTAGGTTTTCAGGTTTCTTTTATCTCGTTTAAAATATGCGTGAAGTTAAAAATAATCTAACTTAATTAATAAACTGTTTGAGTTTTTTGTCATCATGGGACAGTGAACGTTTATGTATAAAGGTGGTTATTTGTGGGTTCGATTCCCACTCAGCGAATGAGCATATTTATATTATTTTTATTTGTGCACTCTGGAAAGGTAAAACACGGTGTAGAGTTATACATATAATGTCTTGACTTCAGGCGAAAAGTGGAAGTGGAGAACGGAGTGTTTTAGTGTGTCCTCCATCATAGGTTAATCGGAGAGAACATACTTAACATTATGTTCTCTCTACATTATGTCCTACTAACCTATTATGCAGGAAAAAATGTGAAAATGTATTATTTTAAATAAATTCTGAACGAGTTAGTTAATTTAGCTTTCACTTATAATTATACTTTTATATACGCTCCGATTGTTATGTAGTTATGTTTGTAGGTTACTAGTGCGTTAGAATAATGATGATGATTAGTCCGACCGATTTCGGCCATGGCGACCGCTTCGGCTCCCTATTGGTTATCGGCGCTGATGCGCTCGAAGATGGCTGATGTCTATATCTTCGACCACGTTATTAAAAGATGCAGTAGCAGCCGCGGTTACTACTACTTTTCGGTTGGGAATGAGCATTTTCTTAGGGCACCTTTTCTAGCCCCCTCCCCGGCTGAGCGAGGAAAGCAGTGCCTCCCTAAATAGGGCTGCTTTGTTAGAATAATATAGGCTTAGTATATGAACATTATGTGATTACTAAATTATTATGTTCTTTTATATATTTTTTAAAAAGAAAATTTTGAAGACACCTCAAATTATTAATCTTACAATATAATTTACTTTATACAAATTATTGAAAAATTCATAGAATTTTGTTTAAAAGGAATATTTTTCAAGTTAGTTGATTTTAATAGAAGTCGGACATATTAGAATAATATTAATATCTCTTATTTTACAAATTTCAGGTTCCTGGTGACAATGTGTGATCGGTGATTAAAAAAACTGCGCGATGTTGCGCGCAATAATCTGCTTGCTCGTCGCATCTGCGGCGGCGGGACACGTCCGCGAGTTCAGCGTTAAGGAGAACGCACGCGCCGGCACCCTCGTCGGACACCTTGGAGACGAACTGCCAGACGCCGCGCCACCGTACACCATAGTGCCAGTTCCCGGCAGTGCGGTCAATGATGACCTCAAAATAGATCCCCACACGGGTGAAATTAGAACTAGAGTGCCGCTAGATAGAGAGAACAGAGATCACTACGCGCTTGTAGCTATCCCCGCCAGTGGTGATAATATTCGCGTCGTTGTCCGCGTATCGGATGAGAACGACAATTCTCCCACCTTCCCTTCCCCTGTTATGAACGTTGAGTTTTCCGAAAATACTCCTAGAGACGTTAAGAGAAAGCTCAATCCAGCCAAAGATCGCGATTTGGGAGTATTTAACACGCAGAGGTATAATATCGTGTCTGGTAACACAGATAATGCGTTTAAATTATCCTCGCACAGAGAACTTGATGGAGTTCTTTATTTAGATCTTCAAATTAACGGATTTCTCGACAGAGAGACGACTGACCATTATGAGTTGGTCATAGAAGCGTTAGACGGTGGCACTCCACCTCTGAGAGGAACAATGACTGTAAATATTACCATATTAGATGTAAATGATAATCCACCTGTGTTTGCTGAAAGCGCGTATTCAGCGATGATAGCAGAGAACGCTACAGTAGGCACACCTGTGTTGAAAGTGTTCGCAACTGATTCAGATGCAAGCGAGAATGGACTGATAGAATACTCAATAAATAGACGACAAAGTGATAAAGAGAATATGTTTAAGATAGATCCTAATACAGGAGAGATTTCAGTGAATAAGGCTTTAGATTTCGAGACCAAAGAGTTGCATGAATTGGTTGTGGTTGCAAGAGACAAAGGAGCTCAGCCTCTAGAAACAACTGCGTTTGTTTCAATTCGAGTGACTGACGTTAATGATAATCAGCCAACCATAGATGTCATCTTCCTGAGTGACGATGCAACACCGAAAATATCAGAATCCGCTCAATTGGATGAGTTTGTAGCGAGAATATCAGTCCATGATCCAGATTCTAAGACAGAATACGCTAATGTTAATGTTACTTTAAGTGGTGGTGATGGGCATTTCGACTTGCGGACGCATGACAACATAATATATTTAGTCGTAGTTGCTTTGCCGTTGGACAGAGAGTCCCAATCCTCCTACACTTTGAACGTAGTCGCAACTGACAAAGGTTCACCACCTTTGCACGCATCACGTATAATCAGTCTGCGTGTAACTGACGTGAATGATAACCCGCCAGTTTTTCTAGAAAGTGAATATAAAACAAGTGTTCCGGAAGCGGCGCCGCCGGGCACTCCCGTGTTACAAGTGTCTGCTAACGACGCGGATGAGGGGGATAATTCTGATATTAGGTATTCATTGCTCCCAACTCCCCAGTCCGATTGGTTTTCCATAGATGAGCGTTCAGGTTTAGTAACGACGCGCGCGCGTGTTGATTGTGAAACGAATCCCATGCCTAAGTTAGTAGTTGTCGCGAGTGACCGCGGTAATCCCCCGTTGTCGTCTACCGCCACGTTGTTGGTGACAGTGTTAGATGTGAATGATAATGAGCCGATCTTCGACCAGTCCTTCTACAATGTGACCGTTGCTGAGAACGAGGCCGTCGGCAGCTGCATTTTAAAGGTCAGTTTTTTTAAATTTTAATTTTTTCTTATTGTTTGCATGTTATATTTGGATTTATCGATTTTTAAACATTATTTTTGGTTTATCCGGTTTGTGAATTTTGTTAATTATTTTTGTCAAATTCACTTGTCATCTGAAATATATGGGTAATAACTATTAAGTTAACGTCATACTAAAACGCTATTTTTTATGCATTATTTTGAATATGTCATAATTTATATACAAAAATTGAATTAAAAATCAAATACAAAATATATGAATTCGAGTGATACTATGAGTGATAAAGCGTGTAACTGCTTTTTTTAAAATTTACTAGTGTCGCCGTTGACGCGTTAACAACGCGTCCGCGTAATTTTCGTCAAAACGGGTACAGCTTTATATAGATAAATACACCAACCAAGTTTTGATTTCCCAAAATACTTTAATTTTGGACCTATAAATATATATACCGCCAATATTTCCGTCAATATCCACGGTGTTTCGTCGGAAAGTATGGCGTGACTATTGATAATTTGCTATTTTTGATTAAATTGCCGGTGCTTAACTAAAATGTCAGCGTGGAAATGTCAGTGTTGTTACGTTATGATACTGTCGGTGTTGACGGCTTTATATTTTAATTTGGATTTCAAATAACTTGGAAAATTTTGAAGTAAATAATATACATGCGATAACCTACTTTGCGGCGTTGAGTTCCGCCAATTAATATGCAGTGTCCCGAATTCGAACAGATGGCGGCTCTCAGTAAAGGTGTAATATCTATTTCTTTTACCCACAGTTGATGGTGAAAAAATAAAAAAAAGTGGATAACCTAATTAGTTTCCAATTGTCTATGTATATCAATATACATATATTTATCAGTAGAATAAAATATAAGTACTACTTCTTAGTTAAGTTCCACCACTTCATAAGTAATATCTCGAATTCAAGGTGGAAAATGGAGAACGGAGTGTCTTAACACTAGGTACTCAGGTTCTTTCTGCCTATCCTCCCATATACAGCGTGCTGATATACAGCGTGGGATACAGCGTGAAGTTAAAAAAAAATGGATAACGAAGTGTCATGACACTATATTCTCTTTCACTACTATGCTACTATGCTACGTGGTAAAAAATGTTAAGCTACTTTATATATATAAAAAATATATACGGCGGTTTTATTGTTTCCATTAATCTGTCATAGTATAAATTGTAAGAGCAAATATTAAAAACAAATAAATTTTCTCACAAAAATTCCACTTATTTAATATTAATAACCAATAAAAAGATATTCAAGTTAAATACTTATACGTTCCGTTCAGCAATTACTCATTTAGACAGATACCCTTTATATCTGCACTTCGCGAATTTGTTAAAAAACCTTTGCAATTTTCATTAAAAGTTATCGGCAGCATCTAAAAGCCAATTTTAATACTCCTCTTAACTTATTGAAGCCATCGTGGCGCAGGACAGCATCTGCCCGTAAACGAGATAGGTTTTGGGTTCGATTTCCACTCGGGGGAATAATAATAATATTTTTTTTTAACTTCACGCTGTATCCCGCATATAGGGGTAGGCAGAGGAAACCTGAGAACCTAGTGTTAAGACACTCCGTTCCCCACTTTCCGCTGAATTGAGGCATTGCGCGCTAAGTGGCGGATCTCAACGCCGCGATTTGCCTTGATACCAAACCCAGGAAATGAAAAATTCCATTTCTTGGAGTGCTAATCGAACCCACAACCTGTCGCGTCGCACCGAAGTGCACAGTGGAAGCACAGTCGCACGGAACAATTATAGTTACATTATTGTCATTTCCTTGCCCTGGTGATAAAAAGCGCGGCGTTGAGTTCCGCCAGTTATCAAGTTATGTCTCAAATTTCAATGAAAAGTAACTTTTGACTGAGTGAACCAATTTTGATAATTAATTCTTTATACAATAGCTAGTGCTTCTGTTGTGGTCTCATTTATTTAACATCTGTCGAGTAGTTTTTGAGTTATTCGTAATAATTTTACTTAGTATATTTTATTTGCAATCGGTTTTCTTAATAAAATCTTAATCATTTCTCTTAACTTATTTCTTTTAATATACGTAACATATGTTCTTGTAGAAGTTATAAGGGAACATAAATCTAGTGGCTAAGTTTGGGTTCGAGACTCATCGCAAATTACGATCTTAATTGAAAATTAAATATACTTTCAACTTGAGCTCGGGCCGCGGTCGGTAACTTGTTTTTCATATAACAGCTAATATTCTTTAAAACGCCTGTCGTGGCGCAGAGGCACAAGCGTGTGACTGTAAACGCCACAGGTTGTGGGTTCGATTCCCACTCCAGGAAATTAAATTTTTAATTTCCTGGGTTTCGTAACAAGGGAAAGCGCAACGTTGAGTCCCGCCTCTCAACACTCAATGTCTCAATTCGGCGGAAAGTGGAGAACGGAGTGTCTTAATACTAGGTTCCCTCTGCCTACCCTGCTATATGCGGGATACAGCGTGAAGCTATGATGTCTATGTTATATATTTTTTAATTAATATATTTTTCTATGTACAGAGATAAATTTTAATGATGGGCTTTTTATTTTAGTTTGTTATACAAATGTAGTAAGATATGTAAGAGATATTCGTAATTTCACTTGTATTTGGTGTTACACATATAATTTTTAGCGTGAAGCTATGTACATATATTTTTTATTAACATGATTTTATAACCTAAATCGGATTCGAACCTACATACCTACATACAACAAATCTACTAAAATAGAGCGTTAATAACAAAAAAAATGCATGTATACAATTAATATAAGACTATTTAAATGCAAATTTAGTTTCATTAAAGTCAACTCGCTGTACCAAGGTAAGGTAGTTTTGTGTATCATGTATGTACTCGTATAATTATTAGGTGGGCGCCTTAATTACAAGCAATAATGTCATGAATATTCGTTTTACGTTTAAAGGGGAAGTGTAAAAAATTGTATTTATCAAAGAGTGTCTAAATATAGACACTTCTCTGCTTTGAAAGTGTGAACGGAGTGTCTTAACACTATGTTCTCACTACATACGACACTGAAGAAATGTTAACATTTCTATACTTTTTCATATTACTTATATAGGCTTAGGAAATAAGATATGATTTTCTATAGTAAATATTTCATAAGAGAGTTCAAATATTTAGTCGCTTCTTCTTAAATAAATAAATTATTTATTATTATTTAATACTTACAGTAACTAATAATACTTCATAATACAATCATTATCAGGTTTTCCCCTATCCCACCCATCCTTTCCCCAAAATGTAGTGGTTCCGATAGCGGACTACTACATTGTCCTCCCCTTCCATCTGTATCCTCTAGGTTGGCAACGCATCTACAACGCCTCTGGTGTTGTAGATGTTCATGGGCGAAGGTAACCACTTACCATCAGGTGGTCCTTCAGCTCGTTTGCCATCAGTTATCCATAAAAAAAAAAAAATCTGTTCCTCCATATTTCGAACCATATATGTATATAACCTTAGAAGAATCATACAATATTTTTTTTATTCCTAAATAGTGCCTAAAAGAGCTTAGATCTATTAATATATCTATTTACTAGCTTCTGCTCGCGGCTTCGCTTGTGTGGTGAGTTGATAAGTAGTCTATGAACTCGGTTATCATAATCAAAAAGATTTTTTTCAAATCCACTTAACAAACAAACAAATAATTAAGTTATTAAAAGAGAAATAAAAAACCGACAGAAAATGCACTAAAAAGTACAATTACAACAGAACCACAAGCTTTTTCGTACAATAGAACCACTAGCTTTTTTTTTAACTTCACGCTGTATCCGACATATAGCAGGGTAGGCAGAGGGAACCTGAGAACCTAGTGTTAAGACACTCCGTTCTCTTTCAACAAATCCGTTCTCCACTTTCCGCCAGATTGAGGCATTGCGCGTTGAGTGGCGGATCTCAACGCCGCGCTTTGCCTTGTTACCAAACCCAAGAAATGAAAATACTAATTTTTACATTTCCTGGAGTGGGAATCGAACCCACAACCTGTCGCATTTTGTCGCTTATGCCTCTACGCCACAATAGGCCATCTTCATTTCATTTGGAAGTCGGTTATAATCATTAAATAGCAAAGAATACTCCATAAAGTGTACAAAACCGTTTTAGTCAGTAGGAAATGTTGCTGTCACCAAAGGCAAGACCTAAACCTAACAATTGAATATATTAGCCAAATGCGATATTAAATAGGAGCACGTATATCAGATTATATCTGATGTGTTTACGACTGTTGTGGTTCAGTGGGTTGTGGAATTGTAAAGGCGAGAGGGTGTGGGTTCGATTTCTATTGAGGTAAATATTTAAATTGTTTTCATATTCCGCTATAGTTGTAGTGGTAATAGGGAAAACGTGGCGTTGAGTTTTACTATTCAATGTTTTTTTTAGCCTCACGCTGTATACCAAACATAGCAGGGTAGACATAGGGAACTAGAGAACCTAGTGTTAAGACACTCCGTTCTTTTTCAACATTACCGTTCCTTACTTTGTGTGGATTCTATATGTAATATCTTGATATCTGTCAAAAAGTGGAGAACGGAGTGTCTTAATACTTAGTTCTAACTACTTTGTTATGCAAAAAAAAAAAAAAGACGGCACACTTTTTTATATATTTAGTTTTTTATATATTTAGTGTCAGAAGTTGTAAAAATTTAGTATTTAAATTTCCTTGGTTTGGTAACAAGGCAAAGCGCGGCGTTGAGTTCCGCCACTTAGCACGCAATGCCTTAATTCGGTGGAAATTGGGGAACGGAGTGTCTTAACACTAGGTTCCCTCTACATACCCTGCTATATGCGGGATATAGCTTGAAACTAAAAATATTAGTTACACATAAATATCTCTAAATTAAAAAAAAAAACGATATTTTTCAAAAACTCATACGAACACTGTATTGACAATAGGCAAATAAAATCAACATACAAAATCTAGACTATTATACAATAAAAATAAATATGTACCATTATATAGGATCTAACGTATATTTTAGATAGCATCTTAATTTATTCATCTAACATCTACGATAACAGCTCTCATTGTTCCGTGTTCTATTGAAGACTATACTAGGACGTATTGTTTATATTACGCGTGAATAGGTTGATAAGTCGATTTCCATATACAATTTTATATTATAATACATTGGGCGAATAAATGACTATTGAAAAATATTAAGCACAGACACTTTGAGGTTAAATGGTATATAAATAACATATAAACTGATTAACAAATATAAATAAAATTTAAGGCCTGTCGTGGCGGACAGGCACAAGCGTGCGACTGTTAACGTGACAGGTTGTGGGTTCGATTCCCACTCCAGGAAATGGAATTTTTCATTTCCTGGGTTTGGTAACAAGGCAAAGCGCGGCGTTGAGTTTCGCCACTCAGCACGCAATGCCTCAATTCGGCGGGAAGTGGGGAACGGAGTGTCTTCACACTAGGTTCCCTCTATCTATATCTATATATATATCTACGCAGAGGCCTATCGAGCTATATGTAGGATACAGCATTAAGCTATGTATGTAATTAAACCTAATAATGGAATATCAGCTCAAACCGTAGGTTTTTTAGATATTCAATATTAATTGTATATTCAACTGTAAAATAATAATATAGTAACGCTAAACAGCGAACGGAGTATCTTGACACCAGCTTCTCTCTACCCTGCCTTTTTAAACTTTAAAAAAAAAAATTATTCCACGCAAACAAAACCGTAGGATACAGCTAGTTTAGTTTAAACATAAGTATATGCTCGAAACATAACGTTGACAGTCAAAAGGCATCTAAATTCAGAATTCAATGTATGCCGTAGAAGTAAAGGATTGTACCCCGATACGGTTTTGAAGTGAGTTTTAATAGCTCACGGCTAACCATTCAGTTCGCCAGTTTCAATATATATTGTACAAATTTATAATAGTCAGTAATGCTTTGAAATCGTTTTAGGTAAAGTATACTATTTCATGTATGGTGGAAAGCGCTATATTTATATATGTAATTTTTTTGGTTTCATACTGTATCTCGCACATAGTAGAAGAGGAGGCAGAGGAAACCTGAGAACCTATTGTTAAGACACTCCGTTCTCTTTCAACATTTCCGTTCCCCGCTTTCCGCCAGATTGAGGCATTGCGTGCTGAGTGGCGGATTTCAACTCCGTGCTTTGTCTTGTTACCAGACCCAGGAAATGATAATATAAAATATTATTTAATATTTTTATTTCTTAGAGTGGGAATCGAACGTGGGAATCAAACCCACAACCTGTCGCGTTTACAGTCGCACGCTTGTGCATCTGCGCCACGACAGTTTCTCTTGTTGTTACTAGATATAAATGAGCGAACACTTGCTCGTTGCTTTTTATATATAGCAGGGCAGCCAGAGAACATGAGTCATATTGACACTCCGTTCTACATTTTCCACTCACTTATATCTTTTTGGGAGGCGGAACTTTGCACTTTGCTTTATCAGTGCTTAGAAATTAAATGTAATTATTTCCTTGAGTAAAAATCGAACTCACAACCAATTGTGTTCACAGTCAGAATCCTTCATAGGATAGTAAAATATATATATATATATATATATATATATATATATATATATATATATATTGTAACTACTGTACAAAATGGGACATAGGTTCATATTTAAGTGCAATTTTAGTTAGATCTCTATATATAAAACGTTTGCGTTACTAAGTGACTGATAGACCACGTACAGACGAAACTACTGGCCATAAAAAGCTCAAATTTAGCATTTAGCCTCCTCGGGAAGTGTAAGGGAGCTTTAAAAGACCACGAAATTCGTATGAAAACAGGACAAAATGGAACTTTAAGTTTCATAATCCATATAATATCTTAAATTCGACTGAAAAGCGTGCGGAGTGTCTTAACACTAGGTTCTCCTTGGGTACGCTTTTTTTCGTGAGGAAATCCTTTACGGATACCAGATCGGGGATTCGGAAAGGGTTATATGGGACTCCGGACCGGCTGTAAATGGGCCGTCCGTATACCCATTAAAATCTCACGGTGCTCCTTCTCTACCACCACTGGCTGTAGCCAACGGGAACTATCTGTCTTTAACTACCCTGATATGCGAGTGTGAAGCTTTTCTTTTATAAGCAAGCGAAGTCGCAGGATACAGCCAGTATAAGCTAGTAGCGGTGAACGTAACGGCAACTCAATAACTTGATAACATAGACGCCATATTGGATGCCGGCGTTTTTGCGTTTTATAATTTGAATTCTTTAATTTATAACTAATAAATTTATACTTTTTTATTAATAAATATGTAATAAAATATCATTTTTCATTTAATAAATGTTATTTGAAGATCATAAGTTGTTAATAGGATATGTTCTTTTTTGTAATGTCGTAGTGTTGGGATTTTATAATAGTTTTGGGTGGGTTGTGGGTTCGATTCTCACGTAGGGGAATAATTACACGTACATACATAGCTTCACGCTGTATCCCGCAAATATACCAGAGTAGGCAGAGGGAAACTAGTGCTAAGACACTCCGTTCCCCACTTTCCGCCGATTTGATGCATTGCGTGCTGAGTGGCGGAACTCAACGCCACGCTTTGCTTTGTTATCAAACCTAGCAAATGACAAATTCCATTTCCTGAAGTTGGAATTGAATCTACAACATGTCGTGCTTACAGTCGCACATTAGGGCCTCTGCACCACGACAGACAGGTATAGGTGAATAATTATATTATATTTATACTACAGCTTTGGTAAGACAAAGCGCGGTGTTGAGTTCCGTCACTTAGCAGTTAACGTCTCGGTTTCGGGTATAAAGTAGTGAACGGAATGTCATAACATTAAGTTCTTTATTTAATCTGCTATAAAAAAAAATCGTGAAGCTAATAATTAAAATTTAACAAAAAAGGAAAACCAACAATAAATAAAAAGTACAATTATTACGAATAACTCAAAAACTACTCGTCAGATTAACTAATTTTAACGCCTGTCGTGGCGCAGAAGCACAAGCGCGCGACTGTAAACGCGACGGGTTGTGGGTTCGATTCCCACTCCAGGAAATGTAAAATTTAGTATTATCATTTCTTGGGTTTGGTAACAAGGCAAAGCGCGGCGTTGAGTTCCGCCACTCAACACGCAATGCTTCAATTTGGCGGAAAGTGTGGAACGGAAATGTGGAAAGAGAATGGAGTATCTTAACACTAGGTTCTCTGGTTCCCTCTGCCTACCCTGCTATATGCGGGATACAACGTGAAATTAAAAAAAAAGTTTAACTAAATTTAAATGGGACCACATTAGAAGCATTCGTACAAAAATTCATTATCATTATCACACACATAAAAAAATATTATCGAAATTAGTTCACCCAGCAAAAAGTTCTGGGGTAATACATATAAAGAAAAACACAGTCGAATTGAGATCTCCACCTTTTTTTAAAAGTCGGTTAGGAGAATATATCAAAATGACGTATATATATTAATATTTTTGACATTCTATTTACACAAAAACATCTAATAATTTTGAAAAATATCGTCTGTCATGATATTTTAGTAATAAATTTTATTAGGTTACATACATACATACACATATACAATAGGTTACATACATACATACATACATACATACATACATATATAAATAATTTTTAATATTTCTAGAATTGCTTAAATAGTAACAAGTCTTATGGCTCAAAGTCACGCAACGTTAATGATGTATCGATGACTGAAATCAGGCAAAAAATTCTAATAGTTTATTAAGTTGACCTTTAAAGTGTTTAGATAAGTTGGTATATAGAGGGAATTTATGGGCTCCTTTATAAGGTGGGTAGATGCAGGTTCGATTTGAAGAGGTCGATGTTAGGTAGAGAATTGAAATTAGTTATATTTAAAAAAACTAGTGGTCCTGATGACGCGTTAACAACGCGTTGTCTTTAGCAATGTATGTATATGTCACGTTATATATTTATATTATTTTATTGATTTAATATACTTCTTATGTATTATTTTATAAAAAAATATTAGCATTCTGCACTCCGTTTCTATATAAACTATAAGTGTGCCAAGTTTCATGTTCCTCCGTTCGCTTAATTTTTGTAAAAAGGGGTACAAAGTTTTTGCTTCACGTATTTATATATAGATAGCATCTGACTATGAATACATTTGTGAACTTGAAGCTTGGGAGAATGATTATATTTAAATTGTTTCTACTTGTCCACTCTACTATGACCTGCGGCGTAGAGTTCCGTCACTCAACAAACAACAAAAACAACTCAAAAGCAAAACAACTCAAAAGCAAAAGCTATACAATGGCCACTACGTGGACTAGAAAAGCTCCTTCTATAGTTCATTTTTTTTATATTTTAAAGAGAGTCCCTAAGACTTAAGTGCGGTGCTTTAGATTAGTTCTCGCTTAATTTCTCCTGGAGGAGTTGGAGATGGGCTTACTGTCGTCCTAACCTCTTTTTTCTTTCCTTTTTGGTTGTGAGGAAATCCTTTTACGGGTGCCCATCTGATGGGGACTCGGACAGAGTATGTGAGACTCCCAAGCCGTGCTGTCCTATCCCCTGGCCTTTAACAGTGGAACAGGATAAACATTATCCTTTTTTTTGCAGCATTTGTAGCAATTAAAAAAACTTCCACCTATAACACTAAAGACGCTTAAAATATGGTCAAATTAAAAAAAAGTTGAACCTTTTTAAATCCACCGCACTCACATTAATAGCTAGAGTTTAAGCGATATTCGCTTAATTATGTAAATCTACGCTCACTTCGAGACATTTCGCTTTCATTTTTTTGCTTTTACGATCGTATATTGAGACCACAGATAGTGTATAGATAGAGGTGGCATATTTTATAATTAAATTTAATATTTAATGTATTTGTTGATATATGCATATATAAATAATAATTTTATTATAGATTTTTTTAAATATATATTTACAGTTAGATGAAGAGCGGTGTTAAGTTCCGCCGATTAGAAATTTCATAATTTTTGCTAAGTATGTAAAATACATTAAAGACGTTGCGTCACATGGACGTCTTTTCAAATCGTTTTAGTGTCTTTATTTATAAGATAGATAAAAATATCCTACTCCAGTTCCGCCACTCAACACGCAATGCTTCAATTCGGCGGAAAGTGGGGAACGGAATTGTGAAAGAGAATGGAGTGTCTTAACACTAGGTTCTCTGGTTCCCTCTGCCTACCCTGCTATATGCGGCTTACAGCGTGAAGTTAAAAAAAAAATGATAAAAACATCCGAAAATTCCAATAATGCTTTTACAATTTACGTCAAGAATTTTCTCAAATGTCATTATTGTGTCATTCGTTTAGTATCTTATATTACCTGTGTTATGTTTTTTATAACACAACCCACGCAAACACATAACGAACTTCTGTTTCTTATAACATCTATTTTGTTGAATAATAAAAATAACAAATATTCATTTGCAGATAAACGGTATGTAAATATCGTATTATGGTAATAGCTCTGCTTATAACTTATTCTGTGATAAAATTATGTGCATTGTAAACGATATGTAGCCATTATTACAGATTAATTAGTGTCGGTATGTGACTGGAAAAGGTATTGTTAGTTTATTATTTTTTTATATTTTTTAGCAGAGTACACAGAGAAACAAGTGGCAAGACACTCCGTTCTCCGTTTTCTGCCTGAATTCGACTCTTTGTCTTACCATAGTGAGATGTCGAAAATAATTTAAATAGAATCATTCTCAAAAATCCTGAATGGGGATCGAACCCGCAGCTATCTTTGTCTAGATTTTTTTTTCCGAAAGAGAGTACAAGTATTTTAGTTGCCTACTTAATAAATCATTTTTTTCCTTTTATTTTTCAACTTCACTCTGTATCTCACATAGAGTGAGGTAGGCAGAGGTAACCTGAGAACCTAGTGTTAAGACACTCCGTTCTCTTTCAACAAATCCGTTCCCCACTTTCCGCCAGATTAAGGCATTGCGTGTTGAGTGTCACTTAAAATTACTTAATATTATTTAACCTGTTTAGACATTGGCCCACGTTGGATAGCTTTTTTGATATTTTTTCTTATAATAATATTATTATAAGAACAATATATATTTGTATACAAATATATATATATAGATACAAATATATATTTGTATTGTTTTGATATAGATTACGGTAAGAGAGGTATTGTTTTGAATCTTTTCTTCTCTTTTTGACTCTGAATAGTATGCTTGTGTGTGTCTATTCTCGTTAACTCTTATTTTCAATTCAAAATGGCCGCCATAACAAAATGGCGGATTACATATTTTTGTAACTCTGGATGGATTGTACAAAAATATGGACATTAAATGAGAGATTTGTAGAAATACTCTACGAAAAAAAAAAACTTATAAGGAATATACAGAAAAAAAAACAAATATTTCTGTTGGCTTTTAATTCTTAGAGCTAATAAGAACTGCATTATAATAGTTTGCATTTCTAATAAACTATTAACATTTAAAAACAAATAAATACCTAATATAATATTGAATTTTAATGATAATTACTTTTTAAAAACGCAAGCAAAAATATTAAAATAAAAAAAAAATAATAATAAAATTCTCATGCCACCGTTGTGAGCAAAAAGACAAATGTTTACAGCATATTAATGAGATGCAGTTAAATTAAAAAAAAATAAACAATGTGAACACAATATTGAAGAAACATGTAAAATAGTTTTTTCATTAAGGAATTTACTTTTTGCTACGTTGTTGAACATAAGTAGGTACAAATGGAACTCGATACGTAAAGTTTAAAGTTTACTTGTCATTTTTGCATAAAGTAGTGTTTAGACACTCCGTTTTCCACTTTTCATTTAATTTCTAAATATTGTACATGTGGCGGAACCCAACGCCGCACCGAGCTAATTATTTAGAAAAGTATATAAATAATTTAATATAAATCATACTATACTTTCTTATAGTATTTATTTGCGGAACCTAACGCCGCGATGAGATTATTGATGGTATTAAAAAAAATATATTTTGATTGTAATATAGATCGTGGCATAATTTCCTCATTCAATACGCTGAAGTGTATAAAGCTCATTTATGAACATTATTTAAATTATAATTTTAAGAAAAATGAATACCGACATCCAATAAAATGCACTAAAGCCCAAAACAATTACGAATAACTCAAAAACTACTTATCTACCTTAACTAATAATAAATGTGGCCACTTTCTAAGCACTAGCTATCAAATAAAAGATTTCTTCACCCAGTAAAGAGTTATACATACATAAAAAAATACAGTCGAATTAATAACCTCCTTATTATGAATTTCCAGCGCCGAGGCACGAGCTTGCGACGGGTTGTGGGTTCGATTCCTACTCCAGGAAATGTAAAGAGTTTAGTATTTTCGTTTCCTGGGTTCGGGTAACTAGGCAAAGCGCGGCGTTGAGTTCCGCCACAAAGCACGCAATGCCTCAATTCGGCGAAAAGTGGGGAACGGAGTGTCTTAACACCAGGTTCTAAGGTTCCCCCTGCCTACCCTGCTATATGCGGGATACTGCGTGAAGCTAAAAAAAACAAAGCTTATTTTGAAGTCGGTCAAAAGCCTATACAGTGTTTAACAGGTGTATGCAAATACATTGCAATACGCGCCGACATTTAATCCGCAGTCTAGTAAAAAATAAAAATAATCTTTAATTGCATCCAGTCATAATCATCGAAATGTTATTTAAATTATATTTATAATCACCCAAAAGGGACCACACAAGGAAAATAATCATCTTTGTATTTATTTTAACCGACTTTCCAAAAAAGAAGGTTCTCAGTTAGACTTTTTTTTGTTACTGTGTAACCTTTTACTGGCTTAAACGATTTAGATGAGTCTTTTTCTATATGATAGATAGTGCTTCTAATGTTGTATCATTTAAATTTATGGTAATTAAAATCTGAGGAGCCGTTTTTGAGTTATTCGTAATGTTACTTCGAATGCATTTTATATTGGTTGCAGGTATTAAATTCAGTGGTAAGACAAAAAGCGGCGTTGAGTTTTGCCATTAAAATATTTTTAATAATACATTTAATTGATAAAATAAATATTACACACAGTACTATATGTTTGACATACACTTTTGTATAAAGTGACATATACGTTGCTAAGGCGACGCGTTTTTTACACTAACAGAAGTTCCTCCATCTATTTCCTTCATATTTACTTCAAGGTATATCTATAGAAGTAAAAACCCTAGTACATAAAACTAGTTGTAAATAATGATAAAACTATACTAAAGTAGTTTTATAGTATAAATGAACTATTAAAGATATTATATCTTTTTTATTTGCAATGATAAAAAAGATTATCGACAGTCGTTTTGATAAAAGTAAGTACGTTGTGCTGTTTTCCTTTCTTTTGTTTTAATTATTTTTTTTAGCTTCACGCTGTATCCCGCACATAGCAGAGTAGGCAGAGGCAACTAGAGATCATAGTGTTAGAGACTCTCATTCACTCTTCATTGCGTGCTGAGCGGCGGAACTCAACACCGCGTTTTGCCTTTTCACCAGAGCGAGGAAATGAAAATACTACATACATACATCATACATACATAGCTTCACGCTGTATCCCGCATATAGCAGGATAGGCAGAGGGAACCTAGTGCTAAGACACTCCGTTCCCCACTTTCCGCCGAATTGAGCCATAGCGTGCTGAGTGGCGAAGCTCAACGCCGCGCTTTGCCTTGTTACCAAACCCAAGAAATGAAAAAATCCATTTCCTGTCGCACTTACAGTCACACGCTTGTGCCTCTGCGCCACGACAGGCAACATATTCAAAATTATATGGAAAAAATATAAAATTTACAATCTTTTATGTTTCTTCCTTAATGAGCGTACGTTATTCGTGGAGTGACATCGAAGCACAGTCCGGGCTATTAAACCAAGTGTTCGCAATACACTTCGCAATGTAAAAGCCTTTGGGAACATTTAAATTATTATAAAATCGTTTTAACGATACCATTAAACTTTCATGTAAATATTTTATATTAATATTGATATCCCTGTGCATTTGTAATATGAATTTTAACCGATTTGAAAGGCAGAGGGTATCAAATCGACTGTGTTTTTTATGTGAGTCTACTTTTTACTGGGTGAAACAATTTTGATTGATCTTTTTTTATGTGATAGTTAGTGCTTCCAATAGTCTTATTTAAATTTAGTTGCGATCGAATGAGAATGTTTTTGAGTTATTCGTAATAATTGTAATTTTTAGTGCATTATATTTGAGGTCAGTTTCTTTTTTACTAAAATTTTAATTATTGAATTATATAATTTTACTGTATAAGAAGCTATTCAAAGCTAAAATGAGACAGCGTCAAAAAGTACACGCGATTGCTTTTAGGTTCGATTCTCACTCGAGAATGATTACATTTAAATTATTTCTCTATAATCATTTCTCTATTGCGCGGCGTTGAGTTCCGCCACCTAACACGTAACGTCTCGCATTCAGGCAGAAAGAGGAGATCGGAATGATTTTGTAACATATACTCTTTGCCGACTTACTACCCACTAAAACCTCAGAACTCCTCATCAACAACCACTTGCTACGGGAACTAACTCTTTGCCAATCCCGCTATGGGACAAAACAAGATTTTACATATAAACTAATTTTATTGCGAAATTTGAATCTACACTTGTCATATACGTATAGCAATTATATCCACTAAGCCATATTGACAAAGTATGCGCATTGAAAAAGCTAATTGCTTTCACAATGCAGTAAAGAAACTCAATTATCACATTTATAATGTAGCTCTATTCGTATCGTCTTTATTGTATACAATTTGTTCATTTATTACAGACCAACGTGGTACAGTAGAACAAGCGTGCGACTATAGGAGCGTCAGGTTCTGGGTTCGATTACCACTCCAGGAAATGAAAATATTAAAAAATATTAAGGGTGGTGAAAGGAAATCTTAAGAGAACGGAGTATCTTAACACTAGGTCCTCAGACTCAACTCAGCAACAAAGTGCGATATTGAATTCCGCCACTCAACTCTTCTCGGAATTCAATTCTTCGCTTTGCTTACCAAACCTAGGAAATGTATATACTAAAGTTTACATTTCCTGGAATGGGAATCGAACTCACAACCTGTCGCGATTACAGTCACACGCTTGTGCCTCTGTGCCACACCAGGTGTTAAGCGTGAATATGCTTTTAAAAAAGATATTAACCTTCACTTTTTATCTCACATAGCAGAATAGCCAGATATAGTCTAGTGTTAAGACACTCCGTTTTTGCCCAAACATTGCATGTTGATTTTCGGAACTCAACACCGCTTTATCTTACCAGAGTAACAAACACACGCAAATAGCTAAAAAAAAGTATTATAAAAACTACTTGTTCCAACGTAATCCTTTTATTAACTTTTATTCTTACAAAGATATTCATGACAGGGGACCCTGTGTATAATTGCTACATACTTGACTGGGCGGTAAAAAATTGCCCGTCCAGCCTTCATGCCCGTTAATAGATGATATAGGCATACATTTTGTTTTTATTCGCATTTAGTTATTGAGAACGAACAAAGGGTGGGTTAGTGTTTTTTATGTTCACTGCGATGTATGTAACATACGTATGCTTAAGTTGAAATGTTATTCGAATTTTACTTACACTCATACTTAACTTCACGCTGTATCCCGCATATAACAGGGTAGGCAGAGGGAACCAGAGAACCTAGTGTTAAGACACTCCATTCTCTTTCAACAATTCCGTTCCCCACTTTCCGCAGAATTGAGGCATTGCGTGTTGAGTGGCGGAATTCAACGCCGCGCTTTGCCTTGTTACCAAACCCAAAAAATGAAAATACTAAATTTTACATTTTCTGGAGTGGGGATCGAACCCACAACCTGTCGCATTTACAGTCGCACGCTTGTGCCTCTGCGCCACGACAGGAATTTTGAATGAAGGAGGAAGGAGGAGCGATTGGAATCTTTTTTTAATCGATTTTCGTTTGGAGTGTGTTTTTTATGTGTGTGGATTTACCAATTTTTATGAGTCTTTTTTATTTGATAGCTAGTGTTTTTGATGTGGTCTTATTTAAATTTTGGTAAGAGATGATAAGTAGTTTTTGATTTATTCGGAATAATGTTATTTTTTAGTGCACTTTATTCGATTTTTGTTAAAAAAAATTATTTATTAGAATGTGTATTTTAATACATTAGAGAAAGTAAGAATTTTTCATTTTTTGATACCCAGAATCGACTTTATATTCATTGTACACTTATTACAAGTACTACTTACCTTACAAATTTGAAGGACGTATCGATTTTCATAATTTAGCTCGAAATCGATATTCCTGGCGGAGCTCAACGCCGCAGTTTATCTTACTAGGACCGCAAAATGAAAATAAATTCACTATAATCTATAACTAAATCATCCCACGAATCAAGATTGAACCTACAACGATCGTATTTATACAAACGTTATACCACTGTGCCACGATGGTCTCAGTATTATAATTAAGTCTAAAGTACTTTTATAGTATAAACGCACTATTAAATATACGTTAAGTTCACTTCTTTATTTGCAAAGATAAAAAGATTATCGTGAATAATTTTGATATGAGTGGATCGGACTTATTGTTTTGTTTTGCTTATTTTGACATACATTGTATCATTGAGACGCGATCGACCATAAAATTATGGAGGAGTAAAATTAATTAAATATATTTGCTGTTAATATTTTTTTTAGCTTCACGCTGTATCTCGCATATAGCAAGGTAGGCAGAGGGAACCGAGAACCTAGCGTTAAGACACTCCGTTCCCCACTTTCTGCCAAATTGAGGCATTGCTTGCTGAGTGGCGGAACTCAACGCCGCGCTTTGCCTTGTTACCAAATCCAGGAAATGAAAAATTCCATTTCCTGGAGTGGGAATCGAACCCACAACCTGTCGCGTTTACAGTCGCACGCTTGTGCATCTGCGCCACGATAGGTCCTAATATGTATTTTTTTATATTAGCGCCTGTCGTGGCGCAGAGGCGAAGTTAATGTACAAGTTTTTATATTATAACAAGAAAGAATCTAATGCTAAGACACTCCTTTCTCAACTTTCCGCTAAATTTTAGGATATTGAGTGTTGATTGGCGGAACTTAACGCCGCACGTTGTCTTAACAAAATAGGTTAGGATAATGAAAATAATTTAACTTAATTAATACAGCGAGTGGGTATCGAACCCACAACCATGGCGTTTATCTCATAAAATATATAGCAAAATATCGTTAACCCATAAAAATATAATCAAGTTTTTATCTATTAGCTATCTTCCTTCCATTAAAGTAAAACACGAAAGGAATACTTGAGAAAGATTAACAAAAGTTATATTAAAATAGGATAAGACAGTATAAAATTGCTAGACTTAGTCTAATCTAGTGTAGACTAGATTAAACTGTTAGTGGATTCGATTCCCGAATGAAACAAATATTTGTGTTCTGTATTGAAAATAAAACTTTTTCATTTATTTCAGTAAGTAACGGTTTTTTTTAATGATTATTTTAACCGAATTATCATGTATATCTTTGTTTTCGAAAAGTTGCATAGTTTATGATGTAGGTAATAATAAAAATATTGTCTTATCAGAGCAAAGATATATAAAAAATAAATGTTTATCATTTTTGATGTTTTGAAGTATAAATCACACACTTACAAAAAAAATCATTTTTAGAAAACGTATACGTTCTTCGCATAGCTTAGTGTTTAAATTGCTTAGACGGTTTCCAAAAGGCACTTCTTCTGGGTTCGAGTCCTGTTGCTTTCAATTTTTTATATGTTTTCTAGAAATGTAATTATTTAATATTCCTCTGAGAGGGAATCAAACCCACAGTCATTCAGTCAGATTGTCCCACTGCGCCACGATGGAGTCATATTTATTTAGTAGCTTCACGCTATATCCCGCACATAGCAGGATAGGCACAGGATCTAGTGTTAAGACACTCCGTTATTCGTTATTGAGTTATTCGTATTTTTGGTCTTTAGTGCATTTTATTGGATGTCGGTATTCATTTTTTCTTAAAATCATAATTTAAATAATGTTCGTATATGAGCTTTATACACTTCTGCGTATTGAATGAGGAAATTATGCCACGATTTATAATACAATTAAAATATGTTTTTTTAATACTATCAATATTATCGATAATCTATGGTATGGTATGATTTATATTAAATTATTAATATATTTTTTAATTAATTCGTACGGCGTTAGGTTCCACCACTCAATATACAATATTTCAACATACATACATACATAAATTCACGCTATATCCTGCACATAGCAGGGTAGGCACAGGATCTAGTGTAAAGACACTCCGTTCTATTAAAATTTCCGTTCCCCACTTCCTTTCGCTACATAAATAAGGATTAAATTGCTGATTTTGATTGTATAAGATGGTATTATCTGAGCAGCGTCCCTAATCTGGTGTCATTCGCACGTGGCCAATCGCGAGGTAGTGCCTGTCATACAAAAACTTGTTAGGCCGCTTACTTCGCTTGGAAATACCGTATTTGGTTTGCCTTTTTATTAAACTCTCACTTTTATACATTTTTTTTGCGGAGAAATCTAGACTGGATTTATTAATTTTAATATTTTTTTTATTTTACGTATGTATATATATCAACATTTTTAATGCCTGTCGTGGCGCAGAGACACAAGCGTGGGACGCGACAGGTTATGGTTTCGATTCCAACTCCAGGAAATGGAATTTTTCATAACCTGGGTTTGGCAACAAGGCAAAGCGCGGCGTTGAGTTCCGCCACTCAGCAAGCAATGCCTTAATTCGGCGGAAAGTGGGCAACGGAGTGTCTTAACACTAGGTTCCCTCTGCCTACCCTGTTAGCGGGATACAGCGTGAAGCTATGTATGTATGTATGTATGTATGTATGCATATTTATCAATGTTTATGTATAAAATTAATATAATTAAATAGTAATTAATTTAAAACGACCACGTCTTTCAGTATTCTCTTTCGGTTCACATACGTTAATATCGCGATATACTTTAATTGCCGTATAAAACGAGAGGCTAATTAAAAATATCTTTAAAAAGCAATAATGTAAAAATATTTATTACTAATGAGTGGCGAAATGCTTGAATGATCCTAAAACTCTTAATTTTTTTTATTTTTTATTATATTATATAGATATGTTTTTTGCGCATAGCAATGTAGTAAAAGAGAACCTAGTGTTAAAACACTCTATTCTCCACTCTCCGGATTTTTTCGAGACATTGTGTTTTGTTTGGCGGAACTCAACGCCGCGCTTTGTCTTTGTCAAGGTAAAAAGTTAATATAATTTAAATAATTATATTTAAATTATGCATCATTTATCATGATAATTGAAGCTACTATCATCCCGTTTACAGGTTCTGCCTGTAAAGTGTCGAGACATTTTGTTCTCTCGCTATGTCTTAATAGAGAAGATTAATGAAAAATTATCATTCCCCGCATTGGGAATTGAATTCACTGCTCCACAACGGTTTTATACTATTAAAAGTCATTAAATTTCCTTATACTGCTATAATCACAGGAAAATATCTGATAACTCATGCGGTATGGAGTAACTACTGCTTCAATTCCCACTTGGGGGAGTGTCTACAGCATAAATATATTTAGTTATTTCGTTTGATAATTATTTAAATATATTTCCCAAAAGTGGGAAATGAGCGGCTGATCATATGAGCTCCTTTGTTCACCGTCTTTGATTTGTGAGATTCTTACAGATAAAAAATATTAAAAAATTAAAATTCTTAAATATTAAAATTCATAATATAATGTAATGCAATTAAATTATTGTAATTTAATATTTTTTTAATAATTTAAATTAATATATAATTTATTCTGATATAATTTTAATCTGTATACAGTTACATTTTATTTTCCCGCCATTTTTGCTGTCACCAAGTTGACATTGACTTAATTACTTGTTTTTACAACATTAAAACAACTAAAGAGGTTCCATAAGTATTTTTTAATTGTAATATTTCATAAAATATATGAAAATTATGTAAAACAATATTTTTAATATCATAATTTTGGAAGAACAGATTTTTTTGTGAATTTCAACCTTATGTTGATAGGAATAGATTAGAATATAATATTTTATTAGTGTTATTTTTTAAATGGTAAGCTAGATATTATTTATACCGCGGTACGCAAAGGTCATTGGCTGGATGCCAAAGTATGAAGCGATATGTCGATTTAGATGACAGCCGTGTTTTAATCGGGTTTAAAGTTTTAAATATATTTTTTATTTGGAAAAAACTTACTGACATATTTTGTTCTTGACTTTTAACTTGCTTTAGAGCCATGCATATTGTTTACATTGTGTTACCAAAATCAAAATATTTGATATTCAATTTGAATTCAATTCAATTCTTTTGATTTTTAAAATTAAACAAACACTTTCGAGAAACAAATAGAAGAGACAATCATAACCTATATAAAAAAGAGTGACTGACAGATAACGTACAGGCAAAACTACTGGCCATAGAAATCTGAAATGTGGTATGCAGGGTTTTTGGAGAGGGTACGAGATTTCATAGTAATTTCGAGAAATCCTATCTCGAAATTACTACGACAACAAGAAAAAATCAAAGTCACAGAACAGTTAGTTCTACATGTAAGTATTTATTTATTTATTTATATGTACCCATATATATTATATATGTCAGTGTATATGTAATATCTTAAATTTTGTTGCACCTATATTCTATTATTCATGTATAATATTCATATTTCTTTGGCTGCTTGTAAAAAAGAGAGTCGTCCCAAAAATCCCAATGTAGCCTCATAGTAATAACGATATCTTAACATTTCTGTAATTTATCAAAAATAAAACGCCTCACACTAAAACGATCTTCACAAAATTCGCTGCCACGCTTTTAAAATTAATACTATCGCAAAAACCATAGATTCAATTAAAATTTCTACTGAACGGGGAAAAACGTTTTTTTCAATGG
The DNA here is from genome assembly GCA_033558755.1 of Philaethria dido. Lineage (NCBI taxonomy): Eukaryota > Metazoa > Arthropoda > Insecta > Lepidoptera > Nymphalidae > Philaethria > Philaethria dido. Next base: position 210,745 of record JAKGSA010000106.1, read on the forward strand.
CAACATTAATTTTTATTACATTTCTTTTGATTTAAAGGATTTTAAACCGGTCTCTTCATATCCTATAGTTAGATACCGGTGCGTTAGGAACGAGTTAAGTGTGAAATTAACACCTGTTCAATTACGATAGTGAACTATCATGTATCGAATTGGAAAATCGATCGATTATTTTAACTCGATGTATTGCAGTGGTATTATGTAATCGATAACATGTTGTTACATATAATGTTGTGGGGTATATAAAAGGTCTGTGTTTTGTTGTGTTTTACCTGTGGTCAAAACGAAATAATGATTTTATGTACCAACCTTAAAAAAATATTGATCTTAGGAAAGTTTTTTATGCATTAATGTTATTTTTTATCTGTGTTAATATAAATTTCTTTTTAATGTAATTTTAAGGTTTGGTTTTAGTTGATTTTTATTCAAAATTTGTAGTTTAAAAGTAATTTTTTATTTATTAATTAAATATTTTTTGCTAATTATTAATATTAATAAAAAAATAAATAAATATATGTAC